>JAODUP010000366.1:367500-487500 GCA_025642065.1 Paralvinella palmiformis
CAAATTTGGTAAACATAGCATACAATGTTAAAGAAATCCCTTTTTGGGGTATGTAAGTCTGGAAAACCTTTTTAGGTGAATCCTTTCTGATGTTGATTAGACGCTTTTAGATAAATGCATCCGTCACGGTCGTTGTAATATGGACTGAGCGTAGCCACCACAACATCAACAGCCACCACCACAACAACAACAACAATAATACGAACTGCAACAATTGCAATATATATAATTTATTGTGTACAATAATGGTTATTGACCAGACCCACCTGTATACCCGCCGTTCAAATATGCCGCGGAATAATTGATCAGTCACGCTTTACATTGAATGCCACGAGTACCGCGGCTCGGCTAACAAAATGCGGCGTTATTCATTTCTTTATTCAGAAGCTGACACTGCTCTTCTCTAAGTATTTCCCATTTTCACTTGATCTAAGGACTTCATACTTTTGACATTGCCCACACTGTTTGCCGAGCTGCATAATCCTTAATAGTCGATCTCACCCTTATTTAGCGAGCACGGCAATATTCGGTGGATTCGCTCCGAGATGTTGCTCCTTTCTGGACTGCCACACTCGTGATTGATATGGTACACATCGGAACTTCTATCGGTGGCGTAATGGGTTTATTTGCTTTATATTTACATGTATTTCTCTATTAATCGCATTTTATATTTAGTTTCAATTAAAACACTGACTGACTAACATGTTGATTGAACAATTATCAGATTGATTGTAATGTTTCGCCTGCGGTTCGTCTCACTGGTACGTTGTATCAATGTGTGTTTTTTTTTCGGAAGACGACCAATCTAAGGTCAAGCCCAACCTACAACATGTTATATTTATATACGAATGATTGCGAGATGTACATGTCGTTAAATAAATATTTGTGTCGCCTTGAATCGTGTTGATCGAGCGTTGTCGCCTTGGTTAAGGACAGAACGGCAATTCCACGTCTACACGACGTTCAACGGGATACGAAAGTGTTGCAGGAAGTCACAACGGCATCATTAGCCTACCATAAACACAGGAACGTCACATTCGGGTTATAATCAGACTACGATAATGCACTATGCAGTAGATGACTAATAACGACGACCTGGTAGATTCAGATGGTTGTTGTCGTCCTTTACAGTCATCTTCCCCGGAGCTATAGTATCAACGCCAGTCCACTCCGGCTCGTCCCGGACGCCGACAACGGCCGTCAAGTATCTCTTAATATCGCCCGGGTCGACAGCCGACCACCTAACGTACGTCCTTGAACTCGCCCGCGGTATAGTCGGCCACAGAGCGCGCCTGAAGGTTTGACGTCTCCGTCAACGACGCGATAGACGCGGTAGTGCTCGGCGGGGGGGGGGTGCTAGGATGACATTTCTAATATCCATCACCGACGTCACGCGGAGACATCCTTTATCCGGATTCCCGCCAGCTACACAGGCACACGCTGTCTGGATTACAGTTGGTTGTTATTTTGGAGCTTTAACGTCGGCCATTGAACCCAAAACCAGTCACAGCATTAACCTGGCAACGAAATGCAAGAAGCTAGTAAATAGTGATATTGTTACTTTACTTCTAATCTGGCTGGAGAAAACACGGGTCACACACACACACACACACACACACACACACACACACACACACACACACACACACACACATATATATATATATATATATACGCACGCCCATGCATCAACACAAACACACGCACGTACAGGCACACACACACACACACACACACATATATATATATATATATATATATATAACTATGTTTACAGAGCACCCTTTGGTCCATAACGACGTTACACAGCAATTTCCTTTAATGTTAGTCACTGTTTTCTGCTCTCTGTCCGCATTACATCCTCCCAATATTCCTAACTGATTGATTGATTGATTGATTGGTTTAGTATCGGCACTGTTCATAACGCCGAGGGTCACTATTTAGGGAACAATCCCACGAACATAGGTAGAAGTCAGATTCGAACCCGCAACCTAGAGGTTTGCGGCTCAGCGCTCTGACCACTACACCGGCTAATAGTAAGTACTCACCAAAGACTGGATGAATAGATGGGTGCGTAAAGGGCAGTGGCCGGTTAGTGGATTCGACGCGAGGACCTATATTTTCCTAGCATAGCACTTTACCAGAGGTGCTATCAGAAGCCACGGCTCACTCGCCAACTGGTGTGATTACTCACACACACACTCACTCACTCACTCACTCACCGACCCCCGGCTCCGTTGCGAGGAGGTTAGCGAGCGAGGTTATATCCGGTACTGCGCCGCGATCCGGACTATTTCGGATATATTATCGGATCGGGATATGTGCAAGGGAAAACAATTCGACCGTTAATGAGTTCTAGGCACGCAGTCCCGTTAATCCGGAACGATATCCGGATAGGCGTACCGCGGCCTGGGCTAACTAACAAACCGGGACTAGCCGGAATAGCGGATCGTAGCCGATCCGGGAAAGCGCGTCTTCCCCATAGGTAGCGGATTCTAGCCCAACGGCAAACGGCTATACCATAAGCTCATAGTCACATGACAGCTGGCAATCGGGATACCTTGGTCCAGACCAGCCGAGCTACTGGGTGTGTTATGAGTAAAATGGCAAACTTTTTGAGATATACATCGGACCGGTTGAGTTTTTTTCGATTGATGGATTACTGGATGGGTTTACGTGAAGCGAACCTGCTGACCAGTTGAATTTACCGACATTTAAACGCCGATAGCCGACAGACAGCTGTTCTAACAGCTGTCCGGTCAGTTATTGTCCACTGCAGCTGAAGACTTTGATTGGCCAAAGACGACGGATAAGCGCGTGGTCTTTTACTGGATACTCGAAATATCGGATAGGCAGGCATGCACATTTACACACATACAAACACGTACCTACCATATGTGCGCATGCACATTTACGCATAAACAAACACGTATCTACCTTATGTGCACATGGTTTTTACCGCCTTCGACTCACTGCCAGCCAGATATCGACCTTGGCGGCACTCATCGATGAGATCCCGGAAGACTGCCGGAAGGTCGCCAGTCAGATTCTGGACACCTTAAAATCACGCCTCTTTGTGATTGGCTGGCTCAATCCCGGAAGTGGTACCAACCAGCTGACGTGCCATGCATTGTGGGGAAAGACAAAGGTCTCCGGGCTGGGAATAAAACCACGCGCCCTAAACGTCCTCCCACCCCCCATCCAAACCGCCATCGCGCGCACACACACAGACACACACACACAGACACGTTGATATCAACTCGAGGACAAGGTGGCGGCAGCGAATGATGATGACCAGCGCCATCTGTTGGAGAGGGCCCATTCAAGTCAGTGGCGCCATCTGACGACATAGCGACGAATTGGTGGAAACGCCGTGTTAACATCGTCGTAGAGAGATAGAAAGAGAGAGAGAGAGGGCTATGGCAGTGCTGAGGATAGAAATATAGAAACGGAGAGAAACGTACACCTCTACTGTATGTGTGTATATGTGGTGGTGGTGGCTATTTGTGGATAACATACGGTAGCCGAGTGCTGCCCAGCGCGTGAACGATATATAGGAGTTATGGATGGTGGCGATGATGCTAAGTCAGTAAAATGGTGAGTGTCGATTAAGGTGGAGCCTAATACTAACACGCTATGCGTGCGTGCGTGCGTGTGTGTGTTGTGTGTGTGTTTGTGTGTGTGTGTGTGTGTGTGTGTGTGTGTGTGTGTGTGTGTGTGTGTGTGTGTGTGTGTGTTGTGTGTGTGTGTGTGTGTGTGGATACTAATAATTATCTGTGTAAATTATTATTAATTATATATATATATATATATATATATATATATATATATATATATATATATATATATATATATAATTATAAAGGTAAAATTATGTATAACATCTGCCGGCTATTCAGACAAGCATCCCGTGTACAATACGATAAACAATCATCCGACGAACACAGAACACCTGTAAACAATCACCCGCCCGCCATCCCGACATATGGCACCCATTCACCAAGCCGTGCGTGCCTTCAGAGCCATCACCGAACTAATGGAATAACGTATTAGATAAGAGACCCGTGCCGGTAATGTTCAGTAAACCAATGCGGACCCTCCAGTCCCATTATACGGAAGGAACATAGCTCGGCTCAAAACCGTGCGCCTTCGGAATGATACATTAACGAAGGCTCGATTTAAAACTGGCAGTTTGCGAGCGGAACATCAACGGAGTCCCGACGGAGACCTAGAAAGGGCCACATTTCGGGCATAAACCGTTCCGAATGGGCAAAGAAAACACCGGTGCCGCATCCGTCGGGGATAGTTCGGTTCACGCATCCACCGACGAAGTGATGTCTGAAACGTGTGAACATCTGTGAATTGACAGGGATCTATCTACCCGTTTATCCGCGTTAAGCTTCGGACGGTTCAGCCCTATCGATTGGCTGTTGCGGTAATTACGATGGAACGGGATGAAGGCAGTCGCTGCAGCGAGCTGTCAAACTTAATGCGACTGGTAATCCGAGTTGACCATGATGTGCGTTTACTGTTTGCCATTATCGTTCGAATCGTGAATGTTCAGAATTTAGTTTACGGAACTGTGTACCGTGAGGGGGGTGCGTGATGACACTGTGACGTTGTATGCCAATATGCCAGGATTGAATGATAACTCACGCCTATGTAGAATACAATTAGACAAGGCGGGGGAGGGGCGGTATTGACACTGTGATGTTATATACTAATATGCCAGGATTGAATGATAACTCGTGCCCCTGTCACTCCGCTATATCCATATGCCGCCGTCATTCTCTAATAACGCCCCGAGATCACATGACGAGCAATAAACGTTCGGGATTGACATTCCACCGTATTGTAGGGGGGGGGTGCGGTAAGAGGGAATGTAGAGTCAGCTAACCTGGATGTTCCAGTCCCGTTCACTCGGCTATATCTAATATTTCTTGACCTTTACAGTAAGCCGGAAGACCGGGTATGTTTTCGGGTTAAGCACATGCCAATTGCGTATACAGCCAGCTGTTATTGACCTTCGACTGAAAGACAATCGCCAGGCGGCGTTGAAATTATCAGTCGCTTGCGTGGAAATAATTGCAAAGTGGATAATTATTAGAGAAACTGATGGCTTTCAGCCAACGAACGACGGGGAACGCGAACAGGCGCAGTTTCGTTGCATTCGTACGAATTAATTGGCGAACCGTTGAGCAGTAATTCTGTTTGTCCTCCCTCCAGACATCGTGTCTTCATCGACGAAGCCCGGTTCCGTGCCGTATCGTGCAGCAGCTCAGTCCGTTCCTTACCCGTTACGCTTCCTCTATTCCTGCCTCATCGGGACCGTAAACCGACTGCGGCGCTGAAGGTTCGTCGCCCATTCACAGCTGGAAGCCTTCTTCCTTCCGACGAACCCCGACCGCAGACAATCAGTCAGTCGCAGATCGAATCGGATAGCATCGTAGACGGATATCGACAGCGTGGCCAGACTCTAAAAACAAACAAAGCCAGATATTAAGACGGGTTTTTAGTTGGGTGTTATGTCCTTCTGGTCGTTTGGTGGCCAGGCACCTCGGTCAGAAAGAGCAGTCCGTCCGTATGTTTGTCTGTCTCTCTCCCTCTCTCTTTGAGGCGCGGGTTGAGTTGCACAGTGAGTGAGCGTGCGTGCGCGTGTGCGTGCGCGTGTGTAAATATTGATTTAAACAATTTTATATTGTCATACTTAATTCCAACTGGCTAACATCATATATTTGTAGCAGAGGTGTTATCGTAAACTAGTGAAATAGATAGATGTAAAATGCAGGTGTAGGAAGCGGACACACACGCACATAGGCATATGCATATGAAGAAATAATATGCCTTTTTATTAAGTAGCACAGACACACACACACACACATACACACACACACAAACAGCATATATATATATATATATATATATATATATATATATATATATGTATATATTTATTTATTTATTTATTGCTGTTTACGGCCACCTTTGTGCACAAGGTTAGCGAAAGAGAATTAACTGGCATAACATTTAATTGGTCTCAGATTCTTGATTAGATTTAGAACACCAATTAGTGTGTAGATGGTGTACACATAGTTCTGTGTGGGAAGCATGTTGTATGAGAAACTCACATTCACTACCAAAACAACCACCACACAACTGATGAATGATGTCAGCAAATGTCAACATAATTAATTATTTATTTAGACACACACACACACACACACACACACACACACACACACACACACACACACACACACACCGATATATATATATATATATATATATATATATAGACAGAGAGAGAGAGAGAGACAGAGAGAGAGAGCTTTCCAAGCGGTTGGTCTACTTTGTTCCCTATATATATATATATATATATATATATATATATATATATTATTAGCCCACTCAGAATATAAGTTATATTGAACGCCAGAAATTCGGCGATGTATTTTCTGTTGTCGGATGTGGATCTCTCTCTCTCTCTCTCTCTCTCTGAGTGTGTGTTTGTGTGTGTGTGTGTGTCTCACTCTCTCTACGTAGCTTTGCAGAAACAGTCTGTTGGGAAAGAATATATGTGAAAATAATAGTAATAATACTTATAACTATTGAAGAGTGAGTGAGTGAGTGAGTGAGTGAGTGAGTGAGTGAGTGTGAGTCAGTCAGTCAGTCAGTCAGTCAGTCAGTCAGTCAGTCAGTCAGTCAGTCAGTCAGTCAGTCAGTCAGTCAGTCGGTCAGTCAGTCAGTCAGTCAGTCAGTGGCTACTCCTTATGAATACGAGATGAACTGGCTGAAGCCCATTGCTGCTGAATAAAGGGTTCCACAGATACCACTGGATTAATTAACTGATTGAAGAACGATAGGCAGACAGACAGACAGACAGACAGACAGACAGACAGACATACAGACAGGCTGGGATAAAGATGAGCTCGAGATGTTCATATAAGTACTCAACCTATCATTCGTACGCCTTTTAACGTTTGCGAAATATCTATATGCCAACTGAACATCCTGGTATCGCTTTACGACCAGACCTGTTCACCAACACAAAACGAATCCAGAACCATGAAAATACACACCCAAAATACGCTTCGGGGACATGATTCGCGCTCGCCCGATCCAGAAAGATGGCGAGCAAGTTTCATGCTCGAAGAAAAAGCAAAAAGCAAATAAACGCGTTCGAAGGTAAACAAAGTGGAAATTCCCGGCGAAAAAATCCCGATCACATCTATTTTCCCGAAACGATTACTGTTCGTGGATCGAGCCCTGGCGTATCGGATTACTAATTATACGATGTCTAGTAGATCTGCCAGGCTTTCTCATCCCCGGAGGGTAGTCGTAGTGTAGCATATGAGGAAGTGGAATGACGTCGCATGGCGCACAATCTTCAGCCTCCGTGGCCTAACTGGTAGCGCGGTCGGCCACAGATCTATAGCACTTGGGTCCAAACCCCGACCGAGCAATTTCCGAAGGATGTATTCCATCTTTCACTTAGCCTCATTACCTTCGGAGGTCGCTCGGCCCATTTAGCCTACCTTGTGCACAAAAGCGGCCGTAAAACGTCGACATTTAATTTTGTCCCGTTCCGGAATAGCGCTATTCGTTGTCTTATTATTGAAGACTAAAAACATTAATCATTCGCATTGCGATCGTCTAGCGAAGTAATCATATTCAGTGAACGCCGTCAGGAAGCGATCTGCATGAAACGGATGATTTTTGCTAAAAGAGTGTTAATGACTCATTCGCTGGAGATTTATGTACATCTGTTATGCCGATAACGACTTCTCAGTTGTGGGTCTCTGTTAAGATAGATAGCCGTGTTATTGCGATGGCCTTTTCTGTCGGTAAATAATCAGTTCGTATAACTGAAGTACTAGGCGACTTCAACCACTCCGTACGTGGATATTTAGAAAGTAGAAAACGGTGTACAGCGTCAATATACCGAAACATCTATGAGATCTGAGCCGAAAAAATGTGCTTTAAAGACCTAACACCGATGTTAAATAACGTATTTGTTAAACTATTCATGGATAGTTCAGTTATTATTTCCATCATGTATTCGTTATCAGATTCATATTCATCGAAGCGTAAGGTATTAGTATCAATGTTGCTACTTGAAGATTGAGCTCATATTTAGGGACGAGTGTAGGTTTAGTTAGAATATTTAGTTAGCATTTATCTGACATTCTCAGATGCGGTTCCAATTTACAGTAGTCTTTTAGTCTCACCTCACTTGACGTCATCACGAGAAGTTAACGATATCACTAGAGTTTCTTTCTATAGCTTAAACATTTTCTTTCCGGATGGCATTCTGGAGTAGGTAGAAATATCGTCCTACGCCAACCATCTAAAAACCGCACATTCCAGAAGAGCGCGTAACAATGAAGACTGAACCACTGGATGACGAATATTGAAAGGCTCATGATATTTAATATTTTGTTAACAACTGAACGTTAATACGGTTGTCAGATCGAGTCAGATCTTTTAGTTCGAACGCATACTCCCAGGGTAGCCCGAGGAATAATGAACGATTTCTCCCATACAACATCGGTGAACAGTTACAAGAAACTTACTGATGATTTGTGCGTCGTCTCTTCTTGTGCTAATTGGAGCGCCTCCGTGGCCTAACTGGTAGCGCGGTTGGCCACAGATCAATAACACCTGGGTTCAAACCCCGGACGGGCTATGTCAGAAGGATGTTTCATCCTTCACACGTGGCCGTAAAACAGCAACAGTTATTGTGTGCTAATTAATGACTCTAATAGTTTGTCATTTTAAAAATAGATATCAAAACACACAGGATCGCCAACAATGAAACATTAATAATACCGCCATAGTATGGATCCTTGCTTCAGTGACTTTCTGGATTAAGTTATTGTTTGATGCAGTGTCGTAAACTGTTTATGCATCAGTTGTCACTTTCACTTTTATAATCCAGCACCAAACCACCAAAATAAATGATTATTTTTGTTACCTATATCGATCGATGTTTTTTCACCAGTCGGATTTGATGCGTTTTATTTACGTCTGCACGCGAGCGACGATTAAACGGGGAAATACTGGCATATGACGTCATCTTCGAAAATCGCGAAAGCCTCGTCCAGCAGCAAAATTGGACATTTCGCGAAGAACAACAAATGAAAAGATCCAAATTCTTAACAACAACAAAATAATCTGCCGGGTAAAAGAAAAACATGCATGAAAACCCGTTGAAAGCGTAAGTGGAAAAGTCCACGAGGGGGTTTCCCATTAGTCAGTGCGCCTTCGTTAAAAGTCCTCTGTGTTGGTGCAAACGCGTGAACATTCGAGTCACGTAGCGTCTGGGCACTTATCAAAGCATAAACATTGAAAGACTGGGGGGAAAAACCTTTATGCTGATAGTGTTATGGCGAATTCGATGCATCAAATGGTCGCTTCGTGTAAATATAGTTCCACATGTTACATTATTACATACAAACCAAAACCGTTTTAACATAGATTTGTCAAATGCGCATAGAATGATCCTTCGGGGTAAGGACAAATGTTCATAAAATAAAGAATAACAATCCACACGATAACGCCTGCTTCGACGTCTGTTCAGCGAATAACGGGAAACACAATTACCATCTGGTGCCATCTGCCGGTAATGAATGACCTGGGACCTCCCCTCATTAGCAGCCGAGTAATATGAGAACCAAGCGCAGGTACTCGCATCGACGGTCTCCTAAACGGCTGTGCGGCTCGGTCCCAGCAACTCCGCGCTCCAACGGGAAGTTCGGCACCGTAATTAGGAAGGGCGCATCTGCATTTGGCTCTAATGAGCCGGGCATACCAGGATGGCGTACGCCGACGGGAAGCCATAGATGTCGTGCCGAAGCTTTATCGGCGAATGGCCGCATTTCGGTGTCCCGGCTGAATGGTATCAGATCCGACTCTTTGGTGCCAAAGCAATCCATTCAGAAACTGGATATAGGCGAATTCAATTATTCAGATGGCAGCGTTACGTCGCTTCCACGTAAAAACGACCGCGCACGCGGCTTTGTTAGACGGGCGTCGGTGCGGTTTTTGCGTGTGAATGCGCTTAATGACGTTCGGCAATGACTTGTTTAGTCACGTTTTGCTGGCTGTTAACATTCGCACGCACGCATGCACGCAAACGAGCCCACACGCATGCACGCACGCATTTATTTTGGGATAGTTCCTCCATATGGTCACTTGTCCGTATCGCGATCATCATGATTATAATATCGTTAGCATAATGACTATTATTATTATTATTATTATTATCATCATTATTATTATGATTATGCTCTAATAATAATAATAATAATAATAATAATAATAATAATAATAAATAGCAAATAACATATCTATAGCCAGAAGCAATAGCCGTAAAATTATTAGTGGTTTGGATGAGAGCAGTAGCAGTAATAGTAGTAGTAGTAGTAGTAACAGTAGTAGTAACAGTAGTAGTAACAGTAGTAGTAATGTTAAAGATGGCAGCAACGTAAGAGATGCCCTTTCAGGCCATCCAAGTGATGTATCAATAGTTTTAGCATCAATTTTAATTAGAGTAATTACGGGCCAGCCTTTATTTACGTGTTAGAAAACCCGAGAAGCGCCATCTAGTGACCGGAATAGTCATACGAAGAATAGATATACGACTCCCCAGGGAAACATCCCGCAAGTACGGGTATGAGTCAAATTCGAACCCACAACCTGGAGGCTTGCAGCTCAATGTTCTAACCATTGCACTGTCGGATTTCCGGATATTATCGATCCGAATAAGCATCCTTGGATTAGTTTTAAAACCGGAATTAAACTTTTCATTGAGTCATACAGATGCAATCTCCTCCGGCAACAGGCACCTGGTGAGTGAGTGAGCGAGTGGTGAGTGAGTGGGTTATTTTTAAGCTAGTCCCACCTCGGCCATGTGGCCCCGTAGTAAAACATCCTAAACGCAGATTAAGTGGTTCAATTTGATCCCTGGTCTGGAAGCAAGACATATCCTGAATAGGTGGATTGTGCTAAACATAATTGTACAATCTCTATATGCGTAGAGTGGCGACTCAGACACTATCTGACAGGATTGTGGGATCAATTTCAGATGGACAAGAGATCCCATAGACAGATAGTCCAAGTGTTTCCCCGTTGATATATAGCTAATTTGTTTAGTGGTGAATGAGGGGGGGTTTTGTTTTTATCTAGCCTCAGCGCATGTCTGATCTTACGTGTATTATCGAGTGGCTTTTTAGGCATTTGAATGGCACCTTTCACAGACAGATGACACCATTGATTTGATCTCACGACAGGGAAGTCCATTACGCAGCGCGCCATTAGCTTCTTCACCGCTTTACGCCTTACTAGCCGTCAATATTGTTTGCGAAATTAATACTTTCGTGTATTTCTGAATTCTTCAAATGTAGTCGATGCTCTATTAAGTACGTCATATATATATATATATATATATATATATATATATATATATATATATATATATATATAATATAATAGTTTATACTATATATATATATATATATATATATATATATATATATATATATATATATATAATAGGAGACATTTTACAGCCACTTTTTGCACGCGCTAGGCTGAATCCCGTATGACCCCCAAAGATATGAACCGAAGCAAAAGATGAAACACCCTCCAGACATAGCTCCGGTGAGGGTCAAACCCAGCCAATCTTGTGGCCAACCGCGCCACCAGTTAGACCATGATGGCGTCGCATATAATTACGAGTTAATTACAGTCAGCAATAAAATGTAACAAAGGCATCAATCATTGTAACAAGTGCTTCTTATATCACGAATGGCATTAGATTAAGGATAATATTACGATGATATTCCTAGATACTAACGACCCATTGCTATCCATATTAATACACTTTACAGACCCAGTGGGGGCGATGAATGATTCATTGATCTTTAACGTTGCTATTTTTAAGAGATTTACGTGCATGTGGTGAATCGAAAATGGTAATATTAGTTTTTATCCTTCGCGTGGAAGAGAAACAATTAAATGTCAGGATCGTGTGATTGATATAGACATTTGACTTCGGTAGACGACATATAGATATTTATCCACAATAGTAAAAGTACAGCTCAACAACGACAACAGCTACTAGTAGTAAGACTACTACTACTACTACTACTAATACTACTACTACTACTACTACTGATGATAATGATTATTATTATTATTATTATTATTATTACTGTTACATATATTACTAGATACATGACAAAATATACGACCATTATAAACCACTATTGCAACAACAACAACTACTACCACTACTACTACTGCTACTAATACTACTACTACTATTACTACAACTATTAAAACTAATACTAGGACACCAACTACTACAGACAATAATTGTTGTTATTGCTGTTGTTGATATCCTTATCGAGAAGGACCACTCACGGGCAAGACGTTTCCGTATCTCCAGAAAAATGGCTTTATTGGAAAAGAAGGAATAAAAATGGACATAAAATCAATCCCCGCCGAATATCGTGGAAGGATACAACAAACGAGTGGCGAGGAGACTGTTCAGCAGCCATTAACTCGGACTGATTCCGGAAGACATTCCGTCGTCCACCGAGAGCCTAGATCGGCAACTGAACGTTTACTCAGACGAGTCAGATGTCGGGACCGGGGAGGGCCGACGGCCGGACTTAGCGGAGTGGTATGAATAGTTTCAGGACAAAAACATCGATGTGTCCGGGGGGCACGAGTGGGCACCTGGGTATTGAGCAGCCGGCATCGAATTCGATATCTCTCGGCAAGAAAGTATGAAAGTTATTTCCCCCGATGGCCTGATTCGGTTTTCTTGATTAGTTACAGATGAGGGGGCGGCCGGGCGTTGGGGATGCGTTAGGCGAACCCGGCGAGGGGCTGGCGGTGGTTTTTCGGAGGTTCGGCGAAGGTCCGCCATATCGATGGTCCAGGATTGCCTCGACGTTGTTTACTTGGCCGAAACTTCAATTGAAATCTTCCACGCCCACGTCGAGACGACGTTATTATTGCCCCGCGCTAAAATCGATGCCTTCGATACACACGGCCGACCCTCGATGGCAACACACGGAGATACAATCGAGGGTTTATTTCTGCTCGTCGAAGTTTTACTTCCATCCCGTTGAGGACTTCCGGCGATAAGTTAATGAGAGCGAATACCAATTGCCGGGCTCGGGGACTACGGATAATTTCGTTCTTCGTTTGCCGTCGGTCTATCGGCGTTTGGTGAGGAGATGAGTGAACTCTCGGCGATGTTCGGAATGTAAACAGGAGAAAAACAGGCCTCGTTCGTGCGGGGGAATGGGTTTAGCGTGGAGTTAAAAGGCATTGGCACATATAGAATCGCAAACTTGCGACGCTTGAAACGTGATCCAATCCGGTTAGGCAGAGACGGTAAGGGATTGGAGACAACGAGAAGGCCCGTGGACGAATAGAGAGAAAGAGGAATTTAGACATCGGGACAGATATAAACTGTTATGGGTGGAAAGGCTATAAGAAAGAAATAAGTTATCATGGCCCTCGTATAGAAAGAACAACCCTGGACAAGAATGTGAGTGAGTCGATGAATGAGTTAACCAGTCGCTCGGTCATTCAGCCAGTCGATGGTTGTTTGGCTTCGGCTCAGAACCGAACCTGAACACAGGACCAGGGAGGTGCCTGGGAGAAAAGCGACGTTACCAGATCGAAGTCCTCTTTTGATGGATGTGACAGTTAACACCGGAATTCAATCCCGCGATTTTTGGAGGCAGGCAGTGCAGTACGCTATATCGACATGCCGTCCGGAAACAAAGTCACGTGGACAGGCGCATCTAGGATAACAGGATCACGGAGACGTAAATAACACGAATAGGCTGTGGGTGACACGCGGATAGAGAGAGGGGAAAACAAATATCGGGTTAAGTAGGGATATCAATGCGTACATACAGAGTGACGAAAGTAAAATGTGTTGCCGTTTTACGACCGTTTACGGGCACATGGCCGGCTAAATGGGCCGAGCGACTTCCGAAGGTAATGAGGCGAAGCGAAAGATGAAACATCCTTCAAACTTAACTAGACACACGGGATTGAATCCCAGTGATTGATGTCGATGGTCATAGGAGACGCCTACACCGGAACGGGAAAAGACCGATTTACCGAGGGACGCCACAATACTTACTGATGAACGACCGATTGCAATGCAAGCACACGCACACATGTATGGGCGCACACGCGCGCGCGCACGCACGCACACTACAGGGCAGGCGGAATCGGTGCATTAACGAATTACGATCGAACAACAACTGATCGCGTTATGATGGCATGCACCGGGCCCTAACTCATAAAGCTAACATTACATCGAAGTGCCCTTCGTCTATCTCGCGGCTTACCTAATGGAAAGCCATCTACCAATTAGACCAGCAAATCACCTATTAATGGCCGTAATCCTGCCAGCGGTCCACAGACGAAAATCGCCCCCGAACTCTCGTCGGCTCGCCGGGCACGGGCCAACCGGCAGCGAACGAGTGGTTCCATCAGAAGTGCGGCGCTCTCTTTTATCATCATCCAACTAATAACATGACCGTGATCGTCGGTAATGCGAATGACTTGATTTAGATCCCAGAAGTCCCGTGGCCAAACATGGCCGACTGCTGAGTCATTGCAATAAGGTAAATAAGGAACGAAGAACAAATAAATACTCCTCTCTGGTGAAAACGGCGGCCGGGTGGGGATGGCGTAGGAGGGGGGGGTACCATAGGAATATTCCCATTTACATATCTTCGGGACATCTCTAAAGCGTTGATGTCAGTCCATCTATTCGTTTGTTATCATTCCAGTTGATTGGCTTTCTATAATACGCAAGATTCTATCTGTGTTAGTAGCGGGGGGGGGTGGGCGGGTGTTTGGATGGATGGATGGATGGACGGACGGACGGACGGATGAGTGGATAGGTGGGCGGGTTTTTATGAGTTAGTGGATGGTGATTTTCTTCCGCGTACCCGAATGCTTTGAGCTGGACGCTTAGTTGATTTGTCGGCGGCAAAATATCAGACAAAAGGTCGTTTCGTCCCAGTTCAAACAAGCGAATGGAGAGTTCTATATCGGCGCAGACGACTCGTGTTTAATGGAAGATGATCCATTAGGGTGAGCTATCCGTTAACAAACGCCATTCTCGGCATAATGTATGGCGTTCATTCTTGCATATAAATGGGGAAAGTGACTCGATCGGTCAGGTTTACGCAGCCCAATTACCGATAATGGGTTCGACCCGGATCCACTTCCCTCGGGTATCAAAATCGCATGCTCCGGCGGAAGTGGGTACGATACGGTAAAGGCCGGTTAATGCTGTGGCGGAAACTAGTACGCACATCTGTACTCACCTAAATGAGGTCGGCCGACCGAAACGAAATCATCTTGTTCGATTTCATACTAATCCAGAACGCATTTAGCTACACCAAATGATAAATTATCGCCGAAAGTTCTGATTTGCCGGATGGGAGAAAAGCCGTGACGCGATTGGCTGATGAGTTATAAAATTGGGTCAATTTCAGGAACGAGCTTGTGCAAATGTTAAATCTAACTGAATTGATTTACGCCATTTGTTATGTTTAATACTAGTAAATAGTTATCTATGAGATTGATAGCTTTATCCAAGGAAAATACAATTTAATAAACTAAATGAATTAGGTCGGGTCAATTTCAGCTTCGCATACGACCGTGTTTAGGTACATATATATGTTAAGCTAGGACTCCATATATACGCGGTATGCGGCCTCATACGGCATGCCGATACCGCAAAAATGGAACAGCATGTAAGTGTACGGGTACGTCATACGATTCGTCACGCGGCTGCGTATCCATGCGGATGCGGCAAACTGAATCGCTCCATGTAGCAATGCGTACGGCAGCTCAGTAAAAATCGGATGGGGGAAATCCAGAATATGACGTCAGAGGCAGGTGTTTTTCCGAACAATTTTACGGGACTTTAGATTTTAGATTCTCCGGTCAACCCAAAGCATTATTAGAATTTCTCCCCATCAAATTATAGTTCCTTGACCAGATTGTTGAAGCCGGTTCTCGTTTATGTCGTGCACCCGCCAGCGGTGTCATTTGTGCATATTAGGTTATTTTAATTGCATACATTTGGTAGCGATCAGTAACAAGTTGTGTTCCTCCATTACCAACAGAGAAAGCTGCAATTTGGACAGATTAGTCATGTTCTTGGCTTGAAAATCTTCGGCATATTCCTAAATAGGTATTCTAAGGATGCAACAACGGGATATTGTTTTATTAATAATTCTATAAGTATTTGGGGGGAATTTATAATGTGTAAGTATGTTTTGGGGGAGTAACTGCCCCTACCCCACACTCATACACAGCTTCTTTTTTTCGTCTTTGCTATCTATATTTCTGTTGTATTGCCATGCTGTTGGCATTATATACTGAAAACCCATGGGAACGTATGTTCATATGGAATAACACAACTCACATGCCGCATGCCGCGTATATGGAATCTTAGCTTAGGTAATAAAACATAATCTTTCAGTTGGGGGGGGAGGGTCGAACCAATGCGATGTGTACATGCCGAAAATGTGTTGAACGTATTTTCAAATACATGTGATCGACTGGGCACTCGCATAAATACACCTCTATGTGCCTACCTGGTGATTGGTAAATCGGATTATCTGACGTCATACTTTACATGACGTCACTGTTTAGCTGCCAGAAGGCGGAGCAAAGTTAACAGGAAAGGACAAATTGAGTGATTTACACACAACGCGTGGACATTACCTGATTACAACCAATCGGTAAAAGGTCACGACTGAGAGAGTCACGGACGACGCCCCCTGGTGGCATATTTATTGTCTTATTTTGACATTCACGACCATGTTTGTTCTGGTCAGACTGATGATGATATAGATCTAGTCTGGATTATATGAGATATGTCTACCTAACGTAGTCGGTATGGTAGTTATCACCCCGTGTGGGGTGGAGTGGGGGGGGGGATGCTGGCAAGGTGGATAGTGGGGTGTGTGTCCGGGATATCGTCCGAAATTTGTTTTCCCATTTAAATTTCGGTACAGTTTCTATCACTGTGTGCGTATATGCGTGTGGGGTATATGTGCACGTGTGTGCTTGTTTATG
The DNA here is from genome assembly GCA_025642065.1 of Paralvinella palmiformis. NCBI lineage: Eukaryota > Metazoa > Annelida > Polychaeta > Terebellida > Alvinellidae > Paralvinella > Paralvinella palmiformis. The sequence goes on from JAODUP010000366.1 coordinate 384,640, forward strand.
TGTACATGTGCACGTATTAGCTGGTGTGTGTGTTTGTGTGTATGTGTGTGTGTGTGTGTGTGTGTGTGTTATATATATATATATATATATATATATATATATATATATATATGGTGGTACTGGCTCAGAACATCAATATCTCTAAACATCCTTTGAGACCTAATATAAATATAAATAAAACTAACCGTACATGTACATCAATCTAATTATTAAATTTAATTTTCTACACCTCCACATATCGATACATATATGCGTAGACCTATGCTTGTGTCTGGGCTTCTCATCGTCCTGTGGGGCACAGCTAATTCGCTTTTCCTACGCGACAAATATGTCACGGTGTGTGTATGTGTGTGTGTGTGTGTGTCTGTCATATTCTACATATGTATGTATTGTCATACAAACATATTCAAAAGACACATACATGCATACCTACATACATACACGCACACGCACACATACATGCAGCCATACATACGTACATTTATCCATAAGTACTGTGTATTTGATTGTTTGTCTACGTATTCGTAAATATTCTAACAAAATAATCTTCAAAGCCGGTGACTATCACATTGGTTGGGACTATATATATATATATATATATATATATATATATATAGAGAGAGAGAGAGAGAGAGAGAGAGAGAGATTATTATACACAATGTCATATATACACCAATGTAAATGAACCTAAATACAAAACATACACAGACTCAGATTGTATACGTCCCGAATTTCACCTGTATCATCGTACGCCTGACCCGCCCCTCCCCCTATAATTAGCTCTAACAATCACCTGTTTATCCGCTCACCATTGTGACCTCGAATTCTGTGGTCGCCCTATCCACAGCCAAATTCAGGCCATAATAATACCCCATTGTATCTCTTCAATCTCCGGCCTGCCTCCAATAACAAAGATAATACATTTGTGGGAAGAAAATTACGACACTAAAATTAATAATGTATCCGTTTTACACACGACACAGTTAGTGCCATGGCCCCACCGATCTGTACTGTATTGATGCCGTGAGTGTTACCTTTTACCGGAAACAATGCTATCCCATTAATATCAAAGAGATAGCATGCGCGCTCTATTAGCAAGTTGTCTACACGGTTAGAAAACAGGCTATTCCGGTTCCGTTAACTTGATGAATCATTCACACGACGTGATCGCGAACTTTAGTTATCACGGGTGCACACAAATGCCCGCATACGCATATTCAAAACATTTGATATATCTGTGCCGGTGCTTTTTTTTCTCCTCGCACCAGGTATGCACAATATATCTTAGAACTACCAATACAGATACAAATTGTACTATCGGATACGTTTATATAATACCACTTTGTCTGTGGGTATGTGTGCACGTCTCTCTTTTTCGCTCTCTCTCTCTCTCTCTCTGTGTGTGTTACCAGTCTAACCACGAACTGACTCCTGCCGTGTTCTCTCCCACAGTCTGGACATAACTCTCAGAGACGGACAGACAGACAGACAGACCTCGGGCCCACATCGTGGGTTGTTCGTTTAGTTTTTTTTCGGTACGAAAACGGAACAGTTGCTCTTTTGTGTCTGTGTACATCAAGGTATCTGCACTTATAGGTGTCGGCGTTTGTGAGTCTGTGGTGGGAGGTTGGTCGGTGTGTATATCATCAAAAACCCCGACTAACACTCCAATGATATCTCTCGGTGTACTCACTGTTGGGTTTACTCTTGTGGTGATTGTTAATTTGGCGTTTGTGCGAGGGAGTAGGTTTAGTAGGGAGTTCAAAGGTATCGAGCTGAGAGAATAACAAACTGTGACTATAAAGGCCGAAAACTGAATCAATCTCGTTCGTGTGTGTGTGTGTGTGTGTATGGAAAGGGGTGTGCGGGCAGTGTGCGAAAAGGCACTGCCACTGAAAATATTAATTAGTCAGTAGAACATCTGAATCATTTTGGAGAGACTGAGTCCTTAATGGTGACACACACACGCACACACACATATATATAGGGTTTGGGTGGTTGTGTGTGTGTGTGTGTGTGTGTGTGGTTGAGTGAGTGATTAGTTTCTTTACCGTTTAGGCACCGGTCACCTCTAGAACACTGGACCGACGAGCAACTGCGTAGGAAACGTTTTTACCTTGGTTCAGCTCGAACCGTGAACTATTGGAATGCAGCACAGCGCTGTAACCAGTGCGCCCTGGGAGAGCGGAGAGACGGTGTGGGGCCCAGGCAGGGAAACCTACAATCCCATAATACCGTCACCACTCCGACTTACTCACAGCCAAAGGGCGCCTCCGTGGCCTAACTGATAGGGCGGCTGGCCGCAGATCTATAGTACCTGGGTTCAAACGTCGCCCGGGCTATAGCAGGAGGGTGTTTAACCTTTCATTTCGCCTGATTATATTTCGAGGTCGTTCGGCTTACTTAGCTTACTATGTGTTCAAAAGTGGCAGCAAAACAGCAACATTCATATCTTACTTACAGCCGAACATATTCTTCGGCTATAACTCATTGACGAACGAGCCAGGTGATTGACCAAAACAACAACATTCCACTGGAACATAGCCACCGAGCAAAGACTTCGTGCTCCATTCGATACATCTGCCACTAACGAGCTGCCGTCTAGTAACTGTTTCAACGTACGAAACCTTGAACTATGAAGGTGGCGCCACTCTGCTCGGGTTACATTCCGTAGGAAAGCCTATAAACCGGCGGTATTTACTGCCTTTAAACGTCAACCTCTGAACATCAACCAATAACGACAATACATTTGTCTGTGTACAGGTTGCTACGGGTTAAACCGATTTCTCGATGTGCTGGGAAATTGATGCCGTGAGTTTCATAGACCGATTGAAGGCGCCCATACATACACACACACGGCGCCGTATTATTTTGACAAGAATGGTGCTGACACCTGGCGATTATAGCAGGTGGCGCCACCAATGGCGATTTGGTAAGTACAGTGAGAATGGCGTACTGCTCGTGCGCCGTACGGCTGCTGGCTCAACGCTGCGCCATAACAAAGGCCGATCGATGGTTACTTTGTGGGCCTTTTCGCAGTTTCGTGAACGTGAAAGGCTCATAAATAAGTGAAGAGGCCACTGTCTGATAGGAGGATATACCGATCAAATGAAGCGACAACATTAAAAAGCGAGCGTGCATTGGCCGAATAATTCAGGCCAGGACAGCAACACAAAACACGGCTTTTATCGTCAGCTTTATTGCGATGTTTATCGACGATTGTGTGCGTGTGTGTGTGGGTGTGTGCGTGCGTGTGTGTGCGTGTGATTGTGGTGTTGCACATAATTAATGAACCTATTAAAGCGTAATGATTCCCGTTCCCCATCGAATACAACTAATGAACTGGAAAAACCCACACGTAAATTCGGGGGAATTTCTTTTCACTAAATCGTCATTTGTTACCAAATTAAAATAGAACTAGTTTCAGTTAGCATCCTCAGAATACATCAGCCTTGTTTATGCTTGAGTCTATGGATGTATAGATTTATGGGGGGAGGGGTCAATTTATGGATATTTGGATCCCAGTGCCCCGCGCCACTTCCATCATACAAATGTGTTATAAAAAGGTTCATAATATATATATATATATATATATATAGAGAGAGAGAGAGAGAGAGAGAGAGAGAGAGAGAGAGTACAGTCTAGAGAAAGGAAGTCCTAACTTATCCAGCCACAAGTGTGATGACAATGATCGTCTCATAAGCGTCAATTGTTCTCTAATAACAGACAGTTAGCGTCAACCTGCGTACCAAGGCGACATTGTGTATCTGTCATCGACAGGGGGCGCTTCACCTCAGATAACCACAATATGGATCGCCACTCGATCATTCTCATACGGGATGTCAAATCTCCCTGCCCACTATCCGGAAGCCGGGGACACGAACCTGGATGGATCCCGAACATATATTTGCTTGGTTCTCTAGGATGAATAAAAGACAGATTTTAGCCTATCGTTAATGCCCCCCCCCCTCTCTCTCTCTCTCTCTATATATATATATATATATATATATATATCCGGATGTTAGCATGTGCGTGTTTATGCGTGTATACGTGGATATGTATAGTCGCGTAATTTGACAGTTTGGCAATGGGCCAAATTGCATTAGTAGACATAAATACAAATTTCGATGTCTAGACGATTCATCAGAGTATCGAATTTGGAAAAGTTGCTTTTCCTGCTAAAATATATAATGCCGTATCAGTGTTTTTCTTTGTTCCCATCGGCCTCTCTGTGTGACTTCTCGTCTGTCTGTCTGTCTGCCTGCCTGCCTGCCTGCCTGCCTGCCTGCCTGCCTGCCTGCCTGCCTGCCTGCCTGCCTGCCTGCCTGCCTGCCTGTCTCTCTGTCTGTCTGTCTGTCTTTCTCTCTGTATGCCAGACTGCCTGTCTGTGTTTGCGTGTACGATGCCAATTCATCTTCAGGGATCGCCCCACCAAACGTTGAACCTCTTTTCGATCCGGTTTATTTTCCCCTCAATCAAAGCGTACCCTAGTGTACTAACACGGATCGTACTGACGTAAATCGTACCCATCAGAGTAGCACTGACGCTGGACGAACGGTGTGTGCCTCGCCTGTCAGGCAATACTTACTCTCCTGGCTAGCGGCAGCTCTCGGATCCTCTGTGACAGAGGAACAGTGGTCACATCTCTTAGTTCTCATCGCAGACCTCATCTTCGGAAGGAAATAAATCTTCCATATCATATTTGCCATCTGTTCCGGGTTAGATGTAAACGTTGCATAAAATAAATATTTCATGACGATTCCCTCATAAATAGATATTTTCCCGTTGTTTTATTCGTTCGTTACACCCCCCCCCCTCTCTCTCTCTCTCACACACAAACACACACACACACACACACTCTCTCTCTGTGTGTTTGTGTGTGTGCGTGCGTGTGTGTGCGCGCGCGAATATATGTTGATATTCGTTCGATTGTTTGTTTTGTTTTTGCTGTTGTCTTTATTGTTCTTGTTTATGGTTGGTTAGGTTTTTTTGGTGTCAATTATACTCAGATATGTCGTACAACGGAAAGTTACGATAATCAGTAGCGAGACGCCGGGGGGGGGGGTGTATATGTCTTATGACTATTAATTATACCGAGCTTCTGGGCTTGATCGATTCGCGAATATATAATGCCAGGATTTGAGGAATTTGAAAATATGTTCTGAAATATGAATACCTCGTCGGTTCAAAGCATCTCAGGAAGACGCACGGCTAAGATCCAGCTTTAACGATGATTACGTTGTTTCGGCTGGTAGTCGTATTTAGGCAGTGAGGAAACGATCCGAAGAGGACGCGTGTACGTTGAGGAAAAGCAATGAGTCGAGAACAAAGCCGCTTGGAACACCGGATATGAAATACACGAAGGATATCAGAGAGGAATTATCTGAAATAGGCTCTAACGAAACAAACACATCTCGCAATAAGAAGATGGTTAGTTTTATGAAATGCTGTAGATGAAGGGTCAGTAATTACGTTGATCAGGAAGTCTGTCATCTCGGAAGGTGCATTTTGAATGTAAGCGTATATTTTTGAATCCAGACTTCTCGTAAGAATACGTAGACATTAATTTATGGTGTATTTGTTTGTCTGTTTGTTTGTTTGTTTGTCTGTTTGTCTGTTTGTTTGTTTGTTTGTCTGTTTGTTTATTAGCAGGCTGATCTGTGTTGATATTAGTTTGACTTGTAGTAAGAATGACATCTTAATCGGTGATCTCTTTATTATTATCATCACCATCATAAAAACAACAACAAGAACAACAACAATAATAATAATAATAATAATAATAATAATAATCATCTTTAGTGTCATCTTGTATCATGTCTTATGGAAATATTCATTGTTTCCAATCGCCATTTTAACAGCGAAACTGGACAATTTCCAGGAATATTTGCTGTATCCTGGTTCATATGCCCCGTTACTCGTACCTGTCCCTATACAGTAATCGATGTCCCCCCCCCCCATCCAAAAATTACCTCACCGTACACAGTCACCGAACAAACGGACACTATCGCTACCATTTGGATAGCCGATGTACGATTGTATGTTTTCGTGAATAGGCCACTAATTGTGTTTGTGGTATTTAAACTGGCGGCTAGCAGTGGGTGATATAATGTTGTATAGCTGGCGAGCGACAGACCGGTCGGTGATAGTTCGATTAACACTCCACGTCGTCGCCGAGTAGCTTCGTCTATTTATGGGCGCATCTCCTCCGTTGTTGATTATTCTCGGCAGGTAATCGGGAAGAACGTTGTTAGTCTTCTCCCTTGCATCGGACTAGCCAGCGTCTTTCATCCGGGGACAACGCCTCCCGCCGTTATCCGAGTTCACGGACCAATGCCAGAGAGAGAGAGAGAGAGAGAGAGAGAGAGAGAGAGATAGATAGATAGATAGATAGATAGATAGAGACGGGGGAGCGAGAGGAGAGAGAGAGAATGAGAGAGAGGGGGGAGTGAGAATGGGAGAGAGAGGGGGGGGAGACAGAGAGAGGGGGGAGAGAGAGAGAGATGGCACATATTAGGACGGCGTTTCTAACAATAGTCAACCATATCCTAACAGACTTTCGGGACGGTAGAGATCTAACTCTTTCACGGCAGATTTGTTCAAATTAATGTATAGATAGCTCCGTGTGATCCGTACCGTGTAAAGATCCTGGATTGTATATTCGAAAACTGAATGAATGAATGAATGAATGAACTATTTCATCAGTCTTGTTGCTCGTCGCTTCTGGCACGTACGATGAACGAGCTACTCCAGACAAAAATGACAGCGTCGGAGTGAAGCCTTTTACTACAGGATGAAACACCCCACCATTAGGTTAGGTATTAAATGGGATTCTAAATTAAATAGCATACATGATGATAGATCTACTGCTAGACTTAGTAATAGCTAGAATGCTAGATTGTCTTCTTGTTGTTGTTTTTTTTCTTCCAGCTGAGACTTCTTTGCGTGCCATCTACGGCCAAGATACGCTAACTTTACGATCCTAGCACTGGATACTAGTCAGGATTTCCACGTGAACATTAGGCTAGATATCTCCTTTAATAATATAATCGATATGAGATTCACTTTCAGACTGATAGGTGGATTGTTAAATAATAGACTAAGATTTCTTTGAATTTCATATTGTAATTATTATTATTATCATCATCATCATCATCATCAACAACAATATCATCATCTTGATGATTAATACGATATACATCAACTGATATTAGAATATACTGCCCAGTGAGTCTCTGGACATTCCATATTGTTTGCTACCATACTAAGCAGATGATCCTCACTATTTAATACTGTGATTATAGCATGACGCTGCAACTCTCCAGGGAAAGAGTTCGATCGTCCAAATCGAACGCCCTGTGTTTTTGTGATGTTTCCACGTGGATCCTACCCCTTCACCCGGGGAGAACATAGCCCGGATTTGACCAGAGCCGATGTTAACCGACCGACTCGCTCACGAATGTATACGGACGCATAACGTGGCAGCGCTGATGCTCGGACGAAATGCGAACGCGGTGTCCGGGAGACCCGACACTCCCGTCATCGCATAACCCGACATCCCGCATTCGTACTTAAAGGGCATCCAACTCGGATGGCGGCTCGCAACGGCCACGTTTGTTCGGTTGTCAATTCGGCTCGCCATCGAGTCGGATGCGGTATCCTCACCGACGAATACCCCTGCGGATTGGAAAACGTCCTTCTGCGTTCGCGTCATGAGAAATAAGCTAAAATAAAGGGCAATACCGAATGACCTTTCTCATTCGATGATGATGTCAACATTACGCCCTCGTCGCTTCACTCCAACGATTAATACATTTCTCTGCCGGCTCCTATAGCGGAACTTTCCACGTTATGGCGTGGATCTTCTCCGGTACTGCCGAGGCGGATGCCCGCTGAAGCGAAGGGCAAATCTCTCGAATTGGCTCCCAGGTCGTCCATATTTGGCGATGATCCGACCTCATTTAGGAGAGTGAATTATTTACTATGTATTTTGGCTGGTGGCGTAAAAGCGGACAATAATATTAGTCGCAGATCAGGAACGTTGTCGGTAATCGTGGATTTAGCGAAATGGGTAAAAAAACGTGTTGGGCGTTTATTAAACAGCCGAAAGACTCGACAGAGGGGGCTAATTAAGAGGACATCGTAGGCCCAATGGAGGAAGCGACATTCTAATGGCGATCAGGCTAAATAAAGCATGAAACATCATTCGGACATGGCTAAGTCGGCATTTAAACCCCGATGCTAACTGTCTACGACCAACGACGCTACCAGTTCGGCCAAGATGGCGCCCCGAAGTTTAATGTAAATTGTGAATGTGTTAGCTATCGAGTTCTAAAAGGTCAAGTTTCAGTGCGAACGGAATGTACTAGGTAAGACAAAAACACTCAGAACAACGACATCGAACGGAAATGAACGAAAGTGATCCTTGTAAGAGGATATGGAATATATATATTAAAAAAATATATGGAAGATACCTATTACTAAATATATGGAAGATATGTATTACTAAATATATGGAAGATATGTATTGCTAAATATATATGGTAGATATGTATGAATAAATGAAACGGGGCGAATCTATAAACAGAACGAAACTGTACAATAATGATATAAAACAAAGGGGTAAAGACAAATAGACATTGTAAACATTTGGGCCAATCTCTCTCTCTCTCTCCATATATATATATATATATATATATATATATATATATATATATATATATTGCGCATCCACAGAACAAGCGCGGTGAAGCATTACCAAGAATGAATACGCCCTAAATGCCCAGGTCAAATGCGGACAACGTATACATATATTATGAAAAATATATATGCTCAATATTCCAGGTTTGGAGTGAGCGAATGAGTGAGGCAGTGAGCGATGCAAACCCCTTTTCAATCTCAGCGACGGTCACACCTTGGCCCCGGTGGTCTAACTAATCCCAAGAGAAATGGGTTGGTGAGGCGACTGTTTCGATGAAGCATGCTACAGACAAAGGCAACTCAGCGCTTAGATTCTACGGCCTCGGCGTGGGCAATGCAGCGCGCCATCGAAGTTGCTACAACGATGGACCTTTAGCTATGTCGTATAGCGCTGCTTATTGCCATTGGCTGTATTCCAATCGTCAGATGCGCGACAAAGGCATACCATTGTCGGGCAATGATCAAAGGATGGTGCCATTATACCAAGGACGGATGCCACGATTGGGCTTAAAGAATTACTTGGCATCCTCGGCACCGCCCCATTGCCGTTGGTGGCGAGCTCCGATTGCACAGTGGTTATAGCGTTGTGCCGCAAACCTCGAAGTCCAGATTAGATTCCGACTCATACCTGCGTTTGTGGGATGTTTCCCTTTCGGAGCCGTCCACCGACCGTACGTCTCAGGTGTAACCAGTGTCGAGGTTAAACCAATCACTCACTCACTCACTCGCTTACTCACTCACTTCGATTGGACAACGTTACTGGTCAACAACGACACGGAATACACACACACACACACACACACATACACATACACACACACACACACACACACACTGATACACACACTCACACGATTGCTAATGTCCAATATGGCCATGGATCGCCAAGGGTTGTCAGCTAATTGTTAAATGGCTTCGAAGCCAGTTCCAGATATTGCTCTCAGTTGGACGACGAACAGTTGACTGCCACTCGACGAAAATAGCGAGCTATTTTCAGACAACTGACACGTGAAGATGGCATCGTGTCCATTCGTAACAGATAACGCGGTGTCCCGTATCAATATCTTCCCTCGTCCCGATTCACGCACCGTCATATGTTTACACTGCCGACGTATTGAAAGGCCAATGTTTTAATGAGTCTCTCTAGCCACGATCAGCTTTCAATTCGCTTTCGTATTAAAATGCTGTAAGATGATAGCTGAGATGGGTCGGGACTGAGCACCAGAGGATGAAGAGATAGATATGTTTGTCTTCTTCTCGACGTTTGTTGGCTTTCCTCTGGATACAATGTAGCCATTGATCTGAACCTTGTTATCAGTATAAGCCCCCCCCCCCCTCTCTCTCTCTCTCTCTCTCCCTCTGTGTGTGCGTGTTGTTGTTGTTGTTGTTGTTTTGTTCTTGTGTATGTGTGTGTGCGCGCGTTGGCGCGTGTGGGGGGGGGGGGCTTGTCTGTTGATATGAATGCCCGTACGTGTTATTTCGTCTGCAGGCTTCAATATTCCTTCGCATTAGTCTGTGTGTCGGTTTTTATGTGTTAGTGGGTGTGTTGATCTGTGTTTTAATAGATGTATTTATTTGTTTTAGCTTTTGGTTGTTTATTGAGGGGAGGGGTTATTTTTGCCTAGGACTGCTTTTCCCCTCCATATATTGGTGTCCATGTGTTGGACTGACCGGCGATGTCTGTTTTCGTCTTTGTTTTGCCCTGTATGTGTGGATCTATGCGTTCGTATTGTGTGTGTTGGTATGTATATCAATGTGTGTTTTGTTCTGTGTGTCGATCTATCCGTGTTTCCCTGTGTGAATCCAGAGGCTGCATCAAACGTGAAGGACGAATGACTTAATTTACTGAGATATATATATATATATATATATATATATATATATATATATATATATATATACTATACTCATTAAACAGTTAGTATGTTCTAATTGATTTTAATGACGGCGGAGTTTTAAATTCGATACGTTATTCCACCTCGTTGTATAATTTTCAAATTTGTTCAAAGTTGCAGGATATTTCCCAAATTTACAGTAATATGAATGAAAGAAAGAAAAGCTAGAAAAACGAGTGGGATCATAGATTTATAAATGGCAACACTGGAACATCGAACACTCTTGCTTACTAATTCCATGTAAACTAGAAAATTCTTATAACTGTAATGCCTTAATTTGTTTTGTCATTCCTCATTGTCTTTACCTAATCCACGATGCGTCAGAACTTTAATCAAATAAACACTTAACAACCGAGTTAACGTAGGATTTGTGCTCGTGTAGGAAAATGAATTATCTATAAGATTATAGGCAAGAATAACCAAGACGAAAATGATTAGAAATGGGAAGACTTAGTCGCGGCCTATTCTTAATCTAGGTAATAGTCTCCTTGATTGTGTGTCTGTCTGTCTGTCTGTCTGTCTCTCTCTCTCTCTCTCTCTCTGGGTGTGGGTGTGTGTTCTCTCTCTCTCTCTGTGTGTGTGTGTGTGTGTGTGTGTGTGTTTGTCGTCGATTGTGTTTTAAGACAATTTTTGATCTCTTATTTGGCTCATCCTCATCTTTGCTTTTGATCCCTAACTTGGGTGTGATCTCAGACTGTGATCTATTTGTTGAGATGACCTTGACACCGCTCTGTGCGTCCGATTGTCTGATGTTTGTGTTGGTCCGTGTTGAGGGCTTACATGTTTATACAATTTACAAGAAGGCATTGCGCGTATATCTCGAACGGTCGCGATAGTTATATTTCCGGATCCGTAAGTTGCACAGCTCGAACGGATCCATCCGTTAAGTTCTGGATCAAACTATAGTTTCGGGCAAAGCAGCGTCCCATATTAGGACTTCATCGGGATCAGAATCCTCGGAAAATGAAAACAATCGGTGAACCACGAAACGTTGTTCCATTTCATTTTCTCCCTTCAATCACGAATTCGAGTTGTCGGCCATTCATCAGGATCCATATCGTTGTTTCTGCTTCTATACGGGCTATACGGCAACACCTAGATTGTTTTTACGGCAATATGACTACATAGCGGCGCTTTACTCGGCAAATTGATATAAACAATATCCGTTTTGCGGTACATTACACAATGACAAAGTCCATTTATCACACACACACACACACACACATACACACACATATACACACAGAGAGAGAGAGAGAGATGAATGTGGCCGTTTATAGACGAGTAGGTAGGTACGCGCCAGTCAGTAGAGCCAGGCGTGGCAAATGAAACGGAGAGAACGGTGTCCCTTATATCAACATAAACCGCCCGACAGGGATATACTGCTGACGGGTTGGTGGGCAAATAAGGTCACGAACAGACATGCCGTGTGCTCTGAGTCAGTACACAAACAGACGCGGACAGAGACGCGCCAGAGAAACACGCACATTTACTAGTAGCTGATGATCTTATAGGGGACCCCCGATGGTAGGCGGAAGAAGAAAACAAAAAAACACAACCAAAACACTCCCCCATTGATTAGGTCTATATCAATCTATATCAATAATGAGACCTTGAAGGACTCGGAATAATTGTCTTCTATCAACATCTATCTATCTATCTATCTCCTTATCTATCCATATCTCTCTCTATCTATTTATCTATCTATCTATATATCTATTTATCTATATATCTATATATATATATATATATATATATATATCGATATATCGATCTGTCTATCTCTATCTATCTATCTATCTATCTATCTCTCTCTCTATCTATATATATATATATATATATATATATATGTGTGTATGTGTGTGTGTGTGTCTTTTAGCTGTGTATGCATATCTATCTATATCTGAACGTGAATTCAAACTCTGGACGTTTCTTCAGGGGACTGTGTGTGTGTGTGTGTGTGTGTGTGTGTGTGTGTGTGTGTGTGTGTGTGTGTGTGTGTGTGTGTGTGTGTGTGTGTGTGTGTGTTTTAGGGTACATAGTAAGAGGCAACAGGCACAGAGCACTGGACACGCCCAAATCGTGTCCAGTTCGTTCCCAAATTATTATCGATGATCCGGTTGACATTTGTAAAGATGTTCGTGCACGACTCTTTCGCATGTTTGCGTGGGTGCGTTTATGACTTGAAGAAATATTGATTCGGTAAATTATTAACTCGCCAACGGGCTGTGCCGCATTTTACAAGGCGCCATAAACGGTCACCCCCTCTGGCCCCGCTCTCTCTCTCTCTCTCTCTCATACACATCGTCCAGGGCTCCGGGAGGACACACTCACACACGGACACACACATGACACTAAGCCGCCAGGCTTACATACAGTGTGTGCTTGTGTCGCAAACATACACACACACACAAAGAGAGAGAGAGAGAGAGAGAGAGAGAGACGCACACACACACACACACACAAACACAGAGACAGAGAGTCCCCATATATCCCTTGACTATCCTTACCCACACTGCGCCCTTCTATCCATAACATGGAACAGCGCATGGAGTGTAAGGAGCGCTCTGCTAGCTAACAGGTGGCTCCGGGAACCGTCATGAAGACTGGCCGAAGGACTGGACAGTCGGTGGTTGCCATCCCTATGAAGTTGTTGCCTTCTTGTCGCAGTATCAGTAAGGTATGTGGTTAGCTAACTCACTCGTAGTCCGGGAGCCTTCGCCCGCCGACCGGAATTCGGGTCTCTACGCGACCTATAGCTGAGCTGTAACACTTCGAAGAAGAAATCTCCATCCGCGGGCTCGCGGTTTAAAGTCGGTCCGCCGCGGCTAAAAGGTAGCCGCACTAAATGAGCCATTTATGCCGATGTACGGCTGAAACCCGATCGCGCATCCATTGGCCCCGTTCTCGGTTCGGTGCCGTGTATTAATCTCCGGTTTGAGGAGCTCAAATTTGAGCGCACCTTTCGCTGACAATCGGAAAAGGTCGGATCATTGGGAGTTCGAAGAAGTACCTCGTTTATGTACATCAATGAGTCGTCGTAGAACTGCGGTTAAAATGACTCCCGTGTACTCCTCCTTCAAGACGAATGGGACTTTACCTCTAGCAATAATGTAATGTCCCTAGATTATTGAAGCGCCCATCTTAGTGAACCATGAAATCATTTTCATAGCTCTACGAATTATTTCTCATGTTTATTCAGTATTTACTTTACTGTCTGTGACGATCAATGAGATGCCAGGATCTCCCCCCTGCCCCCGACACTGATATTGTATCCGTACCAGCTTCTGACATCCGTCAAGTTCAATCCGATTTATGAGGCTATTGTTGTTGTTTTTGATAATGGTGGTAATGGTGATGATATTGATGATGCAATTCGGATACACCGCCGTTATCAGCCGAGGCCATTCAAAGGCTCGGTACAGGGCATAACTAAAAAGGTGTTAGCTAAAACCAGAGTAATCGATTAATATTATAAGGTCAAAAGGCAGTCTGGTACGAGTAAGTTTCGAGATCGGATGGAAATGTTTCAAGAGTGGACGATTACGCCCTTCTAATCTCCGTCGACGACCTGTTCTACAAATATGGGACGCACAATCGGCGTACGACTCGAGCCCAGAGACACCATTACCTGCAGCGGCACCCGACTGGATGACTGATGAGTTTTTCTGGATAACTTTCCAATTTTTGTTCGGTGGCAGGGCCGCGGGCGACGCAACACGTAGCCATAACATCGCACTCGGACGGAGCCGAGCGGGATAGAGTGGGCACTGAATGAAACCAATCAGCTCAGGTCGTGGCCAGAAGCATTCGAACGCCCCGGAATGCCGAAAGACCGCCGCCATTCAGTGGCGCCACCTACATGTCCTGCGGGGCACTCATCGTGTAAACACGGCGGTTAGTGCGCGCATTAGCAACGGTTCTCGGTTACGGCACTATTTCCTTCCGCGGAGATGCTATCCGCTTCGGGCGGTGAACTCACAGTAATGATCCTCCCATCGTACTATTATCGAGCTACAATACCGGGCCTGTTTTAGTTAGTGTAGTAATCCGATGAAACGCTACTGTTACCATGGTAAAACCATACAACCTCAAAGGGTGAAATCGAATCCCGCAGCTACCTGTCCAAGGGATGTTTCAGCGAAATCGTTCGGCCTGAGCTTCTCATTTTTTCAAGTCGTACCACCGCTCTTCAGCAGCACGTTTAACATAAATCAGACACATGTCACACCTTAATCGATTCCTTCTGGTGTTGTTATTTTGAACTGAATCGTAATTATGCCAGCTCTTTTAAAGGCCGCCAGCGATAGGTCGAAAATACGTTTGGGCAGTTTTATACAGGGCCACCTCAATTATAAAAATGAGATTTTCCGTCCTTCAACTTGCTACAGAAGCTTCCCGTAGTAAACTTTTAGGGCTATCACGCGGTAGTGTTGGTAGCTCGCTACTACGCCGCGTGGCTAAGTCGTGATATCTAATCCGTATGCGGGTATCGGTTGGATGTTTCACCCATCGGTATAGGCTTACGCCCTGTCATCTCGCCCAACTAATCAGTAGTCATACAGCGTTATATTCAGGTGCGACTAGCGCTGATATTAAACAAAGAAACGACACTTGGATTACCCACTCTCGTCATGAGATGATGATGATGAAGAAGAAGAAGATGATGATGATGATGATGATGATGATGATTATGATGATAACAGTCATCATCAACCTCAACAACACCGCCACACGACAGATAGGCACACCCGTAAAATATGCCTACGACGTATCTTACTTGCATGGAATTGGCGTCAGTGGACGGAATATAGACAGTTGAAGGGCTGTTGTACAAATGATACTAGACACAATCCTTTCACATTAAGTGAATGGGAACCGTGTCGTGCCGATTGTCGGCTTTCCAATTTATTTACCGGCCACGAGCCATCTCCCGTGTCAACATCGCCTCGATCTAGTCACGCGCGTGTACTCTCGCCGTCGGCTAGCTGATAAGTCATACTCTAAAAGCAGTGGACAGCGGCACTCAGCGCTCGCCATGCTCCATATTGTCATAACATTTCATTGTAGTATTTCCGCACGCGGTTTATCCGTCAATTGGTTGGCTTCCATCGGCGGATGGATATTGCTCGTCTCGGCCGCCCATGGGACAACGGCGACGGGGGAGAGGCAACGGTGGCCGGCCATTGTTGGCGATTTCCTGTCGCTTTGGAAGGTCGCGCGATCGAAGAGGATTCCCGTTTTGCGACACGAGCTTCGATGCTAAGACGACGAACAAAACGTACACAGACCAGCAACGCCGCTGCCATCTGTTCGGCGATATGGATAGGGTATTGTTTCCGGTGCGAGACGGATTTGTCTCGGCGCGAGGCGCGTTCATCTAGGCCCAGTCGAAGAGATACGATGCGAAGATCAATCTTCTCACCTAACTGGTAGCCCTGTTAACCACAAGCCTCTAACATCTCGATTCACACGGCAACCGCATTACTATGTTTGGCGGATGTTTCATCCTGTAGCTTCGCCCCATTGCCATAAAGCCGCAATATTTATTAACGGAAAGTGACAAAAAAACAATATTTTGTACGATAGTTTAGCGGAATATTACCAGGCCCCCCGACAAGTTGCCCACGTCAAATCTGAGCATTAAAAGTAGCACCACGTTCGACTTAGTCAGAATATATTATTAATTTCAATATTTACCATCGATTTTCGTATTTATGACAGCCTTCGTCAACTGAGTTAATCGTAACAGGTGCTCTATATTATTTCGGACTACTTTAAGACGGAGTAGTAATACCGCATTTGCGAGGGAACTACTTTCGATAGAGCGCGAGATTGATCACATGAATGGGCCTTCTTAATAGCACGTCATTTGTCGGGCGCGAGATGAGAGCGGTCGTTATAGAGAAAGATCCCGGCGGATCAAGGAACCGTTGTCCCCTTCCCCTTCCTCCGCCGATCCAGATGACCACCAACATCAACACCACCCCCCCCTCCGCCCGCCCCCCCCACCGCCGCGCGCCTCGTCATACGGGACAGTTCGGCGATAATGATGAATGCGAGCCATTGTGTTCGTCAACAAAAACCTATTACGACAATATGGCGCCCAGCTGATGGACGGGTAAATGGACCGAATGATCGGTCGAAGGATGGGTACGATGTGTACTAATGACGAGTCTGTTGGACGAGAGTGCTATTTGATGTTGAAACGAAGGTTTTGACAGGTAACGGGGTAGAAGCATTAAAAATAAGTGTTGATTGGTAAACGATTTGATGGACGAGTAATGATAATAATAATAATAATAATAATAATAATAATAATAATAATAATATTGGTATTATTATTATTATTATTATTATTATTATCATCATCCTCGTCATCATCATAATTTGTATTATTATTATTAAAATAACAACAATATTATTATTATTATTATTATTATTATTATTATTATTATTAATTATTATTATTATACATTTTATAAAGAGCACTTCCTAAAACAAGCCATTCAAAGGTACTGGTCAGTCTAATTGTGCTATTACATAATACTATGTAATATACATCTTTACCCTTAGAGAAGAAATCGAAAATTATATTCAATTAATAAATCGGTTAACAAAACGTGCACCATTTGTCTGCACATTTGAATGAATCTACTGAATTATATACATCGTACAC
Organism: Paralvinella palmiformis; assembly: GCA_025642065.1. Lineage (NCBI taxonomy): Eukaryota > Metazoa > Annelida > Polychaeta > Terebellida > Alvinellidae > Paralvinella > Paralvinella palmiformis. The sequence goes on from JAODUP010000366.1 coordinate 401,914, forward strand.
ATTATAGGCCAATGACGTCAATTATATCTCAAAGGATTTTTAGATACGTTGATGTTCTGTGCCTGTGCCTTTCTATATGTATCCTAAAACACACATACACACACACTCTCTCTCTATCTGTGTGTGGGGGGGGGGGGTGCGCGCGCGTGTATGTACGTGACTGATCAATTTATCTCCAGGAAAGCCTACCTAGAAGGCAGGAAATGGGCGACAAACAAAATGACCCCGGCGAAGATTCGGCCGAATAAATGGCCCAGCCCGCTGTCGGGCCGACGATATCCTTTAGACAAAGGTTAATCAGTTGTGGAAAGCCATTCCCCGTTTGTCTTCCTCTGAATGCTATCACGTCGTTGGCCTTGGAACTGAGGCTAGAAGCCCCGCAATCTGAATCAGTTGGCCAGAAGCCATCCCAATCTTGGAGGGAGGGAGACGGGAAACGGATGGCACGGCCATTGATCGTAGGAATGGCATCATAGGGCACGAGAAACAATAGTCATTGCCCTTACGGGCCCAGGCGCCGTTGTCGGGAATATCGTCGTGCCCACGGGGTATAACCCGTATAATCGAATGATTTGTCCGTTGCGAGCAGACGCAAGCATATTGTCACCTAGCGGACGTTTTTAAACCGATGACCAACAAATTAAGAAGTCTTACTCTGTCCGTACGCGATGATTCGTTCCTGAATTATCCGGATCTGGGCGAAAAGAATTCACAACATCTTCCATCGGTGCAAAAAGTGAAGTAGCTGCAGGACAGCATAGGCCATCCATAGGTAATTGATTCACTCCCAACTGCCATATGAGAAGGAATTATTTGAACCTGGACAAGGACAACAGTCAACTAACATCTTCCTGCCGCTGCTAATAATAATAATAATAATAATAATAATAATAATAATAATAATAATATCCTTTTACTAGCAGAAGCCATTCAGATGCATTGGTGTTTGAAATTAAAGCATATATCTAGATAAGTAAAGAGGATTTAGATAAAACTAAGATGATTTACTGATCCGGAATTGTACACCTTTTAGCCAGCTGAGAATCAGATCGGAGTTCAGGATCTCTCGACGATAAGCGTGCTCTCGACGATGGTTCAGCGATCAGTGTAAGCTGTCTTTTACTGAAATCTTTTACTGAAAACTTCCTTTGGAAGTCACCCCTTTACTACCTCGCCCCCCCCCCCCTAAGATAAACTACGCACTCATTCGTTTAGTCACTATCTGGTATCAATAAGCCTCAGTCCCATTTGTTGTCACGTGACCATTCAGGAGTGGTGAGGTCACCGGGTTATTTGTGACGTTATTAGCCGAACAAGATGTCACTTTTTATATCTCGAAACAAGTTTTTCATCAGGATCGAGAGAGGAGGAGAGAGGGGTGAGCGTGAGAGACAGAGAGAGAGGGGGGGGGATATTGTGTTGACTAGAGATGGTTTATCCTGTGTCAGCTTGCTATCCCGTTTACCCCCCCCCCTCCCCGGTCAGCTAGAGTTAGATGGGGGTTCAGTCCGGATATCTTACGAGAGTTCAGCTCGCCATTCGTGAGTTTTTAGTTCTGGATTAGTGTTATTACTGAGTTTAGATGATGCCTTCTACATACTGACAAGACTGGGTGATTGATTGATTGATAATTGATTGTTTGATTGTTTGAGTGAGTGAGTGAGTGAGTGAGTGAGTGAGTGAGTGAGTGAGTGAGTGAGCGAGCGAGCGAGCGAGCGAGCGAGCGAGCGAGCGAGCCAGTCAGTCAGGCAATCAGTCAGTCAGTTTGTAAGGGTAGACTGTTCTGTTTAGCCATGGTACACCTGGATCGGATGTCAAACGGGTGAATTCCTAGAAAAATTACAGATGCGGCGATGTCACATCTGCTAGGCACAGCTAAAACACTGGGATTCGAAATGAGAACTGTGCAGTCTATATTGCATTCCACTATCGACTGCACTAAACGATACAGACACCGAGACACTTCCAACAGCAAGCATACGTACACAGATGCTGCGATGTTTACACGTTTACATATGTTGTGGTTGATGGGGGAGGATGTATAAAACAAATGACTGTATTATATTTTAGAAAACGGGTTTTTAACAGGCTTTAAGATTCTAGTCACAGATGTATAAAATTATATATATATATATATATATATATATATATATATATATATATAACCCCACACGCACACGCAAGCTTAAGCATATACATACAAAAACCCGATATCGACCTTTCCGATATATAACACAGGTGTTAATTGAGTTCGTTTGCTCGCAACTGATTTAATTATTCTGTTGTTTGTGTTCGTTGTTTTCAAAGTTCCAGTAATTATCCGAGTAACATCATGTTTACTTTATGAAGAAATGGCGTCTGTTTTTTTCGTTATTTATTTGGTACGAATTTCGACGATCCGAAGGGTTCTTTTATTGTTGCTAGTTTATACTGATATATAGTATTAACTCTATAAAGCTCTCATGTGATTACGCGGTTGGTTTAGTAATATAAGCTTCCAATCAAGCACACACACACACACACACACACACACATATATATATATATATATATATACACTATCACTCTCCTATCTCCGCTGACTTGAAGCCCTTCGGCCAGCCAACCCAGTCCCTGTGTGGGTTCACTGTTCATCCCCGTTCACGTGCCTCGATGATCATTATAATACTCAGCTATCGCGGCTCTGTGCGCGTCAAAATCGTCCCCGAGCCCGTCCGCCATCCCGACGTCGACTTCGATCGTAACGTCGGGATGAAAATACCATCGTCCCGACGTCGCCAGCCCGTGCACATCACGAACCATCACCTGGTGCCCGAGGCTCGCTCTGACTCATTATCAATAAATTATGATACCCTTCATCATCTTCCTGTGTACCAGTTCGTTATCGAGGAGGGGTGGTCTCGTCGATGGAGATAATTGGCGTTTGATCATCGCACGCTCCCCTCCATTCTCGGCTCATTCTCTGATAACATAAAGTCCGTATATAGCCGAGCCTGCGCTCCCTCCCTCTCTCTTTCTGTTTATCCCACATCAATTACTTAGGTGTGAAGGGTTTAGTCCCGCCAGAGGGCGTGCGTCTAAGGTTTCGGCGGCTTACGTCACCTTTTTTCTCCTCCGTAGATCACTTGTCATCGACGTTGACGTCATCGTGTCTGACGGCCAGCTTCTTGCCCTTTCACCTTCCGTCGACGACATAACAACTTTGTTCGGTCACTCTAAGACAGGTAAATAAATTTAGCTCGTCCGCTTGCCCGGAATCTGACAATAGTTGGTCACAATAACGACGTCGAGTACAACAACAACAACAACAACAACACAGAAAAGAGACGTTGTTTCATCGTTGGACCTAGTTAATCATCATTATTTCTCATATATATATATATATATATATATATATATATATATATATATGACCACATATCACTACCACCTGAGTTCCAATCTTGGAGTGGGAATATCTGAAGGGTGTTTCATCTTTGAGTTCGCTTCATTGCCGTTGGAGGTCGCTGGGCCCATTTAGCCTACCGTGTGCAGAAAAGTGGCCGTAAAACATCAATCATCATTAGCATAAGTCTGTGAGCAATATTGTTACGTCGTAGCATCAACAGCTGATTTATATTTGCCTCATTTCAACCAACGCATCAGACCATTTCCAGGCGAAAATATCACCCTGCGACGAAGCCCGCATATTTTGCATCAGCTGGTTTTGTTATCAAGCTCGAGCCCTACTTATATAAGTGAGCTCCGGTGGCCTAGTGGTTAAGCACCCGGCACTTGGTGCCAACGGTCGCAGGTTCGAACCCCGCAAGAGGTCGAAACTTTTCCAGGGATTAATTTCTCGGCTCACTACATCGTGGGTGGCTGACCACGTTAAATGGCGCTGCCGTCTCCACTGAATTATTTAAAATAAAGGGGGACGTTAAAAACCCCCTGAGGACGTAAAACACTCCGGCAGTGACCACCCTCAGGGTATTTCGGCTCCATCTTTCCGTACTACTCCCCTGTGAGTGGTGGGGGAGGAGGCTTCTCAACCACTCGAACATAGAGGCTGTGCTGATTAAGCGACAGCCTGGGGATTCTCCCCGAACAACAAAACCAAACCAACCCTACTTATAATACCATATAGCGACATTTAACATATTTAAAGAAGTGCTTCCAAATCAGTTCGCTGTTCCATATCGAAACCCCCCTTGGGCGTCTCCGTGGTCTAACCGGTGGCGCATTGGATCGCAAAGCACTACCACCAGAGTTCGAATATCGCGACGTGTGCACACCTGAAGCGTCCGATTACCTTTGGAGGTCGCTCGGCTCGTTTAGCTTGTGCACAAAAGTGGCCGTCAAAATCGATCATCGTCGTGATATCGACATTCCCAGATTCCCGTAATTATATCTAAATGTTTTATGTGGCGATTAGACATGTTACTTTAGGATCACAAACTCTAAAAGGTGGCCACATTTTCAACCGCACAAACGAACCCCGAAACCCTGATTTGACTATTGTTAAGTGCTAGCCGCTCTGCCGAGTGGGCTGCTACCCTTTCGGGAGCTGGTATCGATAGGAACAATCGTGTCCGGGGTATCAATCGGCCGAACGAAGCCGTCCCTTCCCGCTTCGTCCCATCGCCATTATCGCCATCTTTCGACCGACCACTTAAGAGCATCCGAAAGCATCATTTAAATCCCCCCCCCCCCGGCCGCTCCCCGGACGACCGTATCCCGATGAAGGGGAATCATTCTGGCGTCGATTCTCTTTAAGATACACCGCACTCCAAGTCCTCAAGAAGATGACGGATGAGTGACGGAGGGTCGGGGAATAGGGCGAAATTAAATGATGATCCTGTTGCTTAATGCTACGTGGACATTTACCGATTGTATAGGCGGAGATGGATCTCTTCGGTTCCATCAATTTTATTTTTATCTATTCGCCAGTTGATCCCTTCCCGGAACTCCGTCGATGTTATCCGTAGAGAAGCGTAGACAGCCATGGAATACCATCTGTCGGCCACTCGTCGAGGTAGGCATCTAAACCTCACCCAACTAACCACCCAACCAACCACCCAACCACCCACTCAGCCATCCTTCCGAGAATAAAACTCGCCCTCCGACGCGATATCGTCGGAAATAATACGAGGTCTACCGATAGAGGGCACCGCGGGGATTAGCACGTGATTTTATACGACACGGCCGTTGCTGGGTGTTCCGGTATACGTCGGTCGGTCGGACCGTCGTGTCGTATTTGATTCGAAACTGAGAATGGCTGGGTCTAGAGAGCACAGTTGTGGCGTTTGCGGTATGGTCTAATCTCTCTGGTCTTTGCAGTTATCGGCTGTCTGTGCTGTGGTCAGGGCTCGGTACATCGGTACAAAGCCATTTTGCGCGAGCGTGCACACACAGACACATACGTACTCACACTGAAACAGACACGCACGCACACACACACACACACACATAGACAAGAGAGAGAGAGAGAGAGAGAGAGAGAGGGAGAGAGAGAGACCACAAAGATCCCCAGAGACTTGTAGTTCTTCATTAGTCACCCAAAGCGGTAGAGATCCCAGGATGAATGAGTGTGTTTGTTAGCCGTCAGCGCATCACGGAGACCGCCATCTTTCGAACAAAAACATCCGCCCTGGCGACTAGTTTAATCAGAGAACACCTAACACACGACTGGGCCCGGCCAACTCACGGGCCTAGACCGGCCCCCAGTACCCGGGTAAATGTCGCAGCTCCCAGGCGTATTCCGCCGACCATGGATCCGCGGATGTACGACCGGATGAGGTACACATAACCGGATGGTCGGCACATATTGAGTTCCGGCAGCCTTTCACGTGGGCATGACGTTTAAACCAGTCGACGTTTCCGCGCCAGGTGGGCGTATGCGGTTGCTATTTGCCGACGTCACTTCCTTCGCGTTGATTGTTTTCCCAGTTGCCGTGACATTGTTTGTCGCTTTGATGATGGGCTGCTTAATATATCCCGGCTTAATAATAATAATAATAATAATAATAATAATATTGATAATAATGATACAGATGGCGGAAATTGTAAAAAATCACTCTACTGGTCTACTTATGGTTTTACTGATTCTGAGATTTTTTTGCCAGGTTAATGTGTGTGTGTGTATATATATATATATATATATATATATATATATATATATATATATATATACAAACATATAAAACCATCATGATAAATGCAATCTAGGATGTTGAGTTATTACATCGTGCGTGCATGCGTGCATGCGTGCATGCGTGCGTGCGTGCGTGCGTGCGTGTGTGTGTGTGTGTGTGTGTGTGCTGTGTGTGTGTGTGTGCGTGTGCGTGTGTGTGTGTGTGTCACCCGGATGACATCCTTGTGATAATGCTCATTAAGCCGGTGACAGATCAGCTGAAACATCTTCTTCGTAGACATCGTTGCCATTCGTTATCAGATCATTGTTACCACTCGATAGCCAGTCGACCTGAGTTGTCAACGTCCGATCCGTGTTTTGACGCCTCTTGACATTCGGACAATCGGACGAGATCCAGATCCCGACGACGTTTTGACATTTATCCGCTCTTAGCGGTCGCCTCGTTCGGGATTGGGTCTTAGTCATTCGACGCGTCATTTAAACCGTTCACCGATGTAACTGTCAATGATCGGGGGACGTGTTACGGTTTAACAAACAGCTCGTTATTGGATCCCGAAGAGCGACACCCGATATAACTGAGCCTCGTTTGCAATTCCGGGTGTTATTCGCCAATCCGGATCCTCGCTTCGATATCGTTTGACGTTATTTAATACATATATACTCCATTTACCTGGCCGTGTTTTATCTCCAGTGGAATGGTGTTTTTTGTGTGTGTTCAAAATCGGGAATTGATCAGTTGCCATAGCGACGTGGCGTTGTCTTTATTCGACCACCTACCGGTTCAGGTGTATTCCATCTCGTACTGATGATCGTAGCCAGGCTCCTTATTTGTAATTAGCTCGAGTGGTAAAGCCGACTCTCGTTTCTCATCCACACCCCCCCCCCCACCAACTCCGGGTTTTTCTGATGGATATTAACTATGACGGCAGATCTTCAATCAGCGTTTCGTTGCCACGGTAACTAATCAACTACATCAAGATTGAGAGGTTTGTTTATTGTCTTTCTGGTTGTTGGCTAGATCAGGTTAGAGCATGTTTATTATATAACGCACCGCCTCCGACAAACATAGAAATAGAGAGAGGGGGGAGAGGGATAGAGTCACGGTTACCGATATACACAGATACGTAGAGACACAGAGATCATCAGATAGAGAGACAGGCAGAATGACTGACAATAATACAGACATACAGACAGATAGACAGATAGAGAGACAGACTGGCTGACTGACAATCATAAAGACGTACGGATAGACAGACAGATAGAGAGACATTCTGATCATTTATTTATTTATCGCAAATTCACTCGCATATACCTACACACACGCATCCCTAAAGTTCTCGTTCCTCATCCAAACTTAGTCAACAAACAGACATATTTTTATGACAAAACAACAATTTTATGAAGCTTTTTTTTTCTTTTTCCATTTGTATTTCCTCAATGTATCCTCAAAGCTGACAGCGAATATGGCAAATCAATCCGATCACCAAATTATGACCGTCTTTAATGCTCCACGTCTGAACTTCGGATTCCAAACATCCGTTTTTGTCAGTTTTCCCGCTGTTGGCCGTTACGTTTTGGAGGATGTTTCAGCCGATAATTGCATTTATCGAGTGCGTCTCGCCTCGGTCGTATCTCCCGCTGCGACCAGCGCTGAGTCTATAATAAAACATCGCACCGTCGTTCAGACTAATCGAAATACAATCAACATCTAATTGCATCATCTAATTCGAATTAAATGGACGTTTCAGCATTCTGGATCGAATTTGCACAACCTTTTTTATGCTGGAATGCCCCGCAGTTCGGTTCTGCCGACGTTCGATTTCAGCTCAGTTACCAGCGATCGGAGTTCGATCGATGCGATCGCGAACGGTTAGCTGTATTGATTAGGCCTGCCAACAGATGGCAGCACTGTATGTTTACTCCATGCGCGGTAGGTCGTCTTTCGGCTTACCTGTTTGACTGACTAGGCCGGCACAGTAGCGACACCTGTCGCCCTATTTCTCTCTCTTACTCTCTTTCTCTCTCTCTCTCTATCTCTCTCTCTGTCTATCTATCTCTCTCTCTCTCTCTCTCTCTCTGAGCGGCCAATCACAAAAGCTGAAGGGTTGGTTTTGGGTGGCAGAGAGCTCCATAATTGGGTTCCACTCGGTTTGGGCTGGGTGTTTATTAGCACGCACGAAGGCACGCACATGTACGCACACACACACACACACACACACACGTACGCACACACCGACACAAGCTCACAACATGTACCCTGTCCCGTGTTGCCCGATGCGACCACACAATCGATTCACTATTGCGGTGTGTTTGTTCGTTCCGTACGCGGGATGTTCTGTTTCTGGATGCGGGCGGTGCGTGAATAACGCAACAACTGATCTGGATCGAGGGTATCCAGATTGATAACGCGTTTCGTCTACCGCCTCCCATAACAGATGCCAGCGGTGACGTCATCATCAGATCACCTGCTTGCCTCGGCGATGGCGGCCAGGACGTTCTAACATCGGCCACCAACAGAGGACGCCACCGTCCGGCTTGGGACAGCGGGAGATCAGCAGAGGGCGCCCCGACCGTGCTCATCAACTGGGCTAATGCCGACGCCGTCTAGCGCCGTACCCGTCCTGGACGTCGACCATCCGGAGCCGTCGACCACGTGCACCGTCTGGATACACGTACGCTAATCGTACCTGGATTAAGCGTGTACGCACCGTTAGCCTTCGGTCGTACAACAAGTGTGTGTTTGTGTTTACGTGGGTGTGTATGCGTGTGTTACGTTCGAATCCTTGGTTTACGCCCACCCACCCTAAAAGAATAACCCTACTCCGAGCAAACGTCGCGTAACGCGCGTCTGTGATGACGTCACCAGGCTGCTAAAGCAGCGCCGCCGGGTGATATCAGAACAGGCTAACCGCGCATTAAAAACCGCAATTGCAGCATACCCCCCTCCCCTCCCCCCCTTCCGCCGGTCACCAGTCCAGATGTTGTACAGCCGTGTACAGCTGCTGCAGTGTACTCAGCCGGTGAACGCTTCTGTCTCCCGCCAGGATACCTATGACGTACAGGATGACGTCGACGACGAGGACGACGACCGCCGCAGCCACGACGCCTCGGTCGACAACTTCTATGACGCGCTGGCCGAGCGCGATCCGGGAGCGGTGGCGTCGCTGAGCGACATCCGGATCAACATGGATCCCACCGACCGGCTGATCGACGCCATCGAGATGCTCCGGGAGGTGATCGTCGACAACACGAACGCCCAACAGCGGTCCAAGAGACGCCCGGGGGCGGGACAACAGGGCACCAGGGCCGGCGTGACGGCTCCCATCTACAGGGCTAATGGCAGCGCCATCAACTTGAAGGAAGAGAAGCTGAAAATTCGAAAAGAGAAGGTCAGTGATGCTTGTATGTTCACATACGCGCAGACGCACGCACGCACGCATGCACACACGCACACGCGCACACATACACACAGACACACAGATACAGAGTGAGTGAGTGAGTGAGTGAGTGAGTGAGTGAGTGAGGGAGTGAGGGGTGAGTGAGTGAGTGAGTGAGTGAGTGAGTGAGTGAGTGAGTGAGTGTCTTTTATTATACTACAATACTGATGATGGTAACAGTAGTATATCCAAAATCTTGTCACTAGAGCTCTATTTTTTTTGTATATCAAATTTGTCAACAAACCATCAATATTTACAATACACTTCTGGCGATCGATGTTGAGCCAACTTTATTGGCTCGGGGGGACCGGGGTTTTGTCAGCTATATTACATATTCAATTAGATATTCATGAGGCTCCCCGAACACAGACCGGCCATTTCCGACTATGACGTCATCTATGGGGGAACCCGTCCTACAGTCTACTGATCATTTCATCGGTCAACCATTTATGTTCTTCTGTCCCATATAGCACTTTCGTAAAAATTCCCCTTTTCCACGCCGTATCAGCGACTGATAAAACGTTGATATTGCACTAGATGATAACTTTCCACCGTCACCCAAATTATCATACGAATATACTTTAGGGTAGAATCGCTAAAAAGTTGAACGTAGATTCGGCAAATGAACATAAACCTGTTATGTGCACGTTATGAAATGAGACGTGCTGTGTGTTTAAGAAACGGCGAGCATGCGTGCATTGGTCTGCTTATGGGTTAATGTGTTTTCGTAGGAGTTTTAGAACATCTTCGTTAACATAAATGAAACCGTTGCTCTGTGATGGAACTAGGTCAACACCCGTACCTGAATGGGAGTGTGTGTGTGTGCGTGTGTGTGTGCGTATGTGCGTGCGTGCGTGTGTGTGTGTGTGTGCGACTGTTCTCCGATGTATCCCGGCATTATCAACAGTTACTACAAGATCCCGTTTTCGCCCTCGACCACATAGCCCCGGCTACACGACGGCGGCTAGAAGGACAGACGCAGTAAAAAAATACTCGTTAGTTAATACTCTCACCATCATCGTAGCCGTGGCTAGCTATAGGCCGCAAGAAGACGGCCTCACGTTAGTATATGTTATCTTCGTTAATTAGCGAGCCTGCCATTCACCTGTTCGCCAACCTAATGGATGGCAGATTAGACACACACACACACACACACACACCACACGGGCCACTGGCCATACATGGCTCTCGTCAACCCGGCTCCCCCCTCCCCCGTACCACGGAGCCCGGTGAGACACAGTATATTGTAAAATCCAGATGAAGTACCCGCTTCTGTATTGAGGGATACAGCCATGAAATCCTTTGGGCGCCGAGCCCACGCCTTTATGGGCAAATACGGCCGTGTTTAATGTCGCAAGCAGGTCGACGTATATGGCCAGCTAGGTACAAATGTCAGCGGAGGTTGTTGTTGGTGTTGTGGTGGTGGTGGTGGTCGTTGTAGGGGTGGTTGTAGGTTGGTGAAGAGGGTTTGGTGGTTATGTGATTGCAAACTCATCGATGGTTGCGCAAGTGTACGCTCATGACGAGAGAAGCCACAAATACACACATGGCAGGCACTCGGGTATGAACACGCACGCACGCTGGCACGCACGCTGGCACGCACCACGCTCGCATACACATATCGTAAGCGCGTTGACTGATCAAACATGACATGTTTCCATATGAAAAATCACCCCGTTAAATTCGGTCCCCCGAAGAAGCATCCAATAGCTTTATCCATCCTTTGTGACACGCTCAGCAGTTCGAGTTCCCGTTTATCCATTACTAACACACACGCACACACACACGCATACACACGCACACACACACACAGAGAGAGAGAGAGAGAGAGAGAGAGAGCCTCTGTGGTCTAGTTAGTAACGCGTTATACCACAGATCACTACCACCTGAGTTCGAATCTCGGCGTTGGCATATCTGAAGGGTGTTTCATCTTTGACTTCGCTTCATTACTTTTGGAATTCGCTCGACCCACACACGTCACTTCCAACATAAATCCCAAAGAAGACGATACAATTCTCCGACCGTTTATCTGTATATCCTACAGATCATTGTTGGTTACCTGACAATATCTAGCCATCTTTAGTGGCTTGTTGACGTTGTAATTGTTCGCTCAAAGTCGAAATAGAAGCCGTCCTTGCTCTCCGTCGCCTTGTACCGGAAATGAGCGTACGCATCAGCTATTTCCGTTGGTCGTTTCTGATGTTTTGTCGGTTGAATAATACCCCATGGCCAAGATAGGATATCACGTGCCGTCTAACGTGTACGTCACTTATCGGCGGCATTCGTATGGCGCAGCTGATAGCGTACTGCGCTGTCAAATTTCAAGTCGTGGGGGATGGTTCATCGTTCAGCGATCTCCATTATTCGGGCTTTGGTTCCATGATCATATCGTGGCTAAAATGGGATCGATCCTGATTATCCATTGAAAACGTGCATCCGTGTTGTGGTACACACGTGTAGCCAATGATAGCGTATTGCGTTGCAACTTACCACGTCGTGGGGACGAATCTATGTATTTTGCTTACTCCTTTGTCTCATTTGCCTACGTACAGAGTTACCCCTGGGATAAACACGAAACGTGAGAAGGGCACTTAGCATAACAACCATCCAATCAATCAATCAATCAATCAATCGATCAATCATTGATATCCCCCATTAGCTGTCATGTATCCCAATTGATAAGCAAGCATCACATACCACCAACGTATATATAGTATATATGTACATATAACAGAGATTGTTGGCATATGTCACATACTGGATACGACACTTTGCATAGTCTAGATTCCCATTGCATATCATCTACCACGTATCAAACACCTTCAGGATATATCACTTGTCACAGGTTCCGTGTCACGCACTACTCATTATATATTACCTATCACGTACTCTCACATCACAGACTACATTGACACACTGCTTCCTACACACTCCTCCCGGGTCATCTCCGTGGCCTAACTAGTAGCGTGGTTTGCCACAGGCACGCAGCACTCTGGGTTCAAATGTCGGCTCACCTATGGCTGAAGAGCGTTTCATCTTAAATTTTCCCCCAGTTACCTTTGGAGGTCGCTTGTCTCATTTTACCTGTCGAATGCGGCGCAAATTTTGCTATGAAATATCAAAATCCCTTCATAGCATAAATAACATCAATTTAATAAACGCCTTTGCTTTTACGGTTGTTGTTTAGGAACCCCCCCCTCAAAGAAAGAAAATTAGGTCCCAAAAAAATTTGCCTTGAATAAAATTACTAATAAAAATAATAATAATAATAATAATAATAATAATATTAATAATGTATATTTAATAAACACCCTTGCTAGCAGGAGCCTTCAGGTGTGCTATAAACGTATACCCTAAATAATATATGTAATATATCTGTAAAACCTCAATAAGTTATTTTATTTATCAGCAAAACCAACCTTAATGGGATAGTCCACCTTCATTTCAAATGTTCAGGACTAATACAGCTATACTCACAAATATCATAAATATTGTCAAAATGTCAAAACGATCATCCACATATTAAATAATCCAGTTCAGAGTGTGGATTAATCGACTTTTAATGGCCTGTGGGCGCCGCCATTTTGAAGCTAGACAGAGACCGGAAGCTGCTGAATGCTGACGTGACCTGAGCGTATCCGGTTGACCTGAAGTCTGTAGAGACCGTACAAAAGCATGTAAATAAGTGTGAACAAAGAATTATTCCAGAACAATATCAGTTTGAGCCAGAAAGAACCTGACAAGAGAAAGATAATTGAAAATGGCTGAGATAGTAACGCTCAAGAGAAACTATAATCCGCGTCAGTCTAGAGAGCGCCCATGTGACGTCAGAGCATTTCAGTTTTTTTTTCCTTCCCGCCTGTGAATCTGGCTTCCGGTGCAGCTGTAATGGCGGCCCTCCAGTAATTTGGATTATTTCCCTATATCTATGATATCAGGCCGCCATATGACTAATTAATTATACAGCAGAATATGCACGCATGCTCAGTGTTGGCAGAAAGAAAAGTGGTGAAGGTATACAAATAACCGAGCCTAACCATACAAAAACGTACATACAGGTTGGTGACATCAGTACGTGTTGCGTGAAAACGGACAGAATATTCATATATTATAGTTCGAAAAAACCTAATAATGAAATGACTAATATATATATATATATATATATATATATGTGTGTGTGTGTGTGTGTGTGTGTGTGTGTGTGTGGCGCCTCCGTGGTCTAGCGGTATCGTGTTGAACCACAGATCACTACCACCCGTATTTGAATCTCGGCGTGGGCGTATCTGAAGGTTGTTTCATCTCTGACTTTGCTTCATTGGCTTCGGAAGTCGTTCGGCCCATTTAGCCTAGCATAATATATATATATATATATATATATATATATATATATATAAAACGCTTGTCACACTGTTCTTTATATGTGAGACTAATATTAACCATTACGTATCACATGACCCACAATAGAACAGACTCGCTGTCACATATGATCTAATACGAAGACTATATCACAGACCTACAGTCGCCAATCTGCCATCGTGTGCCGTAATTCGAGACTCTCGTACGTCATACTCCTCCTATCACATTGGTCTACAGTAAATATTATCTAATCCACTTGATATATAGTCTGGAAAATTAACATGTCTCGCACCTGATTTGCGTCAAAACAATGCTCGTACGATTAAGCGCGTATTGAAAGAAAAAGGGCAAACATCAATCAGGTATATACCATATCTACTGTCACATACCAAAGACGTTAGTCGTATATCATATCAGGGATGTCTTAACGCAAGGGCCCGCTAGGCACTTGCCCGGGGGCTCAACGGGCATAGGGGCCCCGTGCTAATATGTGTATGTTGCGACTTGCTGTCAATAAATTACTATAATACTAAACTATAAATATTTGTTACTATATTACAAGTGGACTTTGACATTCGCACCTGATGTAATATCAAGGTCACCTCTGCCACCTATAGGATCTCGACCTTCTACATGTTTATTCCCATTTACACGTTTATTCACAGTGCACTGCTTTGCCCGGGGGGAGGGTCTATAAACCCGTTACGATGGCCCCGTATTACATACTACGGGTCCCGTACCGAGGGTCCCTTCGATTCGTCATCGTCCATCAGTAACACCTTAGATCCACAATTGGAGAAAAGAAGTAATGGCGTGAAATGAATTATGAATCGGGGGGGGGCGTTGTCGGAGATCCGGACGAGATATCGCGGGAATTATTCGCGAATCCCGATTATTGCCGCAGTACATCGGGAACGTTCTGGCTACGAGGCGTCACTCGCCCGGCATTAGGTACGCGTTACGGCCCCAATCAATAATCGCTCCAGCGGCCGCCGTATACGGACACCGACCGATACCGTTGACCTTTAGATCCATCCTGGTCCGGATCAGCGAGATGTTCAATCAGACGAACTAACAGCGGGCTACCGAATAATCGGCGACATGCATAATGCATGAGCGGCGCTATTCCCATAATAGAACATGTCCATCATAAAGTGTGGCCCAGATCGGTGGCGGCTCGTTTCTGCTTGGTGCCGTATCGCCCCGCAACAAACCAAAAAAAAGCCAGCGCCCTAAAAAGGTCAGATGAAAAACCGGGCCAGTTTATTTTGTGTACGTTTCGCCTGATGATGTGGTGAGTTAGTGAGTGAATGAGTGAGTGGGTGTGTCAGTCATTCAGTCAGTCAGTCAGTCAGTTAGGCAGTCAGGCAGGCAGGCAAACAGTCAGACAGACAGTCAGTCAGTCAGTCAGTTATATATACAAATCTATTATAGAATGCTCTTTTACGGTTTAAAGTTTGGTCAAATCTGTTCTATGGCTGTTTATAACTACCGTTTATAAGGGTACATATATAACCCACACAGAAATATTTCAACTTCGAACCACATTCTCTCATCTGTCAATGAGTCATCCAATGAGAACCCTAAATAACTAACAGCCCGTTAGCGACTCCGAACCAGGGTATTTCCAGTTTATAATCGAGCCCTTTAATACCGAGCTACCGTGACCTTCGTGACTTAATTCATTCGACCTAGAACCGACTTCGGTACAAAGGTGAAGGACGGTGTGCCTCGGTGCGGCACAACGGAAGGCGTTATGCCGTCGCGATATCGAAGCTCGGGCTGGTTCCCGGCTCGGCGCCATAACTGGTTGTTAAGCGTTGGTTTTATTGTCATCGTAACGAGCGTTTCCTGGTGACCGGGCCCCATTAGGTTTGACGTGCCCTTTGACGTCGGGGGCCGCCATTAAATATAATCTGAGCCATTCCCGTCGCTCCGGCGCTGCCTTCCATCGGACAATATAAACCGGTACTTCACCGACCCGTCGCCAGGGGGAGCCAGCCCGCAAAATGCCATTCCCCGGTGTCTCACCTGTTCTACGGGAAGGCCATCGACGAGACCGAAGGCATTCACGTTGGCGGAAGATTTGTGGCCCGGTGTCATTAGTTGTAATAAACTACGACCAACAGTAATGTTTCACCTCCTCTTTGTGGTACGAGCTGGCGATGGAACACTTTGTTGTTATCGTTGTTGCTGAGGTTGTTGTTGAGGTTTCACGAGTCGGATGACAGATGAGTTATATTTGAAATAGGAGAGCTAGTGAAATAACTTTAATGAGTGATTGATTGATTGATTGATCGATTGAAGTTTGCTTTTGGCCATTTTACTATTTCTGCCTCATCCATAACATCTATGAATGTTTACGGTTTCTATGAATGTTTTTTTTTTGGTGGAGGGGAGTCAGTAGGGGGTTGGCAGTTGAGTCATTTAGCATCAGCCTTAGTCACACGTGGGATGTATGGCCGCGAGCCGACTTCTCAGGGAAACAAATCCCTCCAACGCAGATATCAACTGGATTTGAACCCACAGCCTCGATGTTTGCAGCCCAGCGTTATAACGACTGTATTATCGGAGAACCCCGGTCACTGTCTTAAGGGACATTTAGCTGCGGGGTGAACCAAAAAATATAATATACACTTCGTATGTTCGTATGCATGTGGTGCGCGCGCGCGCGCGTGTGTGTGTGTGTGTGTGCGTGTGCGTGTGATGATAATGATGATTGATGTTTTACGGCCACTTTTGTGCACATGGTAGGCTAAATGGACCGAGCGACCTCCAAAGGTAATGAGGCGAAGTCAAAGACGAAACAACCTTCAGATATGCCCACGCGGGATTCGATGTGGTTTTATTTTACTCCGCATATATATATATATATATATATATATATATATATATAAGAGCACGCTCTTGGTCGTGTCATGAATGGCCAACATCGAGAAATTGTTTGCGATGGTCGAACTAACCCCAAACAGACTCTCAAAAGCTGTTAATCGATTCAGCAGTCGACGCACTGGCTCACCGTAAATCGTCGAACGTTTATTCAGGGAGCAGCAGCCGCTGAACCGGAACGAGCGAAATATCGTACATCATTGTCGACGGGTATATAAAGCCTACTATAGTTAAGGCCAGTAACTGGTACGATATGCTGCTTGTGTTGATCGTACCGGATGGCTGGTCCCATCTCGATGTCAGTGTTTACGTGGCTAGGATGACCCGAACTAATCTAGTTGACCTTAACGTGATACCATAATTGGCTGTTAACTCGGCTGAACGGGATTATTTTTGTCGATTTGCAGAAAGCTTCCGAATCGATTACTGTTTGGTTGACGACGCGCTCTATAGTGGCATGAGGCTGTTAATCCAGACAGCCGAGTAACGACCATGTTAGGGCGCCATTTTAACCTCCTCATATCGGTAATGTGGTGATCAGGTCTAATTCGGCGTAATGACCAGGAAAAGTAATGGTGACGCCGAAATGAATTAGTATCGCTGTATGAAGTCTGGTATTAGTTTGTGAGCAGGTGTAGGGGTCACAGACGACAAAGGAGTCGAGAACCGGTGTTCTCCTCTCTCTTTCTCTCTCTCTCTCTCTCTTCTCTCTCTCTCTCTCTCTCTCTCTGTCTGTTTTCTTCTACCCCCCCCTCTCTCTCTCTCAGTCTCTCTCTCTCTCTCTCTCTCTCTCTCTCTGGTTTTTTTTCTCACCCTCTCTGTTTCTCTCTCTCTCTCTCTCTCTCTCTGTTTCTCTCTCTCTCTGTTTTCTTTCTCAGCCCCCCCCCCTCCTCACTCTCTCTTTGTTCCCCCCCTCTCTCTCTCCGTGTATGTGTTTGTGTGTTCTCTCTCTCTCTCGCTCTCTCTCTCTCTCTGTTTTCTCTCTCCCTCTCTCTCTCTCTGTTTTCTATCTCACCCCCCTCTCTCTCACTCTCTCTCTCTCCCTCCCTTCCCTTGTCTCCCTACTGAGTGACTCACTGTCGAAGACCAAGTACGTTGCACGAAAAGTACATAATCAGTAATAATATGTTGATATAAAGTAAGAGTGTAGCGAGTGAGAATGATGCTGGGATCAATTATGTCATTCTGTGATATAAGGAAAATGGCTGAGTAGTGATGTAAGAATCCTGATAGATTACGCTATCTTATGATAATTGTCCACCGGATAAAGTACTACGATAATAGGCCAACATAAATATACCCTTCGGGCGAATGGTGTCGTGTACGAATGACGTCGTGTACGAATGGTGTCGTATACGAATGATGATATGTACGAATAACGTCGTGTACGAATGATGTCGTTTACGAATGATGATATGTACGAATGATGTCGTGTACGAATGATGTCGTGTACGAATGATAATATGTACGAATGATGTCGTGTACGAATGATGTCGTGTACGAATGATGATATGTACGAATGATGTCGTGTACGAATGATGTCGTGTACGAATGATAACATGTACGAATGACGTCGTGTGCTTGTATAGATAATGTGCTGGTATAACGCCTTAGGTGCTACGGGAATGGTGCTGTGAAAATCCAGCTGATTTGTTCGTTGTTATGTTAAAGGCGCTGTAGGGCGTTTATGTGTGTGTGGGGGGGGGGGGTATGAGATTGGTGTTATGCGTATATGACGCATTAAGTTGTTGTCGTTGTTGCTGCTGAGATGTGAGACTCGCGTTGCGCGCGATTGTTGCGGTGAGAATGGTGTCGCGAACGTGTTGCCGGCATTCTTCCCATTTCGCGTACTACGATATTGATGTGATGCGTATGAGGCTCCGTGATGTTGTTGTTGTTGTTGTTGTTGTTGTTATTGGCGTTGCAACGCGAGATTGAGGCGGCGCCGATTCTGTCGCCGCTATGGTGTGTGCTGTCGGAATGGTGCAATACGGCGTTTTATGGCCCGCAGTGTGAACATGGTGCAACCGAAGTGGTGTCGAATCGACGAGGGCATTCCAATAGCGGTCCAGTGCGGCGTGCTGTGCCCCTTTTGGGTGTTAAGCGCTGTAGGAATAGCGCGTTACTGTGCGGTAGCTGTGGGCGGCGTGGGGGCCGGTAATGTCCTAAGCCACGCCACGCAGCAATCACTCAGAACCGTGGCTGACATCCAGTCAATAAATGAACACTTTACCTCGGCCAGAGTATTGTCATTACGGCACAATGGCTACATCGATCCAATACCGAAAAGATCGTTAAGTGCGGCCTAAAGTTAGGGATACATCTGGGATATATGTTTGTAAATCTTTATCTATCTCTCGCCCTCTCCCTCCCCCCCCTCTCTTGTGTGTGTGTGTGTGTGTGTCATGCATGTATACATATATATCTATATAAATATATAGAAAAACGTCCACAACAAAACCTAGTACTCAGCGTGGTCACAAGATATTCAATTATTTGGTCATTTTCATCCTATTCTAAAGTATTCATATCTTTACTGAGACTGAAAATACACCCAATTCCAGTTCATGTAGTATATGATCAGTTCGTTGTCAAACACTAATGACGTCACAATGTGCGGATATTTTAATTGCAATTGTGCGCAAATTCAGACCCTTGACGGCAATAAGGAGCCGCATGAGGGCATCCTTATGAATAATCGGTTCTGACCGTTTTCGTTCGGCAATTTCCGCAGTACATTTGATGGGTCAGAGTTGTAGATTGACGTCATCGAGATGCCTGTCTGTTTTTGGCATAGTCACGCACGAAATTAAACGCGATGGCTGACATTTTCCCGTCTATATGTGCGTGCGTGCGTGCGTGCGTGCGTGCCTACTACTCACTGTGTGTGCAAACCCCGACCACGTACGCATATTCTGCTCTGTAATTAATCAGTCAAATTGCATCCAACTCAAATTGACCCGGTGTGTCACATAGAAACTATTACGACGTTTCTAACCGCCAAATCATATAATTTATGCACAACTTCCCGGATCTAAACGATAGAGCTGTTGTCATGAGACTCATTCGTAAACACGATTGGCCGGGAAAGAATTGCTCTTCGGGAGATGGCCTACTTATAGCCCACTATATCCCGCTGCCATGTTGGTACCGATATTACGACGAAAAGGACATCCCCCAGACCTGATCCCGAACTTCCCAACGTCTCCGTGCCAGCCATCAAACAAAACACAATCCATGGCTTCATTAGCTCATTGTGTCCACCAATCAGAACGCTTGTTTCGCCTTTAGCTCGCCGAACGTCGGACACGTGACATGTCCAATTATGGCCCGATAACGACCGACGAGCCCGGTGGTCCTCCTCGCCCAATCCGTCATTCTGCACTCGAGGCAGAAAGACAAATGCGAAGGAAACGAACGCCAGATAGCGCCACCGTTTAATAGCTCTTCTCGCGGGGGGGGAACCATAAGCCATAGTGAGAGGGTGGCTTTATTATTTATAATGGACGATGATATGTTTGTTTTTGATATAAACTGGGCTGTGATAGATCGCTTCATGGTTATCACACGCGTCGTTGTTGCTGTTGTTGTTGCTGTTGTTGTTGCTGCTGTTGCTGCTGCTGATGGCTGAAAAGAATGATGAGCTCTCTCTCTATCTATCTATCTATCTATCTATCTATCTATCTCTATGAATATATGCGTGTGCGCGACCGTGTGTACGTGAATTTTGGGTCTCTCTCTCTCTATATATATATATATATTATATGTGTGTGTGTGTGTGTGTGTGTGTGTGTGTGTGTGTTATAATATATATATATATATATATATATATATATATATATAAATATATATATATATATATATATATATTATATATATATATAATACCTCACATAAACCATACTAGGTACACAAAACAGTGCCAATGATAATTCCACTCAGTAAACATAGACATACTACTATCTGTCTGTCTGTCTGTCTGTCTGTCTGTCTGTCTGTCTGTCAGGTGTGCCACCTCTAGATACCCTTTATCGCATCTTCGCTCGTCCCTCGTCTTCAAAGCTCTGCCACCTTGCTGCTGCCTTATGAAGCTGTAACCCATAAGCTGTATTACGCAATCTTAACACCCGATGGTTGTGCCGACGAGAAACGCTTATGTATTTAGTATTTATTTAAATTAGTATCAACGGCACAATCGACTTAAAGGTTGGTCGATTGTATTAACCCAATGGAGTCCGGTGTAGCAGTTAATTAAAACCCCCATGAAATCAGAAAACCCCCTGGGAATCGCACTCCCCCTACACAGCACTGCAACCGATTGTACTAACACCCTATTCCCCATGTATTTATGTATATATATATATATATATATATATATATATATATATATATATATGACCCGATTTCCCTTTTTTCTAATGGCGACGGGAAGATGTAAAAATATAATGTGATATTATTTAAAATATTTTTAAAATTTTACTATATTTGTGCAGATGGGTGAAAAAAGTTGTAGTTAGAACATAGAATATGGTAAAATAGAAATGGGTCAGCTATCCCATATTTGTGATACTATTGAATTAATACATGTTCGAAGGGGATAAGTTAGGAACACAGGCGGTGTATTTTACCATATGAAGAAATGGGATAATTGTTTCTAAAATTATATTTTAATATTCCATTTTTAATTATTATATTAAAACCTGACCCATGAGTTGAAATACTTTTTATTGCAATTTAGCAGACATACTGTACTTTAAACCGTTCTTAAACAGAAACATAATTAATTTTGTGCAAACAAATGTGCAAACAAAATATTTTATCCATTTCTCACGTACACATATATGTTGTTCATATTAAAATCACATATAGCAGGAAGGCTTATGGTGAGATGCAATTAAAAACACCATCACTACTGGTATGTGTGGTATATTATGAGGGGAATATGTGATTTCCTAGGAAATTGCAAACCCCCATGCCCATATATGGGCATGGGGTTTGCGATTTCATAGGAAATCACGAGTAGGGGTTTGTGATTTACAGGGTGTGTGATTTCCTGCTACACCGGCTTTTGCCATCAGGAGAAAGAGGAGATGGAAAGGATACGTGTGGGGATGGGTGTGTTGAGGGGGGGGGAACAGAACCGGATTGGGAAATTGGAAAGCGCGGTTAAGCGGGGGTGGGGAAACGTATAAAGAGGGGATGTGTGACAAAAGGAGAATTGAATAGAGAAAGGGGTTAGAATGTGTGGGGTAGATTGTGGGAAATGAAGTGAATGAGTGAGTGAATAAGTGCCTGGGTGCTTTGATGAATGCTTAAGTGAATGACTGTGTGAGCGAGTGAATGAGTGAGTGGGCATCTAGTTGCTTTTGTGAGTGAGTGAGTGAGTGAGTGAGTGAGTGAGTGAGTGGTGGTGAGTGAGTGAGTGAGTGAGTGAGTGAGTGAGTGAGTGAGTGAGTGAGTGAGTGAGTGAGTGAGTGAGTGAGTGAGTGAGTGGTGAGTGAGTGAGTGAGTGAGTGAGTGGTGAGTGAGTGGTGAGTGAGTGAGTGAGTGAGTGAGTGAGTGAGTGAGTGAGTGAGTGAGTGAGTGAGTGAGTGAGTGAGTGAGTGAGTGAGTGAGTGAGTGAGTGAGTGAGTGAGTGAGTGAGTGAGTGAGTGAGTGAGTGAGTGAGTGAGTGAGTGAGATGAATTAATGGCTACCACTTCACCCCTGTCGTCAAAACACATTCGTTTATTTCTTCTGCCAAATTGATGTATTACCTAATGTTCATTAAGCGGACAACCGATCCGGACGGCCGTTACTCGGCTAAGAACGGGTAGCCAGCTAACTGTATCCCGATCTCTTTCTGTTTCCTGATCCAGGTCATAGTCGAACTTCGCGTCGTCTTTCTGAAGATCGGAGAGATTGACACGCTGAAGGAACAATACAGTGCCGACACGTTTATTCAGTCGAAATGGAGGGAGCCGTTGTTAGACAACAGAACGAGTGAGGTAATTATAATTATTGTACTCTCTCGGCAACTGTCCGTGTGACGTGACGTGTTCACTGACGGCGCGACGTACGGATGACGTCATGTATGGCCGACGTGACGTGTAGGTGACATGATGTATAGGCGACGTAACGCACAAACAACTCGAGCTGTAAGAACGGTGACGGGGGGGGGTCTTCCTTTGGCGGGGCCAAGTGTTCGGGGGTATGACGTGCTGAGAGCTGACGCATTAACAGAGATACATATTGACAATGTGACGTATTAACAATATGAGGCAATAAAATGTGACGTATTAAAACGTGACGTGTTAAAATGCGACCTATTAATAATGTGACGTATTAACAATGTGACGTATTAACGGTTTGCCACATTAATAAAGTTACGTATTAATTAACTAGGTGACATGTTAACATCATGATCATTAGACTATATCACGCTTTGGCTAAGTGACGTGTTAACCACATGACCTATAGGTGATATTACGCGTGGATTCGTGACGTAATGACAAACGTGTCAAAAAAGACGGGATAACTTCGACTTTAAACAATAGCACACTTAGACAACGTGGGACAACTAGACAAGTTGGCCTATAGCCAACGTTTTGTACAGACATCCTGGCATATAGACAACTCTAGTCTTAGTTAAAGCGACGTTTAGTCCATGCGACGTGTATAGTCTACGAAATATGTGACGTCGACAATGACGCTGACATGAAATATGACGTTTAGACAATATGAAGCTTGCGTGATATAAATTATGACGAGCGTTCCTTGCACACGGCGTAACGTATATTTATAAATTAGTTTTGACGTTTAGGCGCTCTGACCCACAGATTACGTCAAATGTAGACTTCGTGACGTAAAGACGGTATAGCCTTTATGGAACTTAACGTAACGTATGGCAACTAATGTATGATTGGTGTGACGTGAAACCGTTGTGTATGATTAAACAAAGTGACGTACTACGTTATGAGTCGTACCGGAAACGTAGAATTGATACGACATCAACTAGATCTAACTTGACGTCCAAACAACGGAACCAATCCCCACCGTTCAGTGACGTAGTAACAAACAGCCAATCACAAGCCGTCAACCTTCCTCATCTTTCTATCATCGCGTTAATGGCATTCTTCTCTCCAACGGCTATCCCGTGGACGTCGTCGGCGGGGACTTCATCAGCAGGATCTGAAAAAAATAGACTTAGAAAAGTTCTGGAATCCTTTGTTGTATATAGACAATGTTCTCAGCGAGACAAAGGAGGCCACCTGGCTTACGGCAACCATTAACAATAAGGGCGAGGCTTTCGTCATGGAGCGGAGGCGAGTACGCGGCGTCTTCATGGAGAACCTCGAACTCAACGATTTCCCACTCGACGTTCAGGTAAGTTCGGAAATGTCGATCGGGTATGCCGATGTTCTCGGTCGAGTGAGTGGTCGGGGAGATCGGTCCACGGATTATCGTGGTTTTACCGTAGAGTAGGATTTATTAGGTGTGTCCAAGATAATATTTCGAAAGGAACCATTTTATGGTTTCAGTTCTTTCGAATATTCAATATAATGGTGTCTCTTGATAAATGTCAAAATACACAAATCACATTGTCAGGGGTGTTTAAAAAAATAGTATCTTTAAAATAAGCTTTCTCTTTACACTATTTCTACTCTTTCGGTTATCAGATGCATGTCACACCCTAAACACATGTTTACTTTATCAAACTTTTCAGTTCCAATTTATTTTTATATTTGGAATATTGTACATAAATGCACCAACATTATACATTTGACATTTATTACTAGACTGAACTATATATTATGCAAAAACAGGTTCTTATCTAATTAATAAATTTGCCGGAAATGTTGAACTGCCTAGCAATTTAGTGTGATTGAATTTTGTAAAAAGAATTGTTTTATTTGAAATTTTGCTTAAAATAATAATTATATGCAATCACACAAAAAAAGGTAAACACAGATCAGTGACAGCGCATGCGTGCTACCGTCTTATATCAGAAAATTTCCCCCGCCATATCTTTTGGCCGACAACTAAATAAAAACAGGCACTATCGACCAACATCGGCCCATCAATTTCTGTCCCACGACACACCGGTGCTCGACCCAGAGCCGACCGGGGCCGTTTCGCACCATCATTCATTTCGACCCGTGCCGCTTCGGCGTTCGAAAATAAAACGACAGACTTAAAGTCGTGCCGCTTCTGGTATTTCCTTCAATGGAATCCGACGAGCCATAAACTCGGCCGGTCTCCCGGGATCACTAAATGGCAGCATTGTCCGACATCGGTGGGTAATTAGTTCATTCATTCGGCCGTCCGTCATTCGGTGCGCTTTGTGTGTCGTTGTCTTCTTCCGCTAATTAATCCATTGTCGTGTTATATCGCATTCAGGATCTGACCGTCACCATTACGACGGAACGTCCGGATTCTGAGATCGATATCATTCCAGATGAGAACGAAATGAGTGGAATTAACGTACAGACATTTGTTGATCAGCAGGTAATCTTTATTTTATAGATAAGTAGACTTTTTTTGTTGTTGATAACTTTTAGTTCGTAGAAGACAAGGATCGATCAAATTTACACTACTACTGCTGCTGGTTGTGATTTTAATGATGGTACTACTACTACTACTACTACTACTATTACTACTACTAATATAAAAATAATAATAATAATAATAGTAATCTCGCTTACTCTCTTTGCTCATTTGTTTATATAGATGTTGGTTACTTAGTAGTTAGTTAATTAATTAATTACTTAATTAATTATTCTTTATTTCTCTGTTGTCATTTTGTAAGTAGTTTGTTTACATTATCAAAAATCTAAGTACAAACATGCAAACAAGGTTGCAACCCAACATGCACGCAAGGACGACCACACAATTCTACGTTCTTATTTCTCGGATTTCGTATCCAGAGAGCTTCATCAACAGCATTCCCTCCCCCTTCTCGTTAATAATGACGATAATATAAATGAAATATAAATCTTCTGCGCAAGTGAACGGGTTTATTTCCGGCACGGCACCGGTAACGACAAACCACGTGACACGAAGTCGTCTCTATTACAACCATCGATTGGACGGCGAGCTCGTTGAGGACACACGAGAGGACAAAGGATTGCCGACATTAGAGTGACCGAGTGACCGATGGCCCAATTGTGGCCATGTCTCATTAAGCTGACCATTCCACAACTCCCGAGGCTCATCTTCCTCGATTGTGTGGCGACAGTCCGAGGTGTGAGCCAGAGATCCCTCATATACACGGGCCACCATTGTGAACACGTCGATTCTCTCTCTCTCTCTCTCTCTCTCTCTCTCTCACATACAAACAAACATAAACATACACACAAACACAAACACATACACAACATATTCTCTCTCTCTCTCCCTCTCTCTCTCTCTCTCTCTCACACACACACACACACACACACACACAAACAAACAAACAAACACACAAACACAAAAACACAAAAACACACATACACAACACATTCTCTCTCTCTATCTCCCTCTCTCTCTCTCTCTCACTCCCTCTCGCACACACTCTTACTCATACATACATACACACACACTCTCTCTCTCTCTCAATCTCTCACACACACACACTCTCTCTCTCTCGCACACACACACTCTCTCTCGCACTCACACACACACACTCTCTCTCTCGCACTCTCACACACACTCTCTCTGGCCATGATGTGTCATTGTACACAAGAACATGATCGAGCAATATTCTCCCGAAAGTCAACGTCCGTGCGACACTTTGATGCACATTTTATAGAAATGCGGAATGCTATTTTACGGCCACTTGTGTACGCACGAGGTCGGCTAAATGGGCTGTGCGACCTCCAGAGGTAATGAGGCGAAGTGAAAGATGAAACACCCTAAGCCAGTTTCTCAACACCGATGCAACGGGCCAGTTGGATCGCTAACTCGGCCACAGAGACCGGGATATATAATTTACAGAGATCCCGTACAAGTAGGAGGCGTCCGGTAAATTGTGAGCGGAAATCGTTGTCCTTTCCAATTCACACCCAAATCCCTTTTTATTGTTACGGGATGACTTTGACACGACATTTAAATATTTCCGCCCCTTCCGTCGACGTCCTGACGGTCCTGACTAATGCCAAATACTAAAATAGGTACGAGTTGCGCTATATTTAGCACCGTTCGTACTATTTTAAGACTTCTACGAGCTATATATATATATATATATATATATATATACGATCATCTTCCATTGCCGTGGCTCGGACTGCATTAGATATTCTGGATCGTGGAGCGTTCAATTACTGGTGTGACGTGGTGCTCCTAAATCGGTTCGGTGTCCATTTCAAATGTTTCGGAAAACCGCTAAATTGCGACTTGAACACAATCAGATAATGGTGTTTATGATATATTAAGCTAAACAAGGAAGATTGGACTTTAATGGTCTTTTAATGAATAGGGGTTTCCATATATATATATATATATATATATAGACGAATGTGGCTTTGTTTGTTTGTTCCAAAATGTTCAGACAAAAGACTGTTAAAAGTCGGTGAATATGACATTAAACTTAGATTTATATTATTCTAAATCCTTATAGTTAGGAACGCGGTTTTTAAGCTTGTGTGTGTGTGTGTGTGTGTGTGTGTGTGTGTGTGTGTGTGTGTGTGTGTGTGTGTGTGTGTGTGTGTGTGTGTGTGTGTGTGTGTGTGTTTTATGTTACATATAATGAAGGCGTGGGCTCAGGTTTTCGTGATGTTTATAATTCTTACAGAATTAGGACCTAACGACTACTACCTAAATAGAAAACAAATTTTATATATTAGTATATATATATAACGCAGCTATAACAGGAAATAAAGCATATATATCAGTACATGTAATATCTATTATGATAATAATTATAATACCTCCAACAATAGCAGAAATAAGAGTATTTTCACTCAGCCCAAAATAGCACGACTAGTTTCGGTTATAAGAATGTGCTGGTGTTTACACACACACACACACACACACACACACACACACACACGTAAACACAGAGAGAGAGAGAGCTATTTGTATTTTCGTGACATACAGCCTCCTCTCTGTCTATGTTACAGGAATGGCGACTACATCAACACATAGAAGTCTCGAAGAGAGTGATGACTCAGGAGTATTCCAGTTCGGCGAGGTGTCATCCTGCGCTGTCCGTCACCTGTCGAGCTGCCAGAAGACCAGGTTACTTCTACTGGAATGTCTTTCTCGTTATGGTAAGCCATCTATCAATCGCGCACTCGACCGAGCGTCGGCACACACACGCGCGCACACACACCCACACATGATTACCCATACACACACACATACCCACACACAAACAAACAAACAAACATAAACTCATCCCCCCATCCCCACACGTATATTTTACGGACACACACACACACACCCATATATATATGTATATATATATATATATATATATATATGATGTTGTTTATAAACAGTTATCCATATATTTTCCAGTTCTTCATCAGTGCCCTGTCGTTCGCCACATTTGCCGTTAGCCCGGAGCTGCCCCAGAATCGTCTACAGTTGTCTTTCACACTCCTACTTACCTCTGTGACGTTTAAATTTGTGATCAATCAGAGTCTTCCGAAAATCTCCTATCTCACCTATATGGTAAGTATTGATATCGTGTTGGTGTCGGGTGTTCGGCGACCTGAATATTTCGGTTCTCAAAGGAAGATCGTCTTAAGTAGACGATGGATTATAGTTCTGCAAGAAAACCAAAGCGTTCCTACTATTGTCGCTTGTTCAAGAGAAAGTCAATTAAATATGTCATCTTATCTAATAATAATAATAATAATAAGTGATATTTATAGAGCACCCTATTCTGGGGCACCGATGTGGTCCAACTGGTAACGCGTTGGATCACAGATCACTACCACCTGAGTTCGGATCTCGGCGTGGGCATAGCTGAAGGGTGTTTCATCTTTGACTTCGCTTCATTACATTGGGAAGTCGCTCGGCCCATTTAGCCTACCATGTGCACAAAAATGGCAGTAAAACATCAATCATCATCATCATCATCATCATCATCATAGGTGTTAAGTCTGTCATAGCGCCAATATCCCACTTGTCCAGTTATCTGGTGACTAACTGTTCTTTTTGGTCAAAAACAATAAAAAGGATGTCGAGAATAAGATTAGATCAGACCTCGACATGAAAGACATCTAATGGAATTGATTAGCTTAGTTTCGAGTATCTATCATATATATATATATATATATATATATATATATATATATATCATCTTCCGGTATAACTATAACATTCTGTGTTGTAAATAATATGACAGTTAGTTGTTAAAATCGATCTATGCTTCAGGTAAAATTCCGATGGTTTGTATATTTTTAGCATCTTGTGGAACTGTTTACGGTATATTTGATTTGACAGTTTGCGAAATATTACAACAGAAAATATTAATAATAAACACATCACTGGTCAATACTCTTACGTATTTATTATTTACAATTGAATTATCTCCCGTTATCATATTCCGTGATGATCGGTTTTATTAATTTCAACTGGGGAAGGCAAGCCATAATGGCGCAAAACCCGTGACATTTAACTAGGCCTCCTCCATGGCCTAATTGGTAGCGCGGTTGGCCACAGAATTTTGCCACCTGCGTTCAAACCCTGGCCGGGCTATGTCAGAAGGGTGTTTCATCTTTCACTTCGCTTCATTGGCCGTTGGAGGTCGCTCATCCCATTTAGCCTACATTATGCACAAAATTGGCCGTAAGACGGCAACAATTTTACGTGACATTTAACAGTTAGTAATGTGAGATGTTATCGGCTACGGTGTATAATTGATAAAAATCTAGTATTTGGTTTGTTTTTTTATCTATCCACGTCATATTTTGACTTCTAATAATTGTCTGCTGATGTCACTCATGGACGCCTATTTATTTCTGGATGTCCCGTACATTATTTCCAAGCTACACATTTGTTATTTATAGAATGATATCCGATGTGTTGGTACTCCTTAAAAATAGCACATCGACGAAGCCATAATATAAACTAGCTAGCCAGTCAGCTGGTCAGATGACGTAGTTGGGTGATGCGTGAAGCGGGTACGGTACCTTTGAATTCTTGCTGATTGCGTTGATGCGGGGTCCCCACATATATGGTATTAACCAACAACAACAATAACAAAACCTTTGCTGGATAATACCCTTTGCATACAATTCTAATAGCAACGACATTTATTGCCCGGATTAGTCACTCTATCACTTATGGCTTGCAAGTCGTGCACAAATTGCGCGTTTTATTGGCAAAACCTCGTATTAACTTCGTGTTTACTCGGATCACTTTGAGCTGGCTATCGTGTTGCTGATTAATTATACAGGAGAATATGCACGCGTGCTGCGTGATGGCACTCAGAGATTGGTGAAGTTTCACACACACACAAACACACACAACCGAGCAAAATGTCAGCATGCATGCTTCATGCCTGACTACTAAAACACACACACACACACACACACATGTTGATGACGTCAGTACGCAACTCTGCCGAGCCATAAACACGGCGGAAATTTCCGAGTGAAAACGAATATAACCGAATATTCATGAGGCCGTCCTACGCGGTTTTGAGCGTTGCCGCGGCCTCGATTTCTACGCATGCGCAGTTTAAGTAGCGCGCAAACATTGCAACGTCACTAGCGTTTAACAGTATCACGGTCCCGATAATTAAAAGAAATCGAAAGGCTGCAATTATTTTTATCTGCGGTTTTAATAGGGAATTGTGTATGTTTCAGAGGAGGATGGAAATGTCTAATGAATCGCTCTAAGTAAGCCAGCTGTATTTCGAGAAGATATACCATGTCGTATTCTGCCAATCACAAAATTTTGAATGAACACTTTCATTATTGTCTCTGGATAATTACTATGCAGACCGATTATTCCACCTATGTGCCTTGAACTATATAACCCAAGATATAATTATAAATAGTTCAGTATAAGCATTATAATAATAGTAATGGTATAAAAAATTAAAATTATTATTATTATTATTATTATTATTATTATTATGTGCTATTTTCCATGCCGTTTCAGGACAAGTATGTGCTGTTGTCACTAGTTATGCTTTGTGTGGTATGTGTCTGGCATGCCGTCGTGACGGTGTTCTGCAGGTACGGCTCAACGTTCTTACAGAAGTTAGAACGAGATGTCTTCATAGCATTTGTCATGATCTACATCATCTGTCATATCGTCTTCATCTTCTGGCTTTACTTTGACGTAAGTGTACCTCTTCTTATACGGGACACGCAGACGGGGAGGGGTGGGGGGCCTGATTGGTGGAGCCGAATGAATGAATGAACGAATGCGTTTTAAGCGAAGAAATCAAGCCGTGACGCATTCTTACCGCACTTAATAATGACAGACACGATGCGTCACTTTAATTTTTTTGATTATGTATTTATTTACCGATCTAATCGGCCGATCCGAGTACATCTTCTCCGATGACGCTACGGCGTTGGTTGAGGAAAAGGAATTCGCATTTTTCAACCCCTTCCCCACGTACAAACACGCACATATTGATATAGGTACGTAGAGTCGGCCACCGAGTTCAACATCCGGGCAATGTATTCCTCTAACTGTCCGATGTAGGTCTCGTGTTGAAATTGGATCCGATCCGATAGCACCCGGCAATCCAGCTGACAGCTGAGTAGCTGTGCTAAATCTATTTTTGTTTGGAGGAGAGATACAATACGGCATAGCGGGGCCCATTGAAGTTATCGCTGCCAAACAGCGTGCGTGGATGCATGCGTGCTTGTGTGTTTTAGGATGCTGACTTAGTACATTGTGTACGCATGTCGATCGTGTGTGGGGGTACGTACGTGCGTACGCGTGTGTGCGCGCGCGTGCAACATCGGGAATACAGAAGCCAACTCGCTCTATCCGGCCATCAGGGTTACTCAACAAAAAAATGTTACACACTATTCAAGTAACGGTTCCTCGTTTTGTTCTCCTTCCTGTAGGCGTGTAAACGGAGAAGAGTGATGAAGCACAAAGATCGAGAGTACATGGTAGGTAGAGACTATCACATTCATCGCTACCAATCCTATGTTAACACTCGCCTAAACATCAACGCACTTAACAAGTCACGTGGATAACATTACCTATTTTAACATTACACAAACTTGTATGGTATGTTTTATCGACGTTTATTGGCTTATTAACTATGTCACGCAGTTTTTCATCACCGCAATCAGCACTTATTCACGGCTTAGCTAGCTATTAATATTTTCGTCATTGAGCTATATATATATATATATATATATATATAAAGCAGTGACGTGTGGCATCCCGCTGTGATGTAATCAATGTTTGTGATCCACAGTCGTTTCCCCAAGCACTGTCCACATTTCTACACCCAACCACGTCACCCAATCCTGAAACTAGACGCCATACTGCCGGCGTCACCTGTCCCAGAACCCCCCCCCTCACCTCCTCCCTCTTCCTGGCCCACTGTCGGCCGTTGTGTATGTGTGTCTGTGTGACTGTACACGCTGTTTCCGACCTAGACCCCGGTCAGTCTCGTACCCATCACGCTGTACTCACTCGTCGCAGTCTCTCGGTGTACCACGGCGTGGCCTACCACGTCGCTCTCTCTATAATGGTAGAACATTCTTCCGTGTACTGTACGTTATCGCTGTACATCGTGCTAGCTAGAATATCGGTGTTCCACAAATGGCTTGCACGGCTGTTCGATGGTCACTGGCAAGCAGTTGCACTACGCCTTTAGCTAGCCGTGCTAGAACGCGCGTTTTTGCATTGGCCTGCCAACCTGCAATGTTGTTGTTTCATCCTACCTCTCCTGTTATTTGGTTCTGATATATATATATATATATATATATATATATATACAGATAGAGTAAGGCACGTTATTTAAGCTATAGTCAATTGTTTTATATATATATATATATATATATATATATATTTCTAACCTGCTTTATGTTACTCTATTAACCTCGCCTGCTGGTGCATGTGTCTGTTCGAATGTACACCTTTATATACTCCTTCATAGATAACAATATTGATAGTTTTGTTGTTCAAACGAACGACTATTTGTATTATTGTATTAGCAACGACGTACGATTGATCTGAAGAGTTCGATTATAAAGTACAACCGATCGATCAATCGAACGCTGCATGCTTTAATTAGTTCGCATAACTCCTAACACACAATAACCACCAAATGAAGGCATGCCTAATGGTTTCCGAAATAACCCTCAAATGATCCTGAACAAAATTGCCCCCACCAGCCGAATCGGTGAACGGCGCGGACCTGACGTCTTTACAGTTCTACATTGATATTGAAGTATATATATATATATATATATATATATATATATATATATATAATTCATCTCAACTCGATGCCCAACCATTGACTGTTATCTTCGGATGCCATTGGGTGCCTTTGTTTATTATATTTAGTAGGGTGCTGTCTGGTTTGTTTGCTTTTTTATGATTAGTTTCGGTGACATGCGTGATTCGGTCGATAGAAAGCAGTGCTTGACAGCTGGTGGTTTTTGTTTCCCAACAGGAATTCCTGGCACGGAAAAAGGAATGGCTGGAAAAGACAAAAGAACTGAACCCGTCGTCAAGACGCCAAAGCACGCTGTTATTGCACTCCGTGCACGCACTATGATGACGTTAGCAATTCTTGCGTTCCTCAATATTCACATAGATATAAACAATGCACAGATTTATATATATATATATATATATATATATATATGTATATATATATATATATATATATATATATATATATATATTTTCGCATATGCAATTTCCTTTCTTGGCCTGCACATAAGCACATCATTGTCTGTTGTGAAATTCGACACCACGTGATTATAGGCGCCCCCCCGGACAATAATGTCATCTGTACCAGAAGTGTTACTGGGACTCATTGCGCATATACACCGACAAGGAAAAAAGCATATGCACGTAAACAATGCGCCAAGACGAAGAAGACAAACATAATGAGCATTCGACTCTCTGTGTCACTCCCTATCTCTCTCTCTCTCTCTCTCTCTCTCTCTCTCTCTGTCTCATTCTCTGTCCGTCTCATACTCTTTCTGTCCGTTTGTCTTGTTACTCTGCCTTTCTTCTATCTATCCGGCGTTGACTAGTAGCCTTGCGGCGACGAGTTTCCGAAAAGAGCAGGCCATCGTCGGTGATTAATTCCACTAACTAATTCGCGTTTCGACGCCATCCTAACACACATTCCTTCACGGTGCAACCCGGCGAGCGGCTAAAACGCGACGTTTTCAGGGACGCTTCGTACCTGGCATTCTGTAACGAGTTCCAGCCGTTGATTTTGTGTGGATGGCGTGTGCCTGTGTCTCCTTGGCGGTGTGTGCTCCGATTCTAAATCCATCGTTAACTGTCGTTGTTCTTTAATCGTCCGCGGATGTGTTTCGTTTACTAATTTGCAATCCGTCCCCCCATCCACACGCACACACACACACACACACACACATACACACGCGCGCATTGCAAAGGATCGATGAAAACCCAGCGAAAACGACGTAGATTATACACGTTAAGTATGCTTTACTTTCCTTACCCCTCCGAGAACGGCTTCTTAAATGGCACATTTATACCCATTTTTGCGAATGCTTACATCTGTTTCATTTTCCATTCCTTTTCTCCTTTTCGTTTCCTTTCAAATCTTCCCTGTGTTCCAAGTTGTGCATGAAATTTTGCAACTCTTAGAAGAAATGTGTTTCTCCTTCCCCCTCCCCCCCCCCTTTTTTTCTCTCGATTACACCCCCTTTCCCGTAGCGCTACATAATTTTTTGTTCAGATCGGATGGAATGCCTTCACGGCATCCGTCGTAGGCCAAAATCTGTTTAGCGCGAGTACATGCCTCAGCCGAAGTGGTGTGGAAATATAGTACTTCCTAAGTTTTCGTACGGTAAATTGTACGCACGAGATCGCGCAAATTCGCGCGTCGGCAAGAGTTCGCAGCAATATTCCAGGTGCTAGGGTAGTGTGCTTGCTTCTCATTCTTTGTACTTTATCGATAAGATTAGATTAAATCTCGACAACCCGTTGGCGCTATCATCAACTCAAGTCGTCGTTCCTATAGTCTGTCCATTGCGTTTCGCTGTTTCTCGATTGCATTGTTTGGTTAAGTGCCACAATGTCTCTCTTTTTCTTCAATTCTTTGCACAGCGACTTCTGCAGTTTTACCATCTGGTCGAGAGTCGTCGATCCTCGCGCGGCGCCCGCCGGTCGCGTAACAACCATGCGAGACGTTAGCAATGTGTGACGTCATCACCGGAAGACGGCGATGGCCCGCCAATCGTACGCGGCCCAGCGGTTCTGATGGGTCACGTGCACGGATCAGTTGGCCAATAGCAATGCCCCTTATGCATTCGTCACGGTCTACCTGGATACGGAAATATATATGTAACTATGTATATGTAATTGTACATGTTTTATGTAAGTACACACACACGTACACACACACACACACACACACATATATATATATATATATATATACACCGTCTGACTTGTATTGTGTTGCCATTGTGCTAGTTCTTTCATGTGATGTTAATTTTCAATGAGTCCAAATATCAAACGTCCATGTGTATTAAACAAGATCGTTTCTTCGTCTCATTGTCTACGTTACGGATTAAGCGCTCCAGATTCTTGATCCGGAACGACTGATTAACTACGCTTGCGTTCTGTGGACGCCAATTATGCAAAGCGTAAAGCTAAAAACAGGGAGATTATCGACAATATGCAAAGCACACAAACAAACAAACAAACGGCTGAACATATAAACAAACAAACACGCACACCACTTAGTCCATCGTCTGTAATATTAATCTGCGTGGCACGTATTCGTGTACGTGAGCCCTGTACTTTCTCTGTACATATTACACTTTATGGTAGGAGCGTGTTCTAAATGCTATTTCGTTTTGGTTTATTTTGTACATAAATAATAGACTTTATCGTATAAGTGTGTTTTAAATAATGATTCTTTTTTTCATCTGGGGCGAAAGGCACGTGGCCGGCAACGACGCTAAATGACGCTCCCCCCTTGAAACGTATTCTGTGATACACTTAGCTAAATGCTACTGTGAGCCGTTCGCCGATAGGTAGCTCTCGGTTCGGTGCGCAGTCGACGGCCGGAGAGAGGCTGCCGTTAAACGCTTGATCGCGATAGGTCCCCTAAAGAAGGACGCCTCTGGGCAGCCAACTACGGCAAGTAAAGGCTCTCTTCCCACAGAATTGGACGAAGCCCCCGCTATGTGGCGTCAATTGACCCAGATAAACGTTGTGTCGTCGACATTTTCAATAAGCAATTTTGCCATTTGTTTGGTGTTCGACTTTTATCCATGTTCCATTTAAAGTGCCTGGCCTCCCGTCGGTATTCGCCGAGTAGCGTGTAAAAAAAACTTGATGGTTCCTATCCGTGTTAAGGCTTCGTTATCCGTCGCTCGTTTACTGTTATTAGAGAGCTGTATAGGCGGTGGCCAGTCAAATTCGGGGCATCGTTCGACTAATGAATGAACCCGCTTCAGAGGCGTAATTCATCCGTTTAAAAATAGATAATCGATATTTGAAAGAAATGTGGATAGTCAAATATGACCCGCGTACAAATGTTGAAGACTTTGCTAATTAATTTTGTCGTTGTGGCTTTTTAATATATATATATATATATATATGCTGATGAAAATAGCTCACCGCGCTGTCGACTATGAAGATAATAATAATAATATTAATAATAAATTAAGATTATCGTATTCACGGCGATTGTATGCATGCCTTACCACACACACACACACGCACACGCAAACTAACAGTAGCAGCGTACGTCATACCAGTTTCGGTAAACACCAATTTCGCTTCGCGTCCTAAAACCTGAAGTAACACCCATTAAACAATCAGCCATCGCTGACCTGAGATCAGCGACGCCAAAATCCGACCCACCCATCCACCCGACCAACTCAACCCATCCACCCGACCAACTCAACTCACGAATGATTCCTTCGGAACCGCTGTATATACACCGCACCGTTCGTACGGGGCCGCGGAACTGCCCCCCCCGCGTATTCGATGGACGCCTTAATATCGCTATGACAGCGCCCCCCCCCCCCCGTGTTGTACGCCGACCCGTGTCCCCGTTAACGGACAATCAAACGCTGTACAGACTTCAAACAATTATCGCCTTCGGTGTTCGACGTAATCGTTATGACGTCATCGACGCGTGTCACGCCGGACGTCGTCCATCACGTTGGTAGCACGATCTGTCGTAGTTGAGGCCAACGTTTAATGTTGCTGGTTTATGATAAATTATCGCGTTATAACCGATATCGCTATGTCAGAGTATTGTTACTCTTGTTGTTGTTGTTATTATTATTATTATCATCACTGTCTATTAATAATACCTTTTTGCTCACCTATAGGTGTGTCTGCGGTTCGGCGAGTCCGTGTGTGTATATGTGTGTATGCGCATCCGTGAACTCTGTGTATACGTACGTGGGTTTTTTTTACACTTGAATCATGCATATTGAATATTTAACTTGTTATGAACGTTCTCTATACACTCTTATCGGAGTGGGTCCTGTTAATACACTTCCGGTACACCTTATTCGC
The DNA here is from genome assembly GCA_025642065.1 of Paralvinella palmiformis. Lineage (NCBI taxonomy): Eukaryota > Metazoa > Annelida > Polychaeta > Terebellida > Alvinellidae > Paralvinella > Paralvinella palmiformis. Next base: position 439,378 of record JAODUP010000366.1, read on the forward strand.
ACTGGTCGCTATTTTCACAAAATGGCGCCTGTTGGCTACTACATTGTATAGCTGTTGCCTTCTCAATATATATATATATATATATATATATATATATATATATAATATATATATATAATGGATATGCTTAATGAATACTGTTGACATTACTGAATGTAAATAGGAGTTCCTTAATCGTACCAGAAATAAATACTCTAAACGAAGCGATGTCTTCTTTCATATACCAGTTTCATTTCAGAGGGCGCCACCATGGGCTAACTGGTAGCGCGATTTGCCGCAGTTCTATAGCGCTTGGATTGAAACCCCGGCCGGGCTATGTCAGGAGGGTGTTTCATCTTTCACTTCGCGTCATTACCTTCGGAGGTCGGTCGGCCCATTTGGCCTACCTTGTGGACAAAAATGGCCGCAAAAGATCAACATTTAGATTTATTTTTCATTTCGGCCATCGCTTTATTTTCAATGACACAATTTTCCGTATTTTACGAAAATTCCATTTCTGCGGAAATAAATTCAACAAAGTCTGTTTTGTTCTTCTAAATATAGGAATTTTAATGATCAGTAACGCACATCATTAGTTAACAAACCGTTGTAATAACTGCGGCCGATCAAATCGATAACATATTAGCAGTTCGATCAAAAGACAACTATCATAATTCATGCCGACAGATGTCAGATTGTCAATTTCTATTTCCGCGAAATTTTGCCAGAGTGACGTCTTCGGTGATCTATAATAATGGCCGAAAATCTGCATATACAAAACTACATACAGAATTATATACAGAATGATATCCATTGCAGGACGACTGCTGCCACTAGACCACGTCATAACGTCATAGCTAATAGCGTATATTTAATAAAGCGCCTTACTAGGATATCATAATGCCCCCCCCCCAATACAAAACACAATACATATTCTGTGTTAATGAATTCGGGCTGGATTGTTAAAATGGGATAGTTCGCACTTGATGGCCAGGGATAGATGTAATGACCTATCCACAAAGGAAGCGGCGGCGGAAAAGCTGCAAATTCGGGATTAGAATGATTGGTCGGGATAAAGTAATGACAAATAAATACAACGTACCATAATGTGATAGCTGATTGAGTAAAGGTATATATGGCACAGAGAAATTGCATAACATATTATAACATATCCACTCCCAAACAAAACGGAATCTCTATGTACACAATTAAAACCACTTTTTAGGTACGCATGACCGCTGAACTCGGGCAGTCTCGTCTTGACCAAAAGTTAACGCGCCATTTATAATTTCCCCTTCCTACCGACGAGCTGGCCGACCATAGCCGCCGCTTCCCTGGCACAGCCCCAGTGAAATGTGACGCCGGAGCTGGCGTGACCGTAATTGTGAACGACGGCCAGCGTCCCGCCCGGAACTGACAACTGTTCGACTTCCAACCGGACGGCGTCGCGGACCGGGCGAAATCCGATCCAGTCGCGAAGTTCCGTCGCCTTGACGACCGATGGCACCAATCTGGCGCAGCCGCGCAATATGCGCTCCCTGTCGGCCTGCTTCGGCTTGGGATCGTCATCGTCTCGGTAGGTCATCCCCATCACGATACCATCGGGTGAACAGAGCACGTGCAGATCATCGTCGGGAGCGATGACGAAGTGCTTTATCCACGGCGCCTTCCCCCGGATTACGTGGCCTCTTATCGACCGTAGCGACGCGTCACCGCACAGGTCGCGCGCTCCGTTTCCGGCGCAATTGACGACGACGTCGAAGTCGGCGAGTTCGGCAAAGCTGCATACCTTCTTTCGTTGAATCCTGCCACCCTTTGATCTGATTCGCTCGGCCAACCACGGAAGGTAACTGGCCGAGTGGCAGACGACCGTCGTATAGAAATAGCCGTCCTTGTAAGCGTCGCCGTACGTGCGTAGCTCTTCTTCGGTGAGCTTCCGGTAGCCGATCACCACTTCCTTCCAAATCGGATCATCGACACGCTGCCGATGGACGAACCGACCCGATGCGAAGAACGTCCCCGTCTCTACCGCTAGCTCGGAATGGGCCAACATCGACAGATGGCGCCACGTCTCCGTGGCCCATCTCATGAGTCTCTCAGCTGGTGTGTTCAGGCAGAGGTGCGGTGTCCAGATACCTGCAGCCACGTCGCTGGTCGTATTCGGGGACGACGACTCGTAGAAAATGGTCACCTCTACCCCAGGTACCGCGTCAAGGATGTTATAAGCGGTGGAGAGGCCTATAACGCCGGCTCCAATCACGGCGATCCTTCTGCTCGGCTGCATATCTCTATATATATATATATATAATATTATGTACTACGTCAAATCGATTAAATGAACCGCAGCTGCCTAGCTTATTGAACAGTTTATCAACGCGAGTGATAACATGAACTTTGGTTTGTATGTCGTTGTACCAAGAAGAGTGTTACACCGCGAAACGAGCTCGGTGTAACTAGACCGAGTGCGACTATAATATTCACAATCTATGACGAGCAAGAGAAGCCAAACCAGTCGGACTTCATCCCAATGGCCAATCTGCATAAACAGTTAATCGTTCCAGCAATTCGCGATGTCCGCAGCGCCGCCTATCTAGTCAATTGGAACTGACATCTCGTGAGTTCCGGTCATCTGTGGAGAGAAAAAATTCGCGACGAATGCGCCATCTAGCGAAAGTCGGTTTGCGGGTCGCGTTTCACCAAGCTCGCTGAAGCATCTGATAAAAACATTCTTTTACCAATCGTGAGATCACGGAGATCACAATATGTTTCATATAATGATAGCATGTCTATTACAGTTTCCAACTTAGTTTATTTTTGCCTAAAGAATTACATGTTTTTGAAAATAAATCGTGAACTTTCCCCATACAAATAATGTTAAAAATAATTATACGTTATATTTAATAAAAATGAAACTACCACAAGAAGTTGTAGATCGATTTAGTTATGTGAATGCCCAAAACGTAAAATTACAATTAGCGAATTACACTTTGCTGCCAACACAGCCCCCTGGGGGGATTAAGACAGTAGTTCATCGACCCACATACTACCCCCTCCCCTATACCTATATCGAGCTATGTTACATTACACTTTATCTTGTATTTAGTTGAACCTCGTACCTTCACATTTTGTTTCAGTTAATTTATGTGTGGTCAGTTATCGCCCACTAATCACCTATTCATTGATTATAACACAAGATCAGGACTAGAGGGGGGTGTTTTTTAATTATATATATATATATATATATATATATATATATATATATCTTTTCCTTTTTATTCGATCTAGTATCTTCAGGTTTTACTTATAGCCGTTCATCTTCATCACCTTGACCCAGTTTAGCCCTTCTGTACAAAAAAGACTGTTGTTAAATATTTCAATCGGTCAACAATCCTGTATAATGCTATACAAGTACTCAACCCCAAACGATGGCACTGCAGCGGTGGGGACTTGAACCTGCAACCTCACAATTATGAGACGAGAATTCTAGCCATTGTGCCATCACAGCCACATAATTGCTCTCAATAAGTTATTCATCGACTACTCGTACATATTTAAATTTATGCTAAATAGACAGTAATACGACACTTGGCGGCGTGCAATTTTTCAGCTACCGATCTAAAACGATAGCTTAAATAATAAAATTAAAACACGAGATAAAAAACTTATCAACTTTGAAATTATGAAGTATGATCTCAATAAAATATTATTCCAAGAATAAATGAAAAATAGCTTAAGTACCTCGTTTGCAACAGAGGGAAACATTTTCTAACATAAATTTTAACAGATGTTTATATCATGCATGTGAAGTAGTTGCATTATCTTTAAAAGCTGCATCACAAAAAATTCACAAGCGGACATATTCATTACATACATATGCCTTTGAAACACCTACCTACTTGGAAATTTCATGAGCAGTATACAATTCGTTTTATTTAAACATACTTAGTCATCCTATCTACTGGAACTTTCAGTACTACAAAATATTTCAAGAAAAATAGCTTATTTTACAAACGTAAGTAAAACAAATATTATTTAATAAACAGACTTAATGTTTCTTTTCCGGTTGAATTTTTGTGTTTCTTGTTGTTGCTTTTTAGGTTTCTGGACATTAGCCTACATCTTGTCATAACGTCCACATTAAATATAACTAGTGCAAGTATCATATTTCGCATGTTATTGTTAATATCATCATCACAATGACAACCAGTTTTATTAAATAATATTTTAGCAAAAGTGTATTTATAGCCGAAGATACACCGACTGGTTCATAGTCAGACTGGTCATCACTAGACACACAACTGCCATCAATAGTCAATCATCAAAACTGGACATACATCGAGAGAATATTGTCTGACCTGGTTTGATGTTAGTTCCTGTAGTAAGACTGCTGATCCTCTCTGCTTTGGGAACATCAAGTGTACTGGAGCAACCTTCTTCACTGATTTGGTAGGCACTGAAAATGGATCACAACAGTTCTTCTGAAGAAATTCATATTTATCCAGAAACAATGCCTTAAGACGTGAGCAAACTGTCACAAAGTTCCACTGCCCGTTGGGAGGTCTGTCACAGAACCGAATGAAATCAGCTCATTATCATCTTCAGCAATATCACAAAGTAATTTGTTTCTGGGATATGAAGTTTCGTGGTAAGCATTCGCCGTATGTTAACCAATTGTACAGGCTCTGTACAATAGACCTTGCCAACTAATTTTCGCGGGCTTTTACACTTCGGGTCACCCCCGGGTACAGCCCATAGCAGCGGAGGCCGAGTTTCATGGTTCTCAATGTAGGCCGGATTCTTGTTCTGAACATCTCGGTTTGAACAACGATCTACTGCATAATACAATTGGAATTCAGATAGGAAAATACTTCTAGTGATAGATTAGTGTCTTGTTGCTCAGCTTATTCCATTATTAAATGTAGTTATTGTCAACAAAGTGAAAAAATGAGAGTAAATATTTCTTTATCGAAGTCCACTAGTATGGGTTTTTCGCTTGAAAACTGAAATGGCGACAGACGGAGTTTATTTACATTTTAAATTAACTCATGATTCACGTTAATTCACGAGAAATAATACCCAAATGCAATATATCAATACCAGATTATTGCTCTAGCAATCAAAACTTTTGTGTAACACAATATGTCTCCGATTTGATGAGTATTTTCGATCTAAATAGCACACCCGTTTGTTTATTAGAATTAGCCCATCTATGTCGGCGCATTAACATCGGCGTGCGCATGCGCAATGGGTCTACTGCTAGACGACGGCGAACGTTCTACACAGAAAATGACTACAAATAAAACAAATCGTTGAAGATATATCTGAATTGTCCTGATAAAATGATAATATTACAACTGCCTTCTCCATTTTCGATATTATTATAAATGGCCAAAGATGTGTATTGAAGAAACACTATGGGAAAGCCACCGCCTATACATAAACTTTCGCTACGAATACGGCAATCCGTTTGTACACAGGAAATGTGTTTTGCGAACTACTACATAGAACTTTCAATTTAATCTATTTTGTTAACTAAATCTGTCTTCTTTGAATAGAAATATCACTTTATCATTTTCCTTTACTGACTGTTGGAATCGTGGAGTATTATCCCGGCAATGATCGTTAAAATATATACTGAAAAGGAACGGTGATCCAGACTCTGCGATTAACGGGTCGTGCTAACGACCCGATTGTAGTAATTCTAAATCCTGCCAACAGATGTCACTGGCTTAATTGGCAAGGTCTATCGGTCAACATCCATGATTCAATATTTTGATATGCCTTAATTATCTAAAATGTTCCTTAAAGGTTAGCAATATATATATATGTGTGTGTGTGTGTGTCTGCCAGTGATACAGTTAATCTGTATAATCAGGTAATATGTATATTAACTAAAACTTTCAGTTAATGTGTATTAAATCTCAGTTAGCAAGACATGTATTAGCTATATATTTTAATCGTTTGCTGACAAGTGATGAAAATAGCATGCAGCTGGTGACATAACCATTGAATATGAGGCCAATTTTGTTAGTCCTAAAATTAAGTTTGTTTGTCCTAACCACTAAACCAGACCAAACCACCAAAACTGGCCCTATTAAAGACTTTTTTTAATTTTAAAGCTGTGTGACAATGAACTGAACAAAATTATAAACAGTTTTGAGACATTCTTAAATACCTTGACTTGAAAATGTGCATTCAACATTTTTATATCATTGGTTATTCAGGCAAACATATTGGTGTCAAATCAATACACTTTTTATTTATAAATATTTTTTTTAATTGATGTTTATGAAGATAAAATTGTCAGGAGTCTGAAAAGCTGCATATTTTGAATATTTATTTTATTCTAGAAAGAAACATGGCAAGAAGTTGATTCTGGTATCAAACTTTAGACAAAATTAAGCTCTATCAGTTTTATTTCACCTACCACTTATACCACATGCTGATATGAACTGACAAAAAAGGCAAAAAAATACTTTTTTTCAGATTTCTGTGGTTAAGTTCAGAGAACAGGTAATATGTGCATACTTGCCATGCATTTTAACAATATTCTAGAGTACAGAAACTGAAATTGTACAGTTTGAATATTGCTAACTATCATGATTTTGAAGATATTTAGTTGGAAAGTTGGTAGAAAAATAAAGTGAACTTGATAAAATCCAGATTTTGCCTAATATATCTCCTAACATTACCATCACAAATATTCATAAGGGACTAACTTATTGTACCATCAACTGTGAATCTAATTCCAGTTCAGATAAAGTAAAATACTAAATTCATTATTGTACAAATCAACATTTTATAACACCACTGTCTCAAATCTATGTACATGATCCTCCAATATGGTGCCGATCACGACACATCTGAATACATGTTTTCCGTTTTCATTCGATCAGCTTCATATTCATTTAAAATTAATCAACCTTCATCAACAAATATTATAGTGTATGTATATTTTACAAAGTACTGGTTCGAATATGATCACATTCATTATTTTCTGTGACATTTGGGGTGGAATATATGGCTGTCTAAACATGTTTTCCTTGCCAGGAATAATCTATAGTGCCTATGGCTTGTGGCCAATCAACATCAGCCAACGAAAACAGTCAGTGGCCACACCACTGTGTACAGTGTCGGCCAGATATGTGGACTGGCTTCATATGTAAACAAAACAAGGCATTATATTCTTGAAAAACAATTTGCAGATAAATCTTGAATATTGACACTTATTGATGGAGAAGATATTCACTCACCAAACTATCACGATGCAAATCCAATATGACAACTTTTTGAGCGAGATAACGCCATCAAATCACGGACCTATTCAGAGCCGTCCCCACTGTTAACTATGGAGATTTATGTGCAGTATATTTCTAGCCTGAAGTTTCTTCATCTGAAATGGTGTATTAAGTTAAGTGTCTTGGGTTATTTTTTAAAAGTACAGTATTGCCATGTATAAGTATAACTGCCTCTATGGCCTAGTGTGTAAAAGCGTGGGACTTTCTTATTCATGGTTATGCTGTGTGCGGGAGGTCGGACGTTCGAATCCCAGCCGTGGCACTATAGCAGGGGGAGTTTCTCATCCAACCAAGCAAGTGGTAACACTGATTTAAACAAAATATCCAAGCGCATAAGGCTAACCCAATTATATCACTATAGATTTATTCACATATGGATTTAGCTAATTACTTCATAATGGCTGAATTTGTAAGATGACTCATTTATACCAAACTGATTTTACAGGAAAAGAACCAAAGCTATACTTAAATACTTTGAAAAAATCATGCAATTAATTATATAAGTAATTGGTTGAGCTTTTTATTAAACATGAAAGTGGTCCTTAGAATTGTATACATTCAAAAAAATTGTTACAAGATGCTGACAATTTGCACCAATTTACATAATACGATATTTCGGGTATTATGCTGTTGATGTGGAAACAGTTAGACCCTGTCACACTACGGGAATTATTGTAAGATGGTATCATTTGTTGGTGGCCTAAACCAATTGATCAGGAATGATTAGGAAGTATACTGCCTTTCACTCAACCCTCCATGTGGCAGGGGATCAAGATATCTGCCCAAATTAATTGCCAATTACAACAGATTGGGTCTAAAGAAAGTGTCCAAGCTCGTTGCTTGCTGTGGCGAACTTCAAGGCGATGCAGAGTTAAACTGGTGAACATTTGAACACTTTTGATATTGTTTTTGTGTTGTATGTACGATTATTGGCATACCACCATATACTGTTATTTGTGTGCTTTATAATAATAAATGTTTATATGTTACTTAGTCTGTTTTATTCAATCAGTTAGTGGTGAATTATGTCTAAAAATTAATTTAACCCAAAATGATGATTCTAGCCAAATCTGGGTTAAACCTGTGACATATGGTTGAGGGGAACTTGTCTCTGGGGTGTATATATGTAACATGTCTGGGGTGTATATATGTAACATGTCTGGGGTGTATAAATGTAACATGTCTCAGATATATATACATATATATATATATATATATATATATATATATACAGCTAAATTAACCATAATTTACATGGTGTAGCTTATATGTGGAAAATCTAGGATATAGTTTACAGAAAAAAGTAGAAATTTTGTAATGTGCAATTTAAATATTATATCAGTAAAGTCTCTGAACATACACACACACACACACACATATATTATATATATATATATATCAATGAACTGATTTCACAACAAGGCAATGAGTTTTTATTATTTCATATACTTTATATATAATAAACATAGTTTAATATAACTTTAAACATTTAAATAGTGATTACCATTTTGAAGCAGTAAGCCAGAAAAACTCAATCTGTTTTTAAACTAATCAATCAAAAGTTGTTCTATTCAATTCGACAATTGTAGATACAATTTTTCATAATTTCAATAACTACTCTGCCTGGGTATACGACTGATGCTGTGTTATCTGCATTCATTATTTCTCTTAATTCATCCTAAAAATAGATATGTTTTGTTTATGAACCTGTTTATAGATCTACCATGTAGTTCAAACACACACACACAAATGTACGGGTAAACAGTGACCATATTTAAAGCATATTAAAGTTATATTTAAAGTTGACGCTGTGTGACATTTTAAAACATTAAACAGTGACTTAAGACCTGAGCCTGGGGGATTCGCATCCAACAACTTTAATCCAGTATCTACTTAAATACTTACAAGGAAACAAATTTAGGTCAGTAAGTGTGACGTGATCCAGTTAATAAGAAATATCTTACATAGAAAACAAGACTTGGGTCTGGTATCAAGGTCACTTGATGACACGCAGACCTGTCAGTGTTATTGATGAGATGTCTAGTTGGGTCCTACTAATTACCGAGAACAACCGAGAACAGCCGAGACTAAGACACGAATGCCGAAAACAACCTTCAGATTAATGAGCACTAGCGTTGGATGGTTTATAGTCGGGCGTTGCTTGGAAAACAAAGGAAATCGTTTGTTTCTCATGGTATTATGAAAGAAAATTAATTTTACAAGATGAGAAATATTAAATTCTAGTCCTTCCCAGGAAATCAAATAATTTGCATGTTATTAATTTCCGGAGGAGCGCCGTAAAGTAGGGAAAGCCATGCAAGGCAGACGTCGTAAGGCCGAAATGTTTTAGGTATATATGGTTTTCCATATTTTGGCTTAATACTATGTCTTATTCCTATAATTAACAAACTGTCTTCACATGTAGCCCAAAAGAAATGCCTATACACAATTATTACTACTCGGGGGGGGTCACATTTTTGGGATTATGAACACCTCTTTCCCTGTTCTCAGTATAAAAGCCTATTCCACTCTTTCGTTGACGATTTGGAGCCCTGCTCCACCTCTCACCCCCATGAAATCATTACATCTGGTCGTCACTACCAAAGCCTAAACCTAGAAAAGAGCTGGGGACAGTCTATACAAAGGTAGGTGTAGCGCCCCCCCCCTCCCTATATCTGCCTATGGCGTATATGGGTGTGACAGCTAGAATCTGTTATAATCTATCAAGACCATATAATCCATTGCTTCTTTATCATTGAGCAATATTGTCCATCAACAAACTTCACCTACAACAAATCGTCATCTTGCAGAACAAAATGAGTTTATTGGCGTTTGACAATTTGCCGTTCCACGCATCGCAATCATCCATTGCCATATTTGGTAATGTTATCTGAATTTGATATTATGAAATATTTGCTATTCTTAATACCAGCAGAGGGATATTTGGTCATTCTGTTTTAGATGCACGTAATTTTTAAAATATATTTCCCCGGCGTCTAAAAAAATTCTCACTTACTAAAACCTGACGTTTGTAAAGTGTAGGTTACTGCTTTGTCACGTTCTGCGTGCGAGTCCTTTTCAAGGCCGTCCACAGGTTTTTTTTTAAATTTTGGTTTGGATAAGGAAAAAACCATCTGGCTTTGGAGACAGGTCACGCGGTTCCCAGGTCACGAGGTTAATTGCGAGGGTTTTTTGCTGGGCCGCCGCTAAAAACCGTAAAAACTCAAATTATCCAATAAGCTGCCATAAATGGCATTAATAATAGATATTTAGCACGTAGCTTAACATGGAAAAACAAAGCAAATTACATTTACGTTTTAATTTGATTTATTAAAGCAACAATGAAATGTAAAAATGTAAATGTTGCTGGTTTACGGCCACTTTTGTGCACAAGGTAGGCTAAAAGGGCCGAGCGACCTGCGAAGATTTGAACCCGGGTGCTAAAGATCATGGTAGGAACGACGAGGACAACCAAGACAGTACATGTATGTGTAAATGGAATCCAACTTGATCAAGTAGAACAGTATGTTTATCTAGGCCAACGTTTTACATTAATAGAGAAAAATACCAAGACTATGTTATAATAATCGGGATCAAAGCAGGATGGCAGGCATTTGGAAGACAAAACACAATTATGAAGGGTATACACTACCGACATGCTTTAAAAGAAAGGTCTTCAACTAGTGCATCCCTCCAGCAATGACATATGGAGCAGAGAACTGGACATTAACAACAAAAGTGGAAAAGAAATTGTCTGCATCACAACACCACATCGAACGAAACATACTCAACATCACCTATATAAAGACCGGAAAACTAACAAGTTGGTTAGGGACCAAACTAAAGTTATGGACATTATGGAAATAATTAAAAATAGAAAATGGACAAGGACCAGTCCCATCAGCCGCAGAACGGATAACAGATGGAGTACAGCGATGACTGTTTGGACACCCAAGGGTGGAAAAAGAAATCGAGGAAAGAAACGAAAGGGGGGTGGGGAGATGAACTAGAACAGTACTGGGGCAATATGAACTCGTACACGAGGGCAAGAAACCGAGACCTTTGGAGGCAACATGCTAAGGCTTTCCTCCTGCAATGGACTGATCATGGATGAAGATGATGATGATGATGATGATGATGATGATGCTATAGATCTCTGGCCAACCGTACTAGGCCATGGAGGCGCCACAGTTTCATTTATTAAAGCAACAACGACAAATATTAGATGACAATAATATACATATTATGATGCTGTGTGGTAGTGTTCATAAGATTTCACTATTCATATATTAAATTATCTAATTCGTGCCGTGTTATACCTGACCTTGCACCTCTCCTGTTACACCCTTACCGACAGCCAATTCAGACGACTACGTTTCTGGTCATACACACGAAACTTCACCGGGCCGTCATCCCTATAGCACTCTGCCCTCACTGTCAACAAGCTTACAATCCGGTAAATTATCTTCCCTAACTGCCCAGCATTCCCGATCTACCAAAGAAGGCTAAAAGGTAATCTCCTCCCTGTAGACTACAAACTTCCAGATCATCACCTAGCAGCATTAATTATAAGAAAATCTAAATTCCTGCACCCCACTTCTCTAGAAAGACCCCTATAAACACCACCATCAATCAGGTGGCTGGGCCCAATAGGCGACAGTCAGAGGTCTCTACTTTGTTACTTTGCAACTCTCAAACTGAGCTTTCTAATCGGCTGCTTCATTGGATCACTGATGACCAAGAGAAATACACGTTTTGCACACGTTTTGCCATCAACAATAATTTTATTTAAATATGCTCACCTTCGGTCCTAATGCCTATGCCCATACCGGCACCTTGCGGCTCGATATTAACTGAGCATAAGGCTTTCCGGGTGACTAAATAAGTCTACCAATTATAATGCCAAACAAATAGCACTGAGTGATAGCTTGTTATATGGACCATGTAGCGATAGATGTATAGCGATTGTAATCGTTTGGGAAACCGATGGAGTCACTTAGGGGCCGGTTGTTATTTAAATGCTTCTGAAAAGAAGTCACTAATCCATTCTGCACCAAGAGCAGTGAGGCATGCGACTACATTTACCTGATGGGTGTTTTCAGCTGAGCTGGTTAATAATCTCATGAGGTCACCCCTGTCATTGCTTGGCGTTAATTGGTTTTGTCAACTGAGAAGCCCCTAGATTTTCCCAAACCTAGGCTGCATTATTGACAGTTAATGTATTCTGCTGTATTAGTTCAATGAGTGAAATGAAATGCCTCACGTTTGTGCATTGTATTAACGTTGGCTATTGACTAATGCTATGTAAACAAATATAAAGAGAAATTAGTTGAACTTTATTGAAAAAATCGCGATAATGAGTTTTTGCCGAGACGATTTTCAACAGGTTTTTACCGGTGGTTTTTACCGGGCTTGGCTGAAACTTGCGAACTCATTTAGCAGGTCTCATTTTCAAACTACAGTGGTTAACGATCTTGTCATAACGTACTGAGTTAGCGTGTATGAATTTCAGTCGATTATAGCTTGTTGAGCGTTATGCTCCCATTATAATCCACACAATATTTCCACATGGAACGAACAAAGTGTGGGGAATGAAGACGACGTGGAACAATGCAACAATTCTATTCGTACCTTATTTCAACAAAACTAGATCGTGAACGCCTGCCGATTTGATGGCAAACAGGTCCCAACTTCCGGTCGGGGCAAAAAGGAACAGTAGACTGCTGAAATTAGGTTTATGATCATGGTGAATTCTTGTTGTCTCGTTGGTGGCATTAGCCGTGGAAGTACTACAAAGGGAACATCTTTTTATCGGTAAAGAAAATATTTTAAATAGCTGTTAAAGCGTTTTCTTGAGAGAAATTAAGCTTAATATTTATTATATTTAGCCTGTTCGACAACCCTGTCTCTGGCATTTGATCCCAACTAGACTAGATCTACGGACTTGCATAAAACGACCTTTACATATTTGTTGACATATAATATGAAAAGAGTAATACAGATTCTCTGTACAGACAGAATAATAATGCACACATCACAATAAATGTTCGTATTCATAAGTTCGAAACTCGATGTTGCTTTTTGCCTTTAACGGGAGTCAGCGTTGTTTGGTCATGGCGGCCCATTCAAACACCACTGAGTGCTCGGTGTAGTTTTCTTTCAGGTCAATGGACGTATCCTATTTAATACAATATAACCATCGTCACAATTCTATGACTAAACTCATCAGAAGTTCAAACAGTGCATACTGACTGGCAATATAATATATGATCATATATTTTATTGTGGAAATCATTAAGTAGTTAAAAACCATTAAATACCACAAGAAAAGAGTAGTCTTTATTTCTTAAGTAAATTAGCTGATCAAACAATAGCTCAAAATAAGTTGTGATGATTTTTTAAGTGAATGGATTCATTGTGTTTTTTGCATTTACGTAAAAGTCATCTCTCGAAGCCATTGTGATAGGTTCTAACTGGATATTACTATACGCTTTAAAAAAATGTAAACCAAGATGAACGTATCTATTAATGTTGCAGTAACTAGTTTTGATTGATATAAACCTTTTGTAGCCCTCAAATAGGGATCGAACCGTGGTATCGGAGTCATAAAGACATTCAATATCCGGTTCTTTATGGGCACATATTAATAACAGCTCTGTGTTTTGCTTAAATAGGTGATAAGGCAATCTGCAGCATGTCAAAATATACGAATATGAACATCTCTGTAGCTTAACCGATGGTGCAGTTGCCAACAATCCTCTTGCATTCGGGTTAAAATCTTAGACAAGCTGTGTTTCCTCATTCACTTTGTTTCATGACTTTTGCAGATAGCTTGACCAGAGAGCTTATATATATATATATATATATATATATATATAGAGAGAGAGAGAGAGAGAGAGAGAGAGAGAGAGAGAGAGAGAGAGAGAGAGTGTGTTACTGGTGAAACGCCATTTTGGATTTTGAACCAGTAGCGCACCTCGCGGCCGGGTGCGCTTCTCAGAGCGTGGCATTTGCTAAATAATCAAAGGCTCCCTGGTTGTACACGTGTGATTGTGTACATGAGTGCCGCATAGTTGAAATGAATTGTCAATACTAGTACTATATGTTACATGAGCACATACTCTCTTGCTAATTAACGCTTTAATGGTGCACAGATGATACCGAAAAAACATTGGTCATTTCACAGCATAATGAATATAAATAAGATAGATACTATTGTTAAAATAAGTTCACTAGATTTGATTCGCACCATATTATGTAATGCTTCCCGAGCAAGGTCATTTTACTCTCATCTCTTAAATATGCAAGTCTGTGGCAAGCTAGTTGGTCACACTGATCTTATCGCCAGAGTAAAAAAACTATTTGTTTTAAACACGAAGTATCTTTGTTTAAATTTCTTATTCATAAACGTTATGCCGACCAAACAAGAATTAATTTAAAGAAGTGTTACATGGTAGAAGATGAGTTGGCAGAGAGTGTAAAGCAGCTATTGTTGAGTCGTGAACCTTACGATCGTCATGTATGTTGTTTGTGTCAATTTAATGTTGACATATGATATTGTATTATGGTATATTTTTACCTAATATATTTGTGATTTGTTATATTTCAACTTTATACATAACACATTTTTACTGCTAGTCATTCCGTTAATTTTTATGTATGGTGCTGATTGCTTTATATAAATATTGTATTGGTGAATATTATGTATTCGGTGCATGTCTGTTCTATGTACTCTTTTTTGAAGGCTCAATATATAAAAAATATTTTTTAAATGCGATCCTTTCATCGCCAGTTGAACGTGGTTTAGGTCATTTCACAGCCTATTTTCTTTTGTGTGTCGAAAGCGTATTTTTAAAATAAAAATAATTAGATATGATATATGTTTTTCACCATCAAATGGTAGAGTCCACTGTATCTTATCCAAGCTGATGGATGTTGCAAGATCCCGATTCACACACGATGGGTTCTGCGACTGGAAACAAGCTAGTGATTTACTTCCTGTCCGTGAACAGCTTTCGTTAATTCATCAACTATTAGCGATGATTCCCGCTGGCATTCAACTATTTATTTTTATAGAGCTCACTTTTAATTACCAATCGCTAACTAAATCAACGATCAAAGCCTAAAAACATAAATAGAGATTTGTTTAGTCAATAGATAAAGAAAGTTAAATAGTAAATGTATTGGTAATTCAGTCACAAACATCACTAAGACATTATAACTCATTCGATAAAATGTGATAAATGCCTAGAATTCTTTGCCCACCATATTCAAGTACAGGAAATATTGTGCAGTTTCATTTAAAGTTACTGGGCAATGCATGAATTATGTGTGTGTTTACGTGTACACGTGCGTGCGCACAGGCAAACAAAAAAATCCAGAAGGTTCTATCAATTAGCCGGAATTCAACAATAAATAACTCCCCAATGATCTAAGCGTCAGGGATAATATGAGAGACAAAAGTGCTCCCTTCAAATACAAGACTTTGTTATCAATGATGCTATATAACATGCTGTAGAATGGTGACCTAGACTAGAATGATCTTAACCGACCTACTTAATATTGTAACCATTTTCAAGAAAGTTGCTTGACAAAAGCCTTTAGAAATTCTGCCAACAGACTTTTGACGATGCCCGCAAGATGATATACACACTTGCAACTAATCTTGGTATTCGTATAGGAGACCGGCTAGAGCGCTGTGCTGAAAATCTCTAGGTCAGGGTTCGCCTCCTAATGTGACCGGATGGTTTGAAGGTGCAGTAACATAAGATAGGATTCTGGGGGTTTTTCTTCTATTTTATACGTATCAGTTTTACTACAAAAATGCCATATAGCGGAACAAAAATTAAAGTAGCATTCAACAAAACTATTGTAATTTTGTTGACTAACAATTTGCTTTTAATAAGTTTATGTCCGAAACATAGCAAAGAATTATCGTCTGCTAAATTGTAAATATCTACATCATTGTCTACTACACCAAGCAAATCATTAGAGAATATATTATGTGATTGTGGCCCTATAAGGGAACCCGGTGCAGAACCATTGTTGAAATATTATCATTCCTTTTAATTTTTACCAATGTTAAACGTTGTCTTCTATTAGAGTAGTAACTTAGAATATAATTACACATATCAGGTGAACAGCCATACGCACGAAGTTTGGATATGAACAATTTAAAGGTATGCAGTCAAAAGCGCGATATAAATACATGAGTATCATGCATACAACTTTACCTTCACCAAGAGACAAGTTTATTAACAATTTCTCTTTCAAAGGTCCTAGACGTGCTTGGTAGAATGCTTACAGGTCTGTAAGTTCATATATCTAGTTTGTTGCCCTTTTCGAAAACGGGACATATTTCTGCATATTTAAATCAGTTGGGATATTTACCTGCATTTATGGACATATTCATAAGTTTACAAACAGAATTGCACATAACATCAGAATTAAGTCATAATACTTTTGATGGTAGCAAGTCGTAGCCCGTGACCTTAAAATTTAATTTCTGTAAATGCAACCGTGCAGTATCAACATCAGAATTACGGAAGTAAAAATCATCAGTGGTCTGCGTCGCTTCCATCAGCTTAAGAATATTTTGGATACTATCATCTCCTTCGTATTTTGCTGTGCAAGACACATCATCATCATCATTATTATTATTATTATTGACAGACACCATCACATAATTCATAGAATGTCGTGCATACCAAATGGTTGTGAATGCTTCTCATCAAGATTTCACCGGGAAATACTGTTAATTTTTATTAAAGTACAAGGCAAGAATTTCCCGAGAATTTACAATAGTCAACATTGATTCTTCCAAATGCATTTGGCGGCAATCAACTTCTCTTCAAGTTATAATCCAGTAACTACTTATTTATAAGTAATTTATGAACCGCGTTTTACGAAGCAGGACTAAGGAAACAAAACAAGAATGTAGAAAAGATATGAAAAGTTTGAACTTGTACAAAAAATAAATGTAGTTGGTAAGACCTGAAAGGTTTTTCAAAATCCATCAGGTTGTCCAACAACGGTCCACTTAAGCATGGTTCAGCTTGTTTTCAAATTTTACAGTTTAGGCCAAAATGTCACTCAATTGTCCGCGATTCAACGAAGCTTTACAGGAATTAGATTCAGCTCTTCTAACCATTTTCTAATGCAACTTCTGTGTAAACTGATTCATACAAAAATGCTTTTTGACAGCTAAAATGTTTCTGCACATATATGTGTTGATAGCTTGTCCTTGTTTCTAAGACCATATCCAGTTTAACAATTGATCTTTATTGTTTTGCCATTTCTGTTAATTTTAGGCCTTGATATTGAATTCAGACAATGGCCAATGTATCATCATTACCAGATGCTTCGCGTAACCTAAAAATTCTCGGTTAAGTCGATTGTTTAAGGAAAAAGAAGTTCTCAGAAGTATCTGGACGTCACATTTCCTACCACTTGAAGGGGACGCCTCCGTGGCTAGCGGTAGCGTGTTGGACCACAGATCACTACCACCCGTGTTCGAATCCCGGCGTGGGCATATCTGAAGGTTGTTTCGTCTTTCGCTTCGTCTCATTACCTTTGGAGGTCGCTCGGCCCATTTAGCCTACCTTGTGCACAAAAGTGGCCGTAAAACATCAATCATCATCATCATCAATCATCCTACCACTCGAAGGAAAGCGGTTCTGGGCCAATCTGGACATACAGCACTATAAGATTGACCCCCAACAAGAGCCAGGGTCGGAACAAAATGGCCACATGGCTGCCTATTAATCCATCATTATTCAATAACTAACGATTAATGTTCGCCAAACTATTATTATAAATATTAACTAGAGTATGTTAATTATATCTTGATTCATTTTTAATAAACGAAAAATTATTAAAAGACATAACGGACGACAACTAACGATCCAAGAATTTCTTGCCCTGTACACGTGTACGCCATGGAACTGTTGATCACGGGATTCACTGTATTTTCTAATACGTCGTCGGTACTCGTTATAATGCCGGGCTTTACGTAATAATTGATAGTCATGATCCATTACCTCCGAGTGATTACCGATACAATAGAATTTAATGCTCACAATTGTTTATCGGTAGACAGGATTGTGAAAAGTTTTTGATTAATTATATAATCAACAGAATTACGAATGGAAATCACGATGTCTTCTAAACGCTGAGACGTTGAGACACTGAGACGTTGAGACACTGAGACGTTGAGACACTGAGAGATTGAGACACTACCATATTAGAGTGCAAGATAGATATATATATATCTAATTTTGAATTTATGAATAATTAATGTGCGGTATACCGTACAATAATTATTCATAAATTCAAAATTAACTATTCAAAGAAATGTATTAAAACTAAGCTCTCGCTGAATTTACATATTGTACGTCACAACGACAATATCATTGAACATAGCACGTGTCCGTCTTAGCGACGTTTGTATTTCATCGACTTGCACCCCTTGAAAAAGCCTTACTGTTCCCATTATGCCTAGAGGGGGGTTCAGATCAGAAAATGAGGATCTGGACCCCCTAGAGACCCACCTACGGCATCCACCATACTCATAGTGTATGGACCAAGCTGAAATAAAAGCATTGAATTAATCATTTTAATAACACACCATCTGGGCTCTTTGTTTCGCCTTCAGCTAAGGCCTAGCGGCCAGCCTACAGTAATTAAGTAATTTATTTTTTCACAATTTCCAATCACGATAATAAAAATGAAGACGGATTAATTTGGCAATGAGGAGTAATGGATTCGTGTTATCGTAAATAATAACTAAAACATAATTATATCAGCCCTACATCATCGCGATAACCTGATAATAATTTGACTGACTCGACTAGAGGTCTATGTTCTACACACTCAATTAAAAATAATAGGTCTACCTGCAAATTTGTCTTTTCGGAATCCGCCATCATTTTACTTTAAGGATCTCTAAGCAATAGCTTGGGTGAAGACCGACAAGGAATAGGCATCTAGTGACCTATTTTTCAGCGCCGAGACCGTCTGACGCAAATTTCCTTAGATACGGGACGCCGTTTCTATGGACGTCGAGCGCGAGCAAATATGGCCAAGATAATCACGTGCTATGTTGTCGCTGTGACGTAGACTAGAACTATATTTTGGTGCGTTTTGGGGTCAGCCTCAAAATTGACAAACACCTATTGGCCCAGAACCGATGATGATAGATCTATTCGTACGACGGGACCTTTCGTCGAACGGGTTTATATATACTTGTTAGTTGTTTATTAATGATTAATGTACCTAGTCTGATTAAAATGAATCGTTTTTCAATTGTTTTAGGCCAAGGCCGTAGACAAATCTGACTGACCCCGGACTTTATACAGTGTATGCTATCTAGGTGTCTCAACGTCTCAGTGTCTCAACGTCTCGACGTCATCAGTGTCTCAACGTCTCCGCGTTTAGAAGACATCGTGGAAATCAAAGGTAGTGGCGAACAGCTTTTGATCTTTTTTTTCGGATCTAAGGAGCAAAATCCGTATCTATATACACGCAAACCGTCAAATATGCGGCATCCGATGGATGTATGCATGAACGGGCCATTTAAGGGTGAAAAGCGCAAACTATGGAACGATTAGATGAAAGCTGCTGGTAACTCAAAGAGACCGTCGATTCCCCTGATCATCGGGTTGGGGAATCCCGCGTGGAAGATTATTCCGGAACAAATTGACAATTATGCGCAAGTCCTTCTGAAAGTGTGGTATTTTTAACAAGATGGAAATCTATTAGGTATATTGACACACTATATTACACATCATAATCAAACTACTTTGCAAAGACAAATATTATAACGTGATTCACTTATAATGCAATGGTGCCATATTTGGCACCCAAATAGCATGTTATATCAGAGTTTATCTGTACTTAAACATTTTCTGATAACTTTTGAGCTCAAAATTAGCAATATTCTTATTAGTGGAGAATTACAGTAACAACTTCTGGTAAAGATAATGAACATTTATAAATTAGTGACTAAAATGCAAAATACTAAATACTGGTTGCTAGAAACCATATCTTGTATCCCCAACTACATAGACTTAATTAGCTTGTTACGTGCCAGATCTATTAAATGTAGGTTAATCATGGCCATTTCAAGCTTTTTTGGTGATTGTACATATATCAGTTGAATCGATTACAATAAGTATTATTGTCAAAAGAAATTTTATCCTGTAAAAGGCTTAGGTAACTGAAAATGGCTATTTTAGACTTTTGGGAGTTCTCTAATGGCAATTTAGTATGTCAAATAAATAAAAATTACAGGGATTAGTCCTGATCCCACAACTTAAAAAACAAAAGATTTTGAGAAATGGAGAATTTGTTAATATTGACAACGGACATATCATTTCGATTTTTTATTGACAAAGATGAACATACCACTAGAATTTATAAAACTCCTGGCTTTATTTTAATGAGAAATTACCCACCAGAGTATTCCACGAATTGCTCATAGAATTATTATATGAACTGGTAAAACATGCTTGTGTCAGTTGACAAGTGGAAACTTAAAACAATTATCCTTGTAAAATTGGTTAATAACCGCATGAATATTCCATGAACTGAGCAAATATTAGTGCCAACTTGTGCTATCAAATAACCTGTTTACAATTATTTTTGAAATACTCTTGGGTCTTGATCACACCTACACATGTTTACTTTGAAATCATGTTAATTTCTCATGCATATAGCAACGGTTTAATTCAAAAGTGTTTGAGATTTTGCTATAATCAATTCACTGTATCCACGACTTATCATGAGATTAAATAATTTATAATGGGATTAAATGGAGCTTTGGCTGGATTTTGTCGCCACCTGACTATAAGCACACACCCTGTTGTAATCGAATTAGCAACAGCGCAATTCCACTGTATAAATAATATTTATACAGGATATTTGAAATATCCTGTATGCTACTAAAACCGGCACATGTATAACTTTAATGATACATTTAATGATACATCTATAGTGAATGCATCCTGTGGAGTTTTGACACAAGCTATTTGCAATGGATGAACATGCAGACATGTAATGATCGCTGATCGATATTATACCCGATTGATAATAGGAGAATACAATAGTTTAAACACTTTCTTCCTGCCAAATAACAGTGGCGCCTCCATGGTCTAGCGGTAGCGTGCTGGACCACAGATCACTACCACCCGTGTTCGAATCCCGGCGTGGGCATATCTGAATGTCGTTTCGTCTTTCGCTTCGTCTCATTACCTTTGGAGGTCGCTCGGCCCATTTAGTCTACCATGTGCACAAAAGTGGCCGTAAAACATCAATCATCATCATCATCATCCTGCCAAATAACTGAAAGGACATGGGATGATCGTATATACCTGAATATAGCATATCCTTCAATGAGAATGGCAGTTCAACGGCCTTTGGATCTTGCATTACAAACAGTTTGGTGCATTATCACAAAACAGCATTCACTTTAAACAATATTCCTCAAATAACATTACTTAAACCAAGTCCCATATGTATAGTCAATAACACGCAAAGAACATAATAATAATAATAATAAATACTTAAATAAATTTCTATCTATCAGCAGCGCACAAAGCTCAAGTTTGTCATAGTTTTGACCCTCATGGCTTTCTTTTCACCTGAAGCAGATATCACGTGGTGTGACATTTAATTCCATATTACACGAACACATCATCGAACGTAACATATAGTCACCAATAACAACATTATTATATGTTTATCACTTCACCTACAAGGTACGGATTAATCTAAAATCAGTGCACGTAATGCTTCAATATGTAAATGTTGTGAGCACTGAACATCCAGTTAAGATAAAACAAAACTTATACGGGCTTCTTAGATCTATAAGGCCATGAAATAGTAAAGTACAGCTGATTAAATGGATATTTCTAATTGCCATCGATAAAACCCCTGGCCAATGACGTGTAAACTAGGAAGAAAATGAAACAAAGCTATTTTTATTGATCATAATATATTTTAATAGTATGAATTGACCCAGAGGTACTCCTGAATGGCTCGGATGCCCCAAATATTTCTTTGTTATTACTTCATAGCTTGTTTTAATAAAGGGCAATACATTTTATGGTCGCGTGTAATGGGGCGATGGCTACAGAAGCGTAATGTTGTGGTGGAAAGTTTATATTCCTATTGAAATTTACACTTCCCAGGCAGCTAATCTTCCTCATTGATCTTCATATATTTTGGTAAACTACTTTGCTGTATGGTGAAATTCCGTACACGAGCTGAAACTCCATCCAGAAAAAGAAATAAATTATTATGCCAGGAATTCCTAATACGACTGATTATAATGAACATTTGGTATCTAATTGTTTTGTTTCGTTAAATTTTGAATTGAAGCCAAATACATGCTATGTTTCATTGACTTCATTTCCGACTTGGTTGCTGTTCTTGTTGAGATTTTCCATTTAAGAGTTCTATTATTATTATTATTATTAGGATGATTATTAATCTTACCACTGCTGTCCAGTGTCCACCTCCCTGAAGCTACACACCAACAATTCGTTCCAGGTTCTTCATTCTAACCTTAATCGGAAAATAGCTTATGAATGTGTATGCCGAAGTGAACATGATAAATACCTTGCACAGTGTCATGGGACCATTTCAGCCATTCAAAGAAGGTAATGATGATTGATGTTTTACGGCCACGTTTGTGCACAAGGTAGGCTAAACGGGCCGAGCGACCTCCAAAGGTAATCAGACGAAGTAAAAGACGAAACAACCTTCAGATATGCCTACGCCGGGATTCGAACACGGGTTGTAGTGATCTGTGGTCCAACAAGCTACCGCTAGACCATGGAGGCGCCTCTTGGTCTGGAGAAGGAGTGTCCTGAGTAAATGTTATGATTTATTCAAATATAACAGCTAATCCTCATACCTTTCCTTTCATCACTCAGTGAACAGTCATCCACGCCTAATTTAGTGTCCCTAAGTACATATATACGCAGTTAGTTGTGGTGATATCTAAATATCCTTTTTTTTTATATATTATATATATATATATATATATATATATATATATATATATGTTTCGCATAGTGGAAATAAACGTCATATCCTACATATATTGATTAGCATGTCTATAAATAAACATATTGTTCTAATGATGATTTTTTGGCCACGCAATGAGATAATTATTTCAAACTGAAATTTTGTCTGTTGCTGCTTAATTTCGGCAATTTACGTCTAGAGCATACCTTTGCGGCATGATCAACATTTAAATCACATGTAGTCTTAACCCATGGACACGCCGAGGCAGTTGCCGGAGGCCCCACGAGAATCGGGTTCCCATGCTAATCTATGTATGTTGTGACTTGTTGTGTCTGATTGGGTTTGTAGCAAACATGTTTGATGAAGTCATCGACTGTGACATAACTTTTCGGAGACGTACCGAAACCGAAATGTCAAAATGCGTAACATTTGCATGAAATGTTTTGCACTGAAATTTAGCACTTGTTTTTATTTCCAGCTGATCAGCAGCTGTGACGGTTACTATTCTGAATGGAATTAGTTCTATGAAATTGTTCACTGTAAGACGAACATTCACAATTTGCGCAAAATGCTGGATGTTCTTGTTATTCGGCCATTTCCGGTGTCTGGTCCTTGGCGTGATTGACACGATGTACGGCGTATCCGAAACTGACCTGTAATCCTTTTCATTAGTCGTTAAAATTCATATGATCTACAGAAGTTCCTCTTCTCCAGCTTGGAAGCGTCTGGGCAACAATATAACAGCCTTGTATATATCAGGTAAAATAGCACATACCCGCAACTCAATAACTCCGTTCGCTATGTGTATATACAGGCGGTCAGTACTTAAATGTAGTAGAATAGTTTGGCTGTGCAGAACATAACAATAAAACAATTTAATTCATTGTATTAAGCTCTCAACATATATTTTGGTTTGTGTGGGTTTTTATTAAATTCCAGAAATTGAACTATTAGAAGTAAAGGGTGATCCGCAAATTCATATTATTGCACCACGCAACGACGGAAACCATACAACTAAACAACCACATTTGAGTAAACCTGCAGCGAACCAAACTACACAAGGTATACTAGGCTTGGTAACACACACACACACACACACACGCACTCACACATACCGGTTGTTACTAAATCAGGTTGTATTAGCAAACCAAATCCAAAATATATAGAACAGTGGTCCATCTGTCAAATATTTTTTTTTACTGTTGACCTACCTGATATATAAAAAATTATAAATAAATTAATATTGTGAATTAAAATATGTTAGATCCCGCATTTGTTTATTGATTGGTAGCATTTTGTTATAGTATAAACTATTCGCAAATAATATATGTGTTATGGAAAATGAAGGGGGTGATCGTTTTCTGATTGACTATTTGAAAAGTATTGCCTCTGGGGAGTAAAACAAAAAAGGAATTATTTAAATTATCACAATTGCTAATATTACCCACGAAACAAAACAGATCATCTGTCAGATGGCAGCACTTGATGGCACATTGAACACGTCTTCACTAGCTCCATTGTCTTTCAGCAGGCTGCGACACATTAAATTGTGAATAGATACAAGCGAACGCTTACGGCTTCCGTCGCCACAGCCACTCCACACATAATACCCCCCTTACCTAAAAAAAGACACATACACCTTCCAAAAACCAAATAATACACATCAGTAAAAATATTAAAGTTCGGCACCGGACCGGAACTTTACAAGGCTGTGCTAAACAAACGACAGGCTGGGGATACTCCCCGAAATACACGCAAGCAAGCAAAGCTTTTGTCGGCTCTTTCTCACCTGGAAAACCATTCCTTGTCTAACCGAATCGGTTAAGTTGCCAATTTGGCATAAGATTCCAACACATAACCAATGACATTTCAGACTTATAATAACACAGTAGACATACGGATTGGTAAAAAGGATACCACTAACTTTAGGAGGCATGGAAATGTTTGTAATTCTATTGCGCAAGATATTTGAAAATCACATTGACATTGCATTTGAATTTAAATTGAGTTTAGTGTTATTTCTATTCCAAAGATGGCACCACTGAGTGAGCGTAAGGATCGTATTTAGCTTGAAAGTGTGACATCTAGCCACCAGTGAGCACCGGTGGCCTAGCGGTTAGGCACCCGGCACTCGGTGCCAATGGTCACAGGTTCGAACCCCGTAAGAGGTCGAAACTTTTCCGGGGATTAATTTCTCGGCTCACTACATCGCGGGTGGCTGACCATGTTAAATGGCGCTGCCGTCTCCACTGAATTATTTAAAATAAAGGGAGACGTTAAAACCCTCTGAGGACGTAAAACACTCTGGCAGTGACCACCCTAAGGGTATTTCGGGTTCATCTTTCCGTACTGCTCCACTGTGAGTGGTGGGGGAGGAGCTTTCTCAACCACTCCAACATAGAGGCTGTGCTGATTAAGCGACAGCCTGAGGATTCCCCCCGAACAACAAAACCAAAACCATCTGGCCACCAGTAAATTCAACGTTATGTTTGATTAACAACTAATTGGTTTGTGAAAAACTGATATAGCGCATATTGACATTTAGCGAAAAGCACGAGCGGGGATAGAAATGGAAGGTGCCTGGGAAAGCATTATTTTCATTTATAGACAACCAGAAAACTCGCTTTTGGAAAAGTGTAGACCTAGATGTTGTCTTTTACATACAAGAATTGATATCCAATTCGGTGAAGGACCTGGATAAATAAAGCTGATATTTATGTTAATTTATGTCGCCATCCAGCTGTGGGGGGGGAATAGGCATACGCACAGACGCAGAAT
This sequence comes from Paralvinella palmiformis, assembly GCA_025642065.1. Lineage (NCBI taxonomy): Eukaryota > Metazoa > Annelida > Polychaeta > Terebellida > Alvinellidae > Paralvinella > Paralvinella palmiformis. The sequence goes on from JAODUP010000366.1 coordinate 465,462, forward strand.
ACACATCATAGACGCGCAACATACTCAATTTCTTTTATTGGTTTTATAAGATGTCCCATTCTCGCCATCCCCGCTATAAGCTAGTTCATGCGCAGCGCCCTCTATCCGTCATCGTGATACAACACAAGCTGTTTTGAATGAGAATGAAACACTGTAAACTGGCTTTCTTAAATATGTAGTTCATCATGTTCATATTTTGACATCATTTATAATTTGTGCGTACATAATTCTATTACTAATGAATATTTAAAATGAAAGCGATCTTTACTTTAAAATTAACTGGATTATCAACACGGAATATTATACCCAATATTTTTCTGCTTAAGCCATATATGAAAAGGTTAATATGCTCTTGGTTGCCGAAGAATCGCTTCTAATCACCAATCCCATCACAATTCTCCAGATTTCAGATAACCATCTTAACAGCATTATAGGCACCCGCGGAAAGTAGTGCACTGGGGCCCCTACCTACACAACCATCCACAGGAATAAACATTTAAATGGTCGAGATCCTTACACATACATGCACGTGATGCTGCAGAGGTGACCGTGATATTACATCAATGCGAATGCCAATTTCCACTTGTATTATAGTAACAAATATTTATAATTTAGTATAGCATATAGTAGTTATTGACAGCAAGTCATAACATTCATAGATTAGCATGATAAAGGTGTGAGCTCAGGTTTTCGCGGTGTTTATATTTTTTGCAAAATTGTGACCAAACGACCACTACCTAAATAGAAAACAAAAATTATGTATATTAGTACATACATAAGACAGCTATAATTGGAAATAAAGCATATATATTAGTACATACTGCATAATAAAATCTAGTTATAATTCTAACACCTCAGCCCAAATAGCACGACTCATTTCGGTTGTAAAAAAAAACATTTTTCAAGTGAATGTGACACAGATCAATTTTATTTGACACGTATAACACGACACCGCTATTAAAAACAACAATGGCCGCTATCCTGAGACGAAATTATCATATTTGTGGATATGTTAGGAGTTAAATGGGGTGTTTTAAATATCCAGAAAACCCAATTGTTTCCGGGTTGAGGTAATTAGATGTACGGAAATCAGCTGTAGAGTGTAATCATCAGTAGAAATCATCAGCGTAGACTGGAGCCGTAGAACGGTCTCGCTTGATCCTGTTAATGTATGATATATTGTAGAGGACGGTGGGTTGATTATCAAACGATGAATGTTTTTGACACGATGTTGTCATGCAGACACATCTCAAATCCACCCACCGCCAAACACCCACATGTCATCACCCAAACCCATCAATGGGTCAGTCTACGGTAGTTTTGTTAAGAAATAAGGTAGACATTGGTCAGATATTGGTAGACCTCAAGGGCCAACAACGGCACAAGATGACCGGTGTTTTACGGCCAACCTTTGTGTACATGGTAGGCTAAATGGGCCGAGCGACCTCCAAAGGTAATGAAGCGTAGTCAAAGATGACACACCCTTCAGATATGCCCACGCCGGGTGGTAGTGATCTGTGGTCCAGCACGCTACCGCTAGACCACCCACAGAGGCGTCCTGTATATATATATATATATATATATATATATATATATATATATATATATAAAACAGAGAGAGAGAGAGAGAGAGAGAGAGAGAGAGAGAGAGAGAGAGAGAGAGCTAGCATACAATAGAAAGCCATACGTAATATAAAGAATATTTTATATTTTTCAGTCCAATATATTCACATATAGTCTATAATATGTAGTACGTAGTATAGATTAATTATTCTGGGCTATAATTCCCTTTACAAAATTTGACGTGGAGTGTTTTCTTTCCGTCGATGATAATAACACAACACAATTATCAGCCCAGTGACTGTCATCATTACCATCACGAAGATCATCATCACGATAACTATAGCGGCTTTATTAAAGTCAAAAGATGTTGACGAGTGGCCAGGAATTATGGAATATTAATATTATTGCAGTAATCGAAGATAACATTATTTTAGGATCATACTGAGATGACGTGTAGGGTATATTTTGTTTTAATACCTCTTAAGGACAGACCTTATTCGATATCGACCACTCACTTTTATTGGATTTCGCTGAGAGGTTGATGTCGCCTTCAAATTGATCAAAAAGTCGTTCACGTTAACTCACCTGGCTTTAGATAAGATGATGATGTCAGTGATCTGTGCTCCGACGCGCTACCAACTAGACCACGGAGACACTTAAATAAGTTGACTTTTAGTATGATTGGCGTGACACAATGAAGATATCTACCAATTAAATAAGTTAACATTTAGTATGATTGGTGTGACACAATGAAGATATCTACCAATTAAATAAGTTAACTTTTAGTATGATTGATGTGAAACAATGAAGATATCTACCAATTAAATAAGTTAACTTTTAGTATGATTGATGTGAAACAATGAAGATATCTACCAATTAAATAAGTTAACTTTTAGTATGATTGTGTGACACAATGAAGATATCTACCAATTAAGTAAGTTAATTTTAGTATCTATTGGTTGTGAAAAAATGAAATATAGTACCAATTAAATAAGTACATTTAGTATAATTGGTGTGACACAATGAAGATATCTACCAATTAAATAAGTAACATTTAGTATGATTGGTGTGACACAATGAAGATATCTACCAATTAAATAAGTTAACTTTTAGTGTAATTGGTGTGACACAATGAAGATATCTACCAATTAAATAAGTTAACATTTAGTATGATTGGTGTGAAACAATGAAGATATCTACCAATTAAATAAGTTAACATTTAGTATGATTGGTGTGAAACAATGAAGATATCTACCAATTAATGTAGATGTCATGGTATTTATAGTGGTATACTATTCGTCCTTTGACTACTGTTACTAATACTAGTAGCAGTTTTTTTAATGCTGATACTAGTACAGTTGTACTATGTGTAGAAGTAGCAGTACAAGTAGCGATAGCAGTAGTACTAACTTGTCAGGAGTACTTATTAATAAGAAGTAAATTAAGTAAGTTAAGATTTATAACGTCATCAACAAGGGTAAAATTATCACATGATGATGATGATGATGATTGATGATTTACGGCCACTTTTGTGCACATGGTTGGCTAAATGGACCGATTGACCTCCAAAGGTAATTAAACGAAGTCAAAGATGAAACACCCTTCAAATAAATTATCACATGATGAAAGAAATCTGAGGGGATTATCTATAGAATGTTTACGTTATTGTATTTTCAGTTACCTTCTGCGCTCCACTCCCCCCCCCTACATACACACACACACACACACACACAGAGAGAGAGAGAGAGAGAGAGAGAGAGAGAGAGAGAGACGGGGTGACTATTTTCACTATAAACAAAAGACAGGCATGTTAAAATAGCTAAAGTAATAACTTATGGTGCTTTGTTGGAGTAATTACCCCGCCGAGGTTTGAACCCAGATGTTAAGGCTCTTTGGCCAACACACTACCAGCTTGGTTATGGAGGTTCGAACTTCGTAGATTTTTATCGTTTACTCATTGTCAGACGATCGAGAATAATTAATGCGGATCGATTGACTAAAGAAAATGGCGGCAACGAGCATTACATTCCTAGGGTAGTATATTACAGAATATATTGAAAAAAATATTTTAGTATAGGGTCTTCAATAAATATTGAGTTATCGACAACAAAATGTCTGTTCCCATTTTCATTTGCCCATCTGCGGGGTTAAGATATTTTCCGTCTTTCTCAACTACCGATCCCATTCACTTTCTATATTTTGACAAGGAGAAATGATGATGACGATGATTGATGTTGTACGGCCACTTGTGTGCAGGTTTTTGTGGCAGGTAAGACAACATATAAATATTGTAAGTGATATATGTTTTTTTTATTTCTATATCAAACACACTCGGTAAGCAATGACAGCACAGCGGCAGTGGTAGCTATATTATTGTATTCTTATAGTGATATATTTAGTTTGTTGACTTGTAATTATTTACAGACGTTTAGTGAGCAAGAAGAATCAAAATGAAAAGGTTCTATTGCGCACTTCCTTTACGTTAACCTTTCTATCATGAGTAATTCAAAATGTCAGTCTGCGTATAGTCGATGGTTAGTCAGTTATTAGGACATATGCACCGAAAATGGGGATTACTCATTGCGTATATTACGTCAGCCAACAGACAATATTCCCAACTACTGCAATACCTGGTGGCAGTCTGGAAAACTACGGTTGTGGGGCGCAATCAGCTGTTATAGAACGACACAATGGCCTAACTAGAGTAGCTCTGGGCCAGGTATATCGGAATAGTATTTCATCTTTACCGTAGGCTGTCGTTCGATCCATTTAGCCTACAACGTGCACAAAATCGGACCCATTTAGCCTACAGCGTGGACAAAATCGGACCCGTTTAGCACAGAACGTGCACAAAATCGGACACATTTAGCCTACAACGTGCACAAAATAGGCCGTAAAATAGTAACATTTCAAGCCACCATCATATAATGTCTGCCATAAAAAGTCTACATTGGGAGGTTCATTCAGAAACTTTGATGACACTTTTTAAGATGATAGCAGGGCTCGTAAATGAGTCGAGAGTTGTTCAACCTCTGCGCCTCTATCAAGGAAAACAAATGCTACAAACACAGACATAAGCCGAATTGAAAAGCATAGCCCGCAGGTTGGCAGCGCATTTTTTAGAACTACTACGTCATCGGAACAGACTAAAGCTCGTGGATAAACGATATGGGATGGTAACTAGTCTTCTGTTATTGACTAAAAGGTTTTCCGTTTTATAAAGATTGATTGACGTATCTGTACCTGTTATAGTTTACAGAACATGCTTGAATTTTGTGTGTGTGTGTGTGTGTATATATATATATATATATATATATATATAGTATTATTTTCTGTGTTTTCTGTCTATTCAAATTTACGTCACACCTTTTCACGCACACTCAGACAGAGAGAGAGAGAGAGAGAGAGAGAGAGAGACACACACACACACAGAACCAAAGGATTAAAACATGGCAAACAAATTGTATTGTACAGTATATGAGGCTGTTGCAAAACGTATCACACAGGATAGAAAAAATTATGTAAATGTTATGATAACGATACAGCATGGAAAATTATATTATTGGTGACATTAATCATTTAACCATTTTTATTATACTACCCGATATTAAGCATAAAACTGTCCGAATATCAGATGAAACCATACTAAATAGTAGCTGCTATCTGGCTTGATCATTACATCGAAGGCAACTCTAAGTATAGCCCCATCGACATCGGCCAACGTCGTATTTGCTATTCACTGCGCATCAGCTGGAAATATTGTACAAAATCTCGTCTGCTTCGGGTTCGTACGATTTGCGCGGATTGGAGAATGTCAGACGACGTAAATGTGAATATGGCTGTTGTACGGCAGTGTTGATAAACAAACAAACAAACAAACAAACCAAAATGTCAGCTCAAGATTTAACTGATCTACAGTATAACAACGTGTTATTAAAACAAACTATTAGATCATTGAAATCGGAAAAACAGAGACTTGGCTTACAGACCATTGCGTGTTTACGTTTCATGGTGTGCAGTTCGCGTTTTAAGCAGTTTACATTCAACAATGCACTTCAATGCCAGCAAGATAGTGCCAAATTATCCAAACTCCGTATTATTCTGGTGCATCACGATTAATATCATACCTATTACACGCTGGAATTTGGCACACTTGGAAGTGCACCGCACTGAATGCCCACAAGTCGGAGTTCTGTTCAGTGTGTGTTACCTGTGACGCTGAAATGTTCCATTCGGCCATCTTATTTACTTAGCAAGTCAACTCTTCGCTCCATGTCCCCAAAGCGTGACCCATGTCATGGGTAAACAATAAATCACAGGCTCATTTACCGTACAAACTATGGTAAATATCAATAAATATTTTCTATTAGATGTTCCTAATTTCTGTTAAAATATGTATGGCTTATTTACAAGTACATTCCACTAAACTAGCTTGTAATGACGGCTCCCAAAGCAAACAAAATGAATGTAAACGAAGGTTCCCGCTGCAATAGAGCTGAAATCCCCAGACACAATAAATCTATCATAAGAGCATTTTATTTTCAAATAATTTTTATTTCATCAATATTGCATATAAAACTATTACATTATTACAAAAAATACACTAACGGCTGGCTTCTCAATATAATATCTATAAAATAGTGTGTGTCAACACGTGTGTGTGTGTGTGTGTAGAACCGACCCTCAGATAAACCAGCTGTACCCCTAGAACCCCCCCCCCAACACTGCAGATACATGTATATAATTAGAATGACAAAGCTGGACTAACAAACACAAAGGCTAAGGACAGTCACACCGGTTTATCTGTACTCAGAGGACCGGCCTGTATACGTGCATGCGTGCGTGTATGTGTGTGTGTGAATGTGTGTGTGTGAATGTGCGCACATTCATACTGCCATCCGTCCTTCCATCTACGCAAATACACAGACAGACAACTTCGATATAAATGGAAAATATTCGTTGCACAGATCATCGAACTCCACCTGAAGAGTATCACTTTATAGCTTGGGTAAATATTACTTGCATAGAACAAAAGTGGATGATTGGTCCATCGTCTGGAATTGAGTACAGACTGAGAAGTAATTCGGCAGATCGCTGATCTAATTTTAACTTGGATTTACACGAATCACGAGTATGATAATTATCCCCGGGAAAAAAACTCCCGAGATCCGCGGAACATTCCCAGGCCTGCGACACCTACCCTGGCCGAGTCTAAAATTCCCATATTTCCTCACTGATCCTTTGAAGATAAGGACAATGAAAACATGCGGATGGCGATCAAATCAAATCGGAGGAAGAATCAAATTCGTTTACGAATTTAACCGCCTTCCCGAGGTTTTCAACGAAAAAAGATATGGCACACCAGGCCACACACACACACAAAAAAACACGCTGGTACACCTCTTGCATAGCATCAATAAATTTCAAGTGGTACTATACGAGCTATCGAGTACACGCTTGAAATCCTACAGCGTAGCTTTTAACAATATACGCGTATATGGCAGTACATGTCACCACCCGCGGAACACAGTAACTAAATAACGCCTACTCTCGTATGAAGGGAATAACACAGTTGCTTCTCTTGTGCATCATCATACAACCACCTCGTATATGACCTTTTTCACCTTCTGCTGATCTATGGGATGCGAGTCTCTGTCATTCCTCTCCTTGGCCATATTGTATGAGGCCGGATAAGCAGGTGGCGCTGAAATGAAAAAAGTTTAACATTTAACAACTAATAACATCTATTAATTTATTATCTTCGGCGTTGCACCAGTTGAGTTGCTAGACTCGCCTCTGGTTGCATTTGAGATCTATGGCTGAGACAGGGTTCGAAAATTAAAGCTCACCCATTCGCCCGAGGCAAGTACAAAAATGACAGGACTAGTAAGTTTTCAGTTTCAATCTTCCAGCGGGCGAGTAGAATTATTAGGCTAGACTAAAGTGGCATCTGCAGCTACATGTTATGGCCCAGATATGGCCATTCTGTTTCAGTTGTCAATCTGCTGGACAGACTCCCGCGTCAAAATGTTTTTGTCCGGCCAACGGGTTGGGCTTGCAGAGGGAAAAAGTGTGAAAGTGGGAACAGCGCGCCTTGTCATCATCACCATCTATGGTATCCCCCGGCCCAGGGTTTTTTTTTCTTAATGAATTCATCAAAACAGAAATTGACCCAAACTTAGCTTCCTCCAGGCTTCAGCAGTTGAAACCAGATGCTCTTTCTGGATCAACTACCAATGACTTGTAGTTTCTTTTCTTCAAATGGAACATTTAAGTACATTTATAATGCCACATAAAACCAGTGAATTTCACACATTATGAAATAAACTTTAGGTATGCGAAATTTTATTTGTAGTCAGGACTAGTAAATTACTCTCAGGACTAGGATATGTTCCAAGTTACTAGTCCTGTGGACTAGTGACGAATTCTAATTACCTTCTACCCCTGGACTGAGAGACAACTCCCTGTCAAAATAAATTCCACAAATACAGGTATAAGCCGGATTCAAACCCACAACCTGGAGGCAGGCATGGGGGTCAATTCAATTTCGATAATGGAATTGATGGGCAATTCCAATTCCAAATTAGCTTTGTTTTTAATGGACTTGATAATTTTGGAACTGAATTGAAGTTTGTTATAAAAATGAATTAAATCCACAAATTAATTTACTGTTTAATTTTTTCATTCAGAAATAGTTCTTCCATGTCAATCCTACACGGAATATAACTACTTGGAGTAGGTATTCCAAGTAGATACTCGGAGTACCTACTCATGGTAAAAAGTAGTAGGTAAAATAAGAGAACTGGTAGGTAAAAAATGTGGAATTGATGTGGAATTGACCAAATGGAATTGAGTGGAATTGGAAAAATGGAATTGTTCCCATGTTTGCCTAGGTCTGCAGTGCAGTGCACCATCAGAAAAGCAATTTTGACATTTCATAAAGCACAAACACACTCCAGTACGTTCCCTCTATAATAATGATTACCGTAGCTAAAAACAAATCCTAACTCATCAATCTGACGGAATTTCAGAAAAACAGACGGAAAATTCCCTGATGGTGTGCCAGTATTTTAGTCTTAAAATTCCACAATTTCCTCATTATGTGGTTGATTAACTTTTAAGACAGATTGTAAATAATTCATAAATCGTATCATAATTTAGTAATGAATGCCATTAAATTTTTCATGAAGTACTACACATTTATTGCCCCTACTTATTTCAAGTGACTTGAAAATTTGTGCATAAAAACTAAATTGGCAATCCGGGTTCTATTAGCATTATGGCTGTATCTTTAGACTTAGTGATCAATGATTGTATTTTTTCCCAGTGGATCTGACTGTTACTTTACTAATAACACAGAAATAGGAACATATTTGACACAATACAAAAACTGAGAACTACTGCAATAAACGACATATCTGTTTAAGCTCTTCTTATGGCACAATATTTAACCTGCTATTTTTAACCTTATATTTATATATCTTAGATGTTATTGACACACACGAGTAACAACCACATGACTGGTGGCTACTTAATACCTTGTTCGTGGTGATTCTGTTCCATCCTATTGTGGTCGTGCGAATTCCAATGATTACTATAGCCATCTGAAATCAGAGAAAATGTCACATTTTAACCGAATGTCTCGTCTCTCAATCTTAGAATCACTATGAGAAAAGCTTCATTTAAAACATCTCTAACGTTACCGATCAGCAACTTGTCACATCCGAACAGAGAATGATAAAAAGCGTATCTTCTTGAAATGTCTTTATATATGTTAAATCTAGGATTGGTGTTACAGGCAAACTGGACTCCACCCAATTCCATTTGATCAAGTCCATTTCCAAAAACCAATTTATCACTTCCAATTCTAAATCAAACAATTTCAAGTACATCTTATATTATTTTTGTGTGATTTGCACATTTATTAATTTTCACCCATCAATATATAGGCTACATTCATTTATAATAAACGTTCATAATCGTGGTGAAACATTTTATGGTGACTGTTCATTTGTTATTGATTTTTGGTGCACTGCACTATCATGAGCTGCACACATCAGGAATAACTGAGGCAACATCATATTGGTCTGAAACCCTTTCCAGTCGTGCTGACAAGCCTTTCTACAGGTGTAGAAGATATGATGGCCAGATATAATGCTAATTTCAAATCTAAATTCATCAATTCAATTTCACAATTCTTAAAAGATTTCAATCCATTTTGTCAATTCCAATTCCACATCAAATTTATCAAATCCAATTCCAAATTTATCAATTCCAATTCTGTTTTTTACCAACTCTTTTTTTGCCTATTACTTTTTACCATGAGTAGGTCCTTCGAATACCTACTCCGAGTAGTTCATATTCCAAGTAGGATTGTCATGGAAGAAATATTTCTGAATTAAAAAATTGTAAATTAATTTGTGGATTTAATGTTTCGTAGAAAACTTCAATTCCAATTCCAAATATATCAATTCCAATTCCATTTTTTTAAATAATTGGAATTGACCCTCAATTCCAATTCCAAAATTGAGCTGACCCATGTGATATTTTGATAAATAACTGCATCAAAAGATAAAAACGGAAAGCTGTGAAAAAAATAATATAAATACAAGTGTACTGTATGGGTGTATGACTACTCAAAATGGCATGCCAGTCACCAAGCAGGGTCAACAGAAAACATGGATTATATAGCATCAAATGACAAATACTTCCATATGGTTCCCAACAGTCAAGAAAATATTATTTTCCAGGATATTTCCAGGACAAAATTACCATTTTCCAGGAAAATGTATACAAGATTTAAAGGTAATAAATCAAGATATGTGCGAAAAAGCATGTCATATTTATTCAACGTATGATTGCTTGCCTGTAGTTCAGGAAGTATCCCCAGACTGTCGCCTGTTTGGTACAGCCTGACATTTGATTGATTATTGACATTTTATGATACAGCCTCATCCTCATCCCTTCTAGCTGTCTGATTCACCATCCTTTATTTAAATTTTAACTAACATGGGATAGCAAGACTATGTAGCAGTACTCTTTCTTCTACAATCTAAGTTTTCTTCTACAAGCAGGGTTGACAGTTTCTGCCATGGCAGAAACAGGTTTCTGCCGGCAAGGCATATAGGTTTCAGCCATTATTTTGGCAGAAATGGCAGAAAAGTATGCAGAAAACTGCTAAGAACTCTGCATCTCTCTGCCGGGAATCAATCAGGTCAGCAGAATCCAGGTATGGTTGCAAAGTAAAGAATGTGGTTACTGATAATGCCAAATACATGGAAAAGATGAGGGATAAGCTGAAAGCACAGGATCCAGACCTAAATGTGTATGGTTGTCTTGCTGATTGGCTCAATCTCCTGGGGCAGCTTTTTCTGCTTCAATTGCGAGGGTGTTTTCTGCCTCCGGACTTGTGCACTGAAAAATCCGAAACCAACTTGATATTGCCAAGGCAGCAAAGTTGGTTCTCTGTTACAGGATGCATTCAGACTTGGACTATGGAATTCATCATTGTAGTGTACCTTATGCTGTATGAATATCAACTAAATAAACCATGTTCAATAGCCCCAATTTTCAGAACTATCATTTCTGCTGGCAGAAAGCAGTTTCTGTCTGGTGTGCAGCAAAAATAGCGGGTGTAATATTTAGTCACAGGCTTTTAGGTTCTAACTGAATCTTTTCACAGGCACTATTTTTTGCAGGACATTTCCTGATTTTGTAAAATTCAAGGACATTTCTACGACCTGGAAAATGAACTTGTTATTTTCCATGGTGTGTAGGAACCCTACTCCAATCAAGCCACTCAGTGCTTGTTGTTATTGTTGAGTTCAGTTATTTAGCATTGATGCTGATCACACATGTGACATAATATTGTGACATATGACTGAGGGTCAACTCCCTAAGAAAGCAAATCTCACAAACACAGGAATGAGCTAGATACGAACCCAGAAGTTTGCAGCACAGTGCTCTAGCCAGTGCTATTACACCCCAAGACTCATCCACACGTCCCAGCTTAGACAATGAGAACAAAATAGACACGCAACAACATATCTGCGTATATGTGATCAGGTGTTAATTAAAGTCAGGTAGCTGTTTTATGCTTGATTATGTCTTGAGTACGTGGAATTAAATATGAAATGAGCCCATATTATCACCACACACCCACAGCTCGGTTGTATCAAACTGTCTATATATCAAAGCATTTAAGATCCTTTGCACTTATATATATAATTATATAATTTATATGTATACAAAAGAATATATGCTGTTTATCTTAGCTACAAACATTTTTAATACTATAACAGTCTAAAAGCAAGTCTATCATTTGGTCGTGGGGAACTGTGGTGGAGACCACTTATGGGGTGGGGAAGTTCTGGGGCCCTGCACTGGATGGATGGTCCCATGGCCTTGCATACATCCAAGAATTGCTCAGCCTATTTAAACATTTATTGTTATCACATCCTGCACAATGCCATACTTCAGACAGTTAGGTCTGGATACAGGGAGCCGTAATAGAATTCAACCGGGATAAGGCCATTGTTCTTATGGTTATAGTTAGGTTTATGAATGATCATGTGACTGGGTACTTCATTCAGCTTTGGCTCTTGTCACAGCTTGGACACACATAATCTACCAGCAACACAACACCCTAGGAATATATCCCACAAAAACTGGTGATCCAATGAAGTTGATTCGATTGAAGCTAGAAACTACAACACGGAAGTTTACGGCAGTGTTTTTAATCGCCATGCTACCAGTTTCCTGTCTGTTTTATACAGGGTTCATACACATTTTGACATCTCAGATTCCAGGACTTTCCAGGACCTGCCAATGTCAAATTCAAACACCTTTTCAATGAATTCATGAACTTTTAATGTGCAAAAATACAACCATATTTCATAAGATGGGCAACGAATGAATTCCTGTCTGCTTATGATTAGAAATATAGATCTGTGTCCAAATTCCAGGTCTTTCAAGACCTATACAAAAATTCCAGGACTTTCCAGGCCTGGAATCCAAATTTTCAAATTCCAGGACTTTCCAGGTTTTCAAGGACCTGTGCGAACGTATCCTGTTATAGCATTGGCACCCAAAACCTAACAAAAGTCCAACAAAAATTTTTTTAGTTCCATGTGATTGGTAAAGCCCTCATACATGATAGCACAGTGTGAACAAATATATCATCGGAACTGCGGGAAATATTATTAATCCGTGATGGCTTAAATTCCAACTGAAAGTGTTCACAACAGAAACACTTCTTAAGTTATGGCATTAGCTGTAGATGTGCAGTTCTCAGTGTCCAAATTCACAACATTTTGGGTTGCAAGCCAATTTGTTAGAAACATCCAAGGGCAGGTTACGTATATGATAATACTTATACGTCAGTTGCTGATGCTACCATGTAGGATGTTCTAAATGGATGAAACACTGAGATGTAACATCCATCCATTGCAAGGCTGGGACTCTGAATATAGAGCAAACCCCAATTTAAATGTTTAACTTAATGGCTTTAATGTAATTTGTCTGAGTTACTATTAATAATAGTAACTCAGATAAATTGCATTAAAGCCATTCACTTGATTCAGTGAAAAGTATTATATTTTCTTTATTCCTGCTTTATATATATATATATATATATATATATATATATATATATATATATAATGACATGCACACATATCACATCTGTATTATATGACAGAAATGTCTCTCTTTTCAGGTGAAATGACTAGTACGAGCCATTCAAAGGATACAACTGTACAGTGAAATTACACAGAATGTCCATAAAGTCTCTTTACAGTTCACAAAGGCCAACTGATGGGATGTTTTTGACTGAATATGGGACACCACAGCTGGATGACCTTCAACCATCAGTTTCCAGAAAGATGGTGCACCACCACTAGGGTGCACACAGTGCCCTCACTATTTTATAAATTCAGAATTTCATTCTGTCCCTTGTTTTATTTAATTCCAATACCAAAATTATATACTGTCATCGAACATTTCAGGAAGATCCAGCAATATTGAGGTGGTCCACCACCACTCTGAATAATGCTGGTATAAAGGTCATAGGCAGAATATTCCCCTTTACTTGGTTGGCAATCAAGGAAAAACACATCACAAACGTCATTAACATTGAACAATGTTCTCAAATCCCATTATCTGGTTGGGTTCTTTTTCTCAGACTGGGTTTTTCCTTTCTGTTTTCTTCCACCACTTGGATAACATGCGGATAATGCTCCTCACTGTGAGCTGCTGCCAAGAAGTCAGAATTTAGTTTCGGGTCATGTTCAGCCGAATGATTTATTACATTGATTGCTCCAACATTGCTTAGAGATTTTTTGTAGGACTCCGACCACGTGGAGCAAACAGGAACGCCCAGAGACAAGAATCTGGTATCCAACTTCATTATATGGAAAAATAACCATGACTCCTCAGTCACAAAGTCGGTGAGCTTTTGATTTGATATCGGCATCCGCTGGGAAAAGCATGATATCTGGTGAATTTGACGTTTTGATATTCAACCAATCAAATTCTCCAGCCGTGACACTATAGTAAGGAGAGTTTTTTGTCCAGCCAGTTAGTTTGCATTTTTTCTTATGAATATACCATCTATTCCAAGTTCTAAATTTATTTGGAATTAGTCCCAGTGGGAAGCATTAAATTACAGACAATCTGAGTCTCCCTAATTGAGGTATCCAGCCACATTAAAAACTGCCATTTAGGCTATTATTATTATTACCAGTATTATTATTATTAAAATTGGTATTTGTAACTAAAATAACACAGCTGATTGAGTACATATTGAAAAAGAATAAATAATTAAGATGTTGATGAATTAACCGCAGCCCACTCATTTACCAAAATATCACGACATGGTCATTTCTGTATAAATATTCGAGCGAATGGCGGACCCCCTAAATATGGTTCAATGTTCATGAAAATTTACCAGAAATAATGTTTTAATGATTGGAACAAAATAAATTTAGGGATAGGACAAAATATGTATACGGAGGCTCGGTGTGCACCCTAACCACCGCACTGGGGACTGCATGTTGATGAGATATTAAAACAAACATATCCAGAAGGGTGGACTGGAAGGGATGGCCCAATTCCCTGGCCACCTCATTCTTTCTAAATGGTTACGTTAAAGATAATGTGTATATCGAACAAAGATACGTGATATCAATGAGCTGATGAAAAGGATCACCGATACCATTGATGAAACTATGATACAGTGAACATAGCAGGAAATCAATGACCGCCTTGATGTGTTTCGCGCAACTAATGGTGCCCATATAGAAGTGTATTAAATGAGGCAAAAACACTTCAACATCTACTTCTCATTTTGCAATAATTTACACCGGATTTATCTATTTATTTGCAATAAATATTTTAAACTGTAAAGAGACTTTATGGCTATCCTGTATAATAATTGTTTGCAGTGCAGACCTAGTTACTTAAGGAAGTCATAGATCCATTAAAATTACAAACTAAAATGAAAGCCAATAAAAACATCAAAACCAATGGTGGCTTTTTATCGATCAATATCGGTACACTCTTACTGTTAGTGCTCAGATAAGATCAATATCGGTGCGCTGTTATTGTTTGTGCTCAGATAAGATGGCAACTTGCATATTTATAAGCTTTCACAGTGATGACTGTTGTCAAAGATGACATCACTTATGAGATTCCTCTCAATATTCTATTTATATGTTATCAGTGATGTGACATATGTATATATTATATATATATTCTAATTTTAACTGTCCCTACAAGCAGAAGCCATTCAA
The DNA here is from genome assembly GCA_025642065.1 of Paralvinella palmiformis. Lineage (NCBI taxonomy): Eukaryota > Metazoa > Annelida > Polychaeta > Terebellida > Alvinellidae > Paralvinella > Paralvinella palmiformis. The sequence continues at coordinate 480,815 of JAODUP010000366.1, forward strand.
TTTCAAAAGCACTGTACAGTGATATCCAAAATAAGTAGTATATATGTATAATTGAATGACAAACATTATTTATCGGTGAAACCAACCTCAAACAGGTGTGTTTTAGAACAAGGGTTTAAACTCTTCAAGAGACGACACATTTTTAATATCAACTGGCAACTTGTTCCATAAAGTGGGACTGTGGAATAAACCCACAATCATCATATGACTCGAGACAAGACACCGGTATGTGCAATAACAACTGACTGGAGTTTTCGGCATGACTAGGTGTTAAGGTGCCACGCCACTGATAGATTTATGTTATTTAATAATTTTTTTATAAAATCTTGAAATGAATATAATTTTTTTTTATAATAGCATCAAGCAGTTCAAGAATAACAAGTTATGCCTGCAAATAACAGAAATGCTTCTAATATATTAAATAATGACACAGTAAATCTTGTGAGGTTACAATATAAAACATTGTAAACACCAAATTTCTGTTTGGAAGACCAAATACTACATATCAGACATGGGGGGGGGGTCGATTCCAATTTTTACCCACTCGGAATACCTACTCCGAGTAGTTTATATTCCAAGTAGGATTGTAATGGAAGAAATACTTCTGAATTACAGAATTAAATGGTAAATCATTTGTGGATTTAATGTTTTTGTTGCAAACTTCAATTTAAAATTCATCAATTCCAATTCCTTTTTTTTAAATAAGCAACTCCAATTCCGGAATTGAATTGACCCCATGTCTGTTACAGATTGTTAACTGTGTGATCTTTTCTATGAAAGCAGAAAGTTTTGAACCTACATTAGTACATATGGCTCACAAGTAAAATTTTTCCTTTATATTACGACCAAAAGGTAAAACTATCATCCATTTTAAAATTATTTAAAAAACTTTAACCTCTACAGTACCTACAAATATCTGTGCCAGTTCATCTACAAACACACATACACAAACAGCTCACCATGTGGATGTCCAGAAGCATTTGTTACAAAGGGTGTATCACGAGATCGTTCCAAGTCAGCCAAAGAACTGTCCGTTTGATCCAGACCTGGATTATCTAATCCAGATTTAAGGGGAGGTTTTACACCATCTGTGGATTCCAATGATGGATCAGATCCAAGAGCTGTGGATGTGTGGTTTTCTTGTTGTTTTTCATATTGTTCTGTAACACAACAAAACAACCATTTATTTCTACATGACATGTAAATATAAGTAATTTTGTTTATTTTTCAGAAGACTGTACTTAAAACAATCAGACACAGTTACATCAAATATACATCTTCGAATTCAATACACTCTTAATTCTTTATTAAATTACAACAAAAAAATACATTTAATAATGGTGAGTATTTGCATGAGATAATTAACAGACTGGTAGATCTGGCCTGTCATTCAAAAATAACTTATTTTAAACAGAGTTGTCAAAAAGGCAAGACAAACAATTTTTACACATTCCGAAATGTGAACAGGTTCAAGCACTAATTTCAAACAATGGTCGTGTATTCGGAGCAGATGACTGCATCACATAAAGACCTATTCACCTAAATGGCGGGCCATTTTTAAAAATATATTTTATTAATTTTGTTACACAAATATGCTCGCATCAGCAATAATACCAGAGCTACTCTCTCTTGTAAATGCAAAGAAAACAAAACAATTTATACCATCAATATTACAGCACCTGAATCACCAGACATAAAACAGAAATTCTAGATAATCTGTTGGGAACAGAACAGTTAACAATTAGCAATAATTTGCTCTTAATTTATTGTACAATTAAGTTTAATTTATCTTTTAAATACCATAATTACATGTGAAAGTTGCCTAATGCTCCTTATCACAACATTTTGTACACAGATTAGGCTAAATGAGAGAGTTTGTTATCACCATCTTGAATTATGTGCGATAAAGATTAGAATTATATAATTCCCAGTGTAGTACTAGTTTATTAAAAGTGAGCTATCAATTGTTGCCACTGTAACAAATATATCTGTTATTTATATTTATATATATATATATAAAACAAACTTTATGCGCCTCTGAATGCAAGAATCCATGGTTCACACATCAAATTCCCTACAGAATTATAACAAGTTTCTCCTTGTTGATCAACGTCTTACTGTCACATCCTATTTTTATATTTGATTTTCATGTGTTTTATGTAGCTGTGCAAATGATGAGCACAAATGAGATGCATCATATATATGACATCATCTTCCCAAAATGAAAATGACGACTTAGCATAAAGTACCCAAATCTGATCATGGCTGGCAAAAACTCTTCATATGTTACTCACTTACTGATCCCAATCGGAAAGAGCTTAATTATTATGGCACAGAATAATCTATACTTAGGCGAGGAACACAAACTTAAATAGAAAGGTACCATCAAAGGATTTTCCTGCAACTGACATCACCTTAGACAAGCAGTCATCTGTGTTCAATGTTCATACAGGTTCACAAACATCCAAATCAGTATTGACATCTAGACAGTAAGACTCATCAACAGAAAGCTGCAATTTATTCTGAGAGTTTGGTGGTAAATTTGATGCACAAAAGAGTGGACTCTCGTAACTAGAGTCTATAGCTCATAGGATTGATGTTTTACAGCCACTTCAGTGCACAAAGTAGACTAAATGGACTGAGTGACCCCCAAAGGTAATGAGGCGATGTCAGAGATGAGACAGGTAATTTGTTACATTTAATAATGAAGAATTTTGAGCTTAAGCCAGTAGCAACATCCTGTGTGTGTCCTTTAAAAAGTATTAAAAACAAGTGCCTCCTGTTCTATTGTCCCACATTACTCTAAGGATTTACCCGACTATCAGCACAAAAAAGACAGCAAAACAACTTAACAAGACATCTATAAATATTATATTTTTCTCCCAGGTAATAAATAAAATATTAATTAACTATGTTATACATACGTTTGGTCTGTTGTCGTTTGCAGCACAGTACGATAAGTACAATAGTAAGAATAATGACGATACTACCACAGACGACACCGACGATTATAATGGTCTCTTCGGGAAGATCTTCTGTTCGTAAATAAGATATAAGTCTATTAGATATATAGCAACATAATCAATATTGTCGTAAATGTATGTCCACACACACACACACATATACAAGAAGGGTGATGATTGTTGTTTACGGCCACTTCTGTGCACATGGTAGGCTAAATGGGCCAAGCAACCTCCGAAGGTAATGAAGCGAAGTCAAAAATGAAACACCCTTCAGGTGTGCCCACGCCGAGATTCGAACTCACAAGGTGGTGATCTGTGATCCAATGCGCTACCAGTTAGACCACGGAGCCGCAGGATAATAAAGTACTTTTCAGCTACATTTATTCTGGAGGATACATCAAATGCCACGGATTGTGGCCGATGTCAAATGCGGCTCCTCAATACTATGATTATTATTAGTTATTAACTGACTTATCATATATACGGCGATGACAACATTTAAGTTTTAATCGCTGACCATTTCACACAAGACAAGTGATTTATTTATCAGTAATGCTAATACGTTTACATGAAACCGAAGTCTACCATCGTAATAAGCAATTCTCAGTTTTCTTTTGGGTTATTTGCAAATAATAGTTTATGTGATATGAAAATTTGGGGACAACACGAATGCTGAATCCCTTCTATTAACTTAAAAGTGAGTGAACTGGACAGCTAGAACTTCTAGCTGTTGATGATTAGTCGATGTTTTACGGCCACTTTTGTGCACATGGTAGATTAAATGGGCCGAGCGACCTCCAAATGTGTGGCCCAACCGTGCTACCAACTAGACCACAGAATCGCCCCCACATGCATGTGGAACATAGAGGTCAACAGCCTAGTCCTAGCCAAGGTAAACAGATCCCACAGCACAAGTATGAGCTAGATTCAAACCCACAACCTGGAGGTTTCAAGTGCAGCAATAACCACTCTACACTCACTATCATAACACTCGGCCAGACTTCAGTTTGAGGATATCATACAAATAATTTAAATTTAAAATTATTTATTGTAATTTCATACAAAGCTTCCTAAATAATATGAAAAGTTACACAGAGAGTTTATCAGGCATAATCAGCTGAAAAAACACCATCGAAGTTACTGGTAAAATTCTTACCCTAAATTATTAAAATTATATATGTATTAATAAAAAAAACCTGCAGTATGTCCATTTATGTGATATGGGCAAGTGTCTATGATGGGCCTTTAAAAATGTAGAACTCCCTTTCTCCTTACCTGGACTGTCACTACGAGTGTGCCCAACCCCTGGGCCTGGCCTGTAGGTCTCTAACTATCTAGATCTAGGTGTGCCATTGACTGACTGAACTCGATTCTTTTCGAGGATATTGGCGCAACAGAAGTTTGTCATTATTATAAAATCACCCTCTTGTGTGTTTGCATGTAAATTATAAACTAGCTAAACGGTATGCAAATTAATTGATAAATGTATTAAGTCCATTTAAAACATTCTGACAAATAACCAACCTGTATTTTGTTCATTTTTATCCGACATGATGACGACTAGATCTCACTTTTTGTGTACCTTATTTACCGGCTCGGTGTAAGACCCGATACATATAATGATATACTATTGTATTTGGAGTAATTTTCGTTCATGCGTACATATTATGATTAATTTACTACACGATAGCGTATTAATCCAAGCGTTTAATGCGTCTTCGTATGCTGGTCGCCAGCGGCTTCATCCCTCAGCACCGGAATATGAACTCGTCCGCCGTGTATAAACAAAAACCACCATCACATGGTTCCGCCTAAGAACGGGGGTGTGACTTTCTACTGTTCCGATTCGGTTAAAGAAACACACACTTTTATAACAGAACTCGGCAAGTGCACATTTTGATCGGCAGCTCATTCGAACGACGTCATACGTCGTCCATTAAAATCTAATACGCTATAAAACCGATCAAATATAAAGTATGAAAACGCTCCGGCAATATTTGTCCAGGTGTGCCCGATCTAGATTGGCCGCGGCCAGGTGTGGCGGGCATTCAATACCACGCGAATAACATCCATTTCTCCTTCAAATCCAGCCGGTTATCCACACAATAAATGGCACAATTTATGGTTCATATTTGTCAGCAATCAATGAGGCTCGGTAGCTCGCAGTAAAAAGGCGATCCGTCGGCTCTGAAATAGTTTTTTCCCCCGAAATAGGAACCAGCCACTAAGCCACAACAAGCATTCTCCAGCCACGAGTACAGACAACAAGTCGGCGTGCTTCGGTTAGACCATTCAGTTAGTGTAGAGGGGGTGTCGGGTTGGTCGGACTGACCTATTTGTGCGAACCTAATCCTAGAGGCCTTCTCGTATACTAGAGTCGACCTGTGAACTAATTTGATCTGAACTAAGGTGTGTTTATTTAAGATAGAACCGTTACAGTTAGGATCTAATAAAAGGAAAAAAGTACGACTTTGAAAAGGAGTTTTTCATAAGCATTCCACTGGTAAACCAATAATATATATATATATATATATATATATATATATATATATTATAAAATACAGTAGCACACATAATTATAGATAAACATGTATATATTATAGTTTATGATCAACATTTATACTTAATTATGTGTTAATTAACTCATAATTACAAAACATATTTAATAACGTTAAAAAATAATGCACATATTTAATTTATCATTAATATTTATTTATCATTAGTATTTACCATATTTAAGTAATTGCATACAGTTTCACACCTTATATGGAGCGTATTTTTGTCTTCCGTTTGGAGATAATTTTAGTGATTTTCTCTCATTTAAAGTTGCTGCCGGAATAATCAGTTTTCGTTTATTAATTGGAGGGGGTGACTTTTTTCAAGGCGATTTCAAATGGTACGTATGAGATGAATTTTGCTTTTCAAACACAGCTGTTGTGCATAAACCTTTATATCACTATACATAATAATGTATGCTACCTGGCTGATAGAATACTTGCATGCACGTACAAATTTAAGTGAACCGCGTACAGAGAGACAGACAGATAGATATATAGAGAGAGAGCAGGGACAGCTGGTAGTAACACATATTAACATTAAAAACTAAAATGTTGAAATATAAGATTTAGCATATGCCATGTTATTTCGGGACGTGTGTGTGTGTGTGTGGTGTGTGTTTTAGCTGTGTATAATAAGGCACAGGCATAGAGAATCTCGAACCGTGGCGACTTTTCTTCCTGAGACATGTGTAGTGTCTCACTAGTCTCTCTCTCTCTCTCTGTGTGTGTGTGTGTGTTTTACTTTCAACACTATAGTAATCTCAATCGATATCTATTAATTTTTTGCATTCCATTAAAAACACACACACACACATTTTATAATGTACGTAATATCCCGTAGATATGCAGACTAATTAATCCCGAAGGCATATCTGCACCAAATGAGAATTCGGCGACTGGACAAAGTTCTATTAATAAATAGCTTAATTAAAGAAGATAAATTAATGATGTTAACATAGCATCACGTCGGATGGGTGATGATAAACAGTGACATATCAGACTATTTCAGCGCCATTTTCAGTACAATTAAGCTACGAGTTTTACAACAAATATGAGATTATAATGTTCAGAAGAGCACCGATTTATATTGCCCCGTGGAGTTATCTGATATGGGTGTCAGCGTCTTGGATCCACTTCTGGAGAGCGTCCAAGATATGCCAGATCC
>JAODUP010000366.1:492500-700627 GCA_025642065.1 Paralvinella palmiformis
TTATCCTTACAAGCGTGGAAAAGAACCCCCCCCCCCTAAATGTGGATCACCGAAACGCAGAGGGACAAGAAGCAGAAAGGCAGGAATCAGCCAAATGATGTAGGCATATTACATATTTTGTAACACCATAACCATCATCCACACCGATGTCCAGTCCTGCAACAAATAATCAAGAAGCAAGAAACGATACTCACGGTAATGACGCAATGACGCGTGAGTTACAAGTACACGTCAGAGGTCTTTTGAATGTAGAGACAACTACAAGTTAATCCTTTGCTAATCAACTCAGGACCATGCAGCACTTCCTCTGGCTTCATCGTTCCCGTATCTGAACTGCCCGCAGTTGCACCATCTGAACACACACAGCTTCAACTGGTGACGTTTGAGTCTCCCAACACTCGTAATCCTTCACCCTTTGCACGTGGCTATAGTGACTACAGGCGTATTAGCCAGCGCTTGGCTTTACAAAATGCTCAGCAGCATATCAAAGTGGTCAATGATGGCACCGTAGATATGTTTTGGAGCATCACTAATTAAAAGGAAAGAATAAGTATTGAAACGGAGAAGTGTTGTCATGAGGATTATAGACATAACGATTGTTGCTGTTTTGATGGCCACCTTTGTGCACAAGGCGGGCTAAATGGGCCGAGCGATCTGCAAACGTACTGAGGCGACGTGAAACATGAAACACCCCTTTCGATATAGACCGACCGGGGTTTGAACCCGGATAATATAGATATGTGGCCAACCGCGTTGCCAGTTGGGCCACGGGGCCGCCCCTATAGACATCATACAGACGTCAGACAAATAAACACTTAATTTTCGAGGTCACCGAAATGAATCAACCTGCACACTCTTAATAACGAGGTTCTGAATCATAGCTGTTCTTTAGCTACGGCGCAGTTGATGGCAAAATATGACCCCATTATGGCAGCTTGCAAAACAAGTCTAGACAAAGAATTAAACGATGAGAACAACAAGAAAAGATTCAAATTAAAGACCGCGATGGACTTGTCAAACAATACTCATATCAACATATAAATCCAAATTTGATTCAACACAAGTTAATTTATCAATCAATCAGTTTAACATCATCATTCGGTATGTGTTTAAAGCTGTGATCTGTGAGCGACTCATTTCAGTTGTGTCAAGTAATGATCGAACACGACAGGGACTTACTGATCTATTGCCTGAAACATTACACCATCTTAAAATTAAACCACTTAAATGTTTATCTGATAGCACAGATAACGCTGCAAGCTACCATTGCCAGTATAATGGTTTACGATGTAAAATTACTGATGTGGCTGATCAACATGTTCCTATATGGCGCTATCCCATGTGATAACTGAAACAAAATGTTATATGCCTGGAGTTTCATTTTTCAATTTACTCCAGAATTTACCAACTTTTGTGATGATGATGATGATGATTGGTGTTTTACGGCCACTTTTGTGCACCTGGTGGGCTAAATGGGCCGAGCTATCTCCAACGGTAATGAAACGAAGTCAAAGATGAAACACCCTTCAGATATGCGCACGCCGAAATTCGAACCCAGGTGGCAGTGATCTGTAGTCCAACGCGCTACCAACTAGACCACGGAGGCACCCACCAACTTTTGTGAAAACAACAATGGCTCTATGGATAGAAGTTGTTGGAAAACACCCAGGACAATAAAAATGCTAATTGGTCAGACCAGATGGTCAGGAAAGTCCAATGCAGCAACAACCGTATTTGAACGCTTTGATGATGCCGCTCCCAGTAGATTTGTAAATCTATTGTCATGCTTATCAATGACAGAGGATTCGGATACGTTTGATGCAAAAACAAAACGCGAACAAATCTTTTACTTCGAAGTCGTTCAAAGGTTGAAACCATACTGACAGCAGCATTTACTTCCTTGTATATATTTGAAACTATAGTCCAGTTATCGAGTCATCTGCAGACAATTGTCTAACACATGTTTACTGAATGGAGTTCGGTAGATTCCGCTACAACAAAGTTGAAGGAACGGGCAAGAATATTTGTAAACGTTCACAGGAAGGCTTCGGGATTTGTAAATAAAGGTAAGGCAATGAGAAGATTTCGCAGAAGAATATGGATGAATTGGAAATTGACACTTACAAAACAGACAGCATTGTCACAGTTGAGAGTCAGAGGAGGTAGAGAGGAATGGCTGATGAGGTGATTGATGATGAAGGAAATCCCTCATATTTTTTAGCTGATTTTCGCGTAAATGTTTTAAAAACTAATAAAGGATCGCATTCTGCAGTCACTCGAATAGCGCTTTGTACGACACAAAAAGTTGCCTAAAGGTTGATCCTGCTTGAACTCAGCAAAGTGTAAAACTATTGCAGAGAAGGGTCTTGAAGATGAAGCATTGGAGTGTATTTAAGCTGTTTCCACAAATCAGCAAAGATCAAGTGATCTTCGCATTATCAGATACTCAAGTCCAATCTGAGAGGACGTTTTCAAAGATAAAGCTCATAAGGATACGGTTAAAAAATTGGCCGTCTGAGGAGAACATGGAATCGTACATGTTGACTAATTGTTAGATGAATAAGCCTGAAGCATGATGACGTCATAAACCAAAACAAACCAGCCACGCTTTGCATTGTGGGATTTATAGGGGTCCGCTGAGTTATAATACCGGAATATTCCCGCCATTTTAACCTTAAACGTCAATGTTCCGAATCTGTTATATTCAGAAGCAATTATTGACAGATTTGCGGAATCAAATACTAAACACGAACGATTGTTCTTAATATAGTAGACTGGATGCAATACACTTTTTTTTTGTATTTTTTAAACCATATGTTAATGTGTGAAGTATGCAGTACAAGTGAACTTAAAAAAATATCCACCAATTATTTAAAATTAATTTTATTTAAAGTTTCATTAATAACATTCTGCATTTACATTTGGTATCTATTGGATGCTGCAATTAATATGTACAGTACAGGTACACTGTAATTACAAACATTTCGTGTTCTAACAAGGATTATTTCTGGCCCCATTCCGCCACTGGGTAGACGTATGTGTTTTTGTTACTACCCATCAAGATGATTAATGGTTACCTTTAGGGGTTTATTTAAATGTTTTCTTCATTATCGTATCTTTGTGGAAGATGAATTCGTTGTCTGTTTTAATCACGCGGAATTCATCTTGTGGTAGAGTTCACTACGGCTCCCTCTTTTATGAGATACCATCAAAATAGTCTAGAACCAGGTCCTCTTAGATTCCTCCCAATTTTTAACATCCTGTCTAGGCCTCTGAGAAAATGGGTCATTTAGAACCACCCAATGACCACCATAGAGGTATTAATTCTCTATTTTGGTGAGGACCGGATAGTTTCAATTACTGATTATTTAGAGGTAACACACAGGGCATTTTTTTCTTTCTTTCGTGTGTTGTTCACGCCTCACGATCCTAGATCGTGGAATGAAGCAAATTAAAATCGAAATGAAGGACTATTCATTAGACAGGTGCTCACACGGTGTTGCAATGTGACATTTGGCTGTCGTTAGCGCGATTCCGAAAAATATTTACTTTCGAATATCATAATGTGTTCCTTCTAGTATACTTCGGTGAGCAGATAGCCCTTAAAACAGTGGTCAAGATAGGCTCTAGACAAAACGTTATGATCAACGTTTACGACGCGAATTCATCATTTCTACCTGTCACACGGGAAAGTCCTTCGATCGCGGTTGGCTATATGTCACGCCGAATAACTGGTTCAGATAGGACCTCGGTTTCCTCTGTTAGGTGATTGGCCACTTCTATGACATATGCTGGAGGGGCGACGTCTTAGGGAACATCCCACAAAGATAGGTATGAGCCAGATAATTGTTGATAATGGCTGATAATTGTCTTTGTTGGCTGATATTTGTCTTTGTTGGCTAATATTTGTCTTTGTTGGTTAATATTTGTCTTTGTTGGCCATATTTGTCTTTGTTGGCTGATATTTGTCTTTGTTGGCTGATATTTGTCTTTGTTGGCGATATTTGTCTTGTTGGCTGATTTTGTCTTGTTGGCTTATTGTCTTGTTGGCGTTTTTTGGGTTTTCTTTGTTGGCTGATATTTGTCTTTGTTGGCTGATATTTGTCTTTGTTGGCTGATATTTGTCTTTGTTGGCGATATTTGTCTTTGTGGCTGATATTTGTCTTTGTTGGCTGATATTTGTCTTTGTTGGCTGATATTTGTCTTTGTTGGCTGATATATGTCGTTGTTGGCTTATTTTTGTCTTTGTTGGCCGTAGTTATTGTGGTTTTTTTCAGTGGGGGGCTGATATTTGTCTTTGTTGGCCATATTTGTCTTTGTTGGCTGATATTTGTCTTTGTTGGCTGATATTTGTCTTTGTTGGCTGATATATGTCGTTGTTGGCCGTATTTATATTTATTTGTCTTTCGCTATAAAAATTCGAATCTCCTCAACACACGTACATACCACCTTAAAAAGGCACAACAGCTCCACACGTGTCAATATTACACAGAGCTACCGTATCACAGCGCCATTATAAACACACACAACGTTCGTTTGTTGTCAAATGCGTGCTGACTTTCAAGATAAACGTGATTTCCATCCATTCATTCAGACATGCCTAGGTTCACGTGCCTTTAACGGCTGAACCATTTTGACGCGGAACGGCGCTTTACCGGAGTGAGGCGATAGCATGGCGTTTGCTCACTCGTCGAAGGTGTAAAGGCATTTAGACGCACTATAACGTCGGCCGCTACTGCTAGGTAAAAGGCGCTGTTACGGGTTTGGATTAGACATTCGCCTTTGGAATGCTACTATCTTAAATAAAATAACAAATAGACGCATACAGCCCGGATAGGTTTGGGATAGGCGTCTTATCTAGATCGGCAATTATCGTGTGGTAAGGATCGATTTATAAGTAGTTCATCGGTTTGGATGGCTTAAGGCTGGCTGGACAAAGATGATGCTGTCTGCTGTCATGACTATCGGCTATTGTTTTTATTACACAGGTACGATCTGTCCCTATACCAGCTCTTTATGATGACTACCATACTGGTCGTGTTGTACCTGCTAGGTGGTATTTTGTCCCTGATAAAAGGTAAATTGATTATTATATATATATATATATATATATACATATGTGTGTGTGTGTGTGCGTGTGTGTGTGCCAGACGGAGACAGGCGGACTAGCATACAAGGGGAGCGCCGGAAAAAAAGAGACAGGTAAGCAAACAAATGCAAGCACGCACGCGCAAATGTAAGTTGACTGAATTGTGATGTAGCTACCGAGGTCCCCCATTATTTTTATGTGCTGGTCTTAGTTTGATATCAGACCTGTCTTAATCAGAATTCATCAGATATATATGAGGTATATATATATATATATATATATATATATATATATATCGTCTGTATGCTAACACACACATTACACATGTCTCAGCCCAAAAAGGTCGCCACTCTGGATTCAGTCCCCTGAAGAAACGTCCAGAGTTTGAATTCGCGGTTCGAGATTCTCTGTGCCTGTACCTCATTATATACAGCTAAAACACACACACACACAACACACACACACACTAGCTTCTGACCTGGCCCTGTTACACCCGGGGATGATCATTGTGTTTGTGATTTGATTTTTGTTTAAAACAGTTATGTTGCTGAAGGAATTTGGGGTCTTGCTGAAATACTGTATGTCGAATTTTCCAAATGTGGCAATAAAAATAGCCAATCCGTGCACCCGCCCACGCACCCCGACACACTTAGCCATAATTAAAATAGCCTCCCCAAACCCCACACAAATAATTTATCTACCAATGTTGGTTGTGGTTCAACCGAATAGATAACACATAGTCAGTGGAAACTGCGGTATTGAATAGTGTTCAAAAGAACAGGTAACAGTCGATAGAAATTGCCGCTTCTTGCCAATAAATTACGCTCGGTGTTTGGCGGAGCGGCACCTGACCTGCATTACGACAGACGTTACCACCAGGTGATAGATATAGGTGCCTTACTTACCTGGCGAACGTCAAGTTTCTAATATTGACACTTCCGTATTTATAGAAAACTGTCTAGTCAGTAAACGTAAACAGTGAAATGCGTGCCTTGTTTGGAGAACACTCGACACGGAAAGATGTATTTGGCAATTGGATTCAACCGACGGCAATTAGTCTTTGTTGTCAGGCGTTCGTGAGCTGACGGCGACTTCAATTCTCTGAACGAGGCGTCACAAAGAATGGCCACCTTGAGCTATAAAGTTGTGTCTGGGCAGTTAGTTATATAGTATCGCGGCCATTATTGGCCCGTTTTGGTCTAGCGGTAGAGTAATGTATATGGCTCGTTCGGCGAATGCGAACTTTGACTCGACCATCTTTTTTAGAGGACGCTGTCATATGAGGCTGCACTTAAGAATAAGAACTTCCTACAGTTCTTGGCTAAATCTGGGGGGGGGGAATTCACCCTCACCCCCCCCCCCCGTAGACCCCTTTACCGACGATATCACAATGACATATGTCACCGTCAGTTACTGAAGCCATCATCCGCGACATTTTTTGCACCTTACCACACTATCTGATGTAACACTAGCCGACTATGGTTTGATCAGATAAGTTCAACACATAAGACCAGTACTAATATGGCTATATTTGTCACGCATCTACCGAACTAGCGGACCCTAGCCAGATCGTGCCGTACCCGAGCTTGTGGGCTTTAGTTGAAACATTAAACGGTTTTGACGTATTTGTCTCGACCCGATATTCCGTACGCCACCGAGGTGACCTGGATAAGTCCGGTGAATAAATTATAATTTGATTATGACGTCATCAGCGGGTGGATGAGTAATTTACCATTTTAAAAAGTGATACTTCGGTATGTTGTAAATATTGTCTTCGTACACTGTTTTGCAATTGTCTTCTATCGTGATAGACAGTCAGTTACCGGACAAAAACCCAACTACAACAAAGAAACTTCACCCCCTCCCCTCCCTCCCAAACGAATTTTCATCCGTCCTATCGTGTTTGATATACGTGCATGTTATAAATAAGCGAGGCGTTATAAAAAAGGATTCCCACACTATGGTATCTTGGTACGATGAACTATGGCCTAATTAAGCTCGCCCCGTTTCTTTAAGTGCATTTGGGTTTATATCTTAAATTAATATTATATGGAGAAATGTTCTCTACTCCACGAAAAGGCACATATAGACATGGTTGCGTGCACACGCCCATGCACGGATGCATGCCTTGACGGATAAAGAGAAAGGAAGATATATATATATATATATATATATATATATATATATATATAGAGAGAGAGAGAGATCGAGAGATTGATATATATTTATTATATATATATATATATATATATATATAGAGAGAGAAGGAGAGAGAGAGAGATGCTGAGAGATATTGTATTATATATATATATGTTTGTGTTTGTGTGTGTGTGTGTGTGTGTGTGTAATGAGGTAGAAAATAACAAAAAATAATGTTCTTTTGTTTATTTTATTGTCAAGTCTTTAGGTTACCTGATCTGACAGGACACTAATAGATAGCCCGCTCTTTAAACAAAGGTTGTCGGCATAGAAAAAAACCCTAAATACACACTTTTGTTTAATCCCAACACATTTAGCAGATGAGAAAATTTACACATTTCCATAGATCAGCATTTCGTGAAGTTTCAGGTAATATAGATAATACCTGATTATACAGATTAATTGTAACACACACACACACGCACACATATATGACATATGGTGATACAGAGGTATATATATATATATATATATTATATATATATACTGAGGTAAATCGAATTTTTGTTATTTTGTATATTTTATTGTCAAGTCTTTAGGTTTACTGATCTGACAGGACAGTAATAGATAGCTCGCTCTTTAAAACAAGGGGCGCCTCCGTGGTCTAGCGGTAGCGTGTTGGACTACAGATCACTACCACCCGTGTTCAAATCTCGGCGTGGGCATATCTGAAGGTTGTTTCGTCTTCGACTTCGTCTCATTACCTTTGGAGGTCGCTCGGCCCATTTAGCCTACCTTGTGCACAAAAGTGGCCGTAAAACATCAATCATCATCATCTTCTTTAAAGCAAAGGTCGTTGGGATAGAAAACAACTCTAAATAGACAACTTTTATTTGGAGTGATTTAAAGACGGGAGAATTGGGGATAAAACCCAGGTCGAACCGTGTTTTTTAAACAACGTTCACCGAACCGTAGCCAAAAACACAGCAGCCATTTGTGGGTTCAGTTTTGATTTTTTTTAAAGCACACCTTTAATTACATCCGGAGTTCTCGCGTCACGTGGCGTATTTGATAACACACGGCGTTTCACAGCTCCAGGCTTGGGTCACGAGTCTCGGTGAATCGCGTGTCTGTCTGCCGGATGTTTCATCTAGTCATCTTATTTATCTAGGTAATAGTCAATTGGGATATATATTCCAGCTATTTAAGATAGTGTATTTAATTTTTTTTTGTAATCCAACACATTTAGCCGATGAGAAAATGTACACACTTCGAAATAGATATATATTCCAGCTATTTAAGATAGTGTATTTAATTTTTTTTGTAATCCAACACATTTAGCCGATGAGAAAATGTACACACTTCGAAATAATATAACATTAATAATAATGTATATTCAATAATAATAATGTATATTTAATAATAATAATAATGTATATTTAATAAAGCGTTTTTACTGGCAGCAGCCATTCAAAGGGGCTGCACAATGATGCCCAAATAATATATCTGTAGAAACCATTATAAGAGATTTAAATGATAATTATTTTTATCTGTGTGAGCAACCTTAAACAGGTGTGTTTTTAGAACGGATTTATAACTTTCAACAGACGACACATTTCTGCCGGCAACCTATTCCACAAAGTGTGGCTGCTATATTAAAAACATACGTCACTATTTCGTGTGCGAGTTGGATTTATTTAGTCAGGATTTACGTCAATTCGGACCGAGCAGACGACTGCTGTGATGAATCCAGCTCATACGAGAAACGGCGCCAAATGCATTTCGGTTATTATTATTATTATTATTATTATTATTATATGAGTTTTATGCAACTTTCAGATGTCGACGGATTTCGGTTCAAGTACAACAGGCGATTTAATCCGGAGACCCTGAGATACACACCTTACGCGTACAGCAATTATATATCTTACAGTCCAAACAAAGGCTGGGAGCAGACGTCAAGCTACGTGTAAGTAAACTCTTCGAACAACTGTACGACACCTGGAATGTGATTTGGAATCCCGTTAATAGACCGGAAATGATATCCCGCCATCTGTAGAGACCTATATCCGGTACCCTTCCACGAAGAGCTCCCTCTTCTCCTATTTTAGTTTTGCAGTTGAAGACTAGAGTAATATTTTGTTCCTTTTGTCACATCAATTTAATCAAATATTATGGTCTAATGTAGTAAATATTTAATTAGGTATAGATGTATGTTGATTATCGATTACTATCTATCGCTGAATTGACGTCGCGGTTGAACAGAGACCAATAGTCTATAGTATCCGAGTTCAAATCTAAACCAGGCTTTGTCCGAAGGACTAGTCACATTTTACTTCGTCTCATTAAGTTTGGAGGTTCATTGGCCCATTAAATAACAAAATAATCTTCAACTGTGATTAAAACCATTGACAGATGAAAGAGCCTCCAGCGATAGCTTAGGCAGGTTTTTAACCCAGGAGCTAATGGTCTGCGGACAGCTGCGTTATCATGTGGACCTAACTGAGCCGAACTCTGACTCACAGATACTTTGCTTCAATTGTAAACATACTGAGGTTTGCGTAGAACAGTTAATAGCGCACTGCTCCACAGACAGCTGGCTCGTGGGTCGTGTTATCGATCGATATATGTTGGATGTTAGATCTCGCAGTAAAAAGTTTAGGATTGATCGGGTCATTTCTGTAGACACCACCCTGAAGCCAAACCTCACTCACTCACTCACTCACTCACTCACTCACTCACTCACTCACTCACTCACTCACTCACTCACTCACTCACTCACTCACTCACTCACTCACTCACTCACTCACTCACTCACTCACTCACTCACTCACTCACTCACTCACTCACTCACCCACTCACTCACTCACTCACTCACTCACTCACTCACTCACTCACTCACTCACTCACACTCACTCACTCACTCACTCACTCACTCACTCACTCACTCACTCACTCACTCACTCACTCACTCACTCACTCACTCACTCACTCACTCATCCATTCATTCATTGTGAACCAAAACATCCTGTTGTATTTTATTTTCACAGTAAATATGTTCCCGACGTACGGTATGCCAGAACCTATATGTTCTATCGCGGCCCATATACTTCCTATATCAACACGTATTACTCGATGGCGAGCTCGGACACCTACAAGAATCGATTCGTTCCATCCGGTTAGTATCAGCCACTAACCATAACTCATAAGTCCAGCTATTCAGATGATGTACCACCGCGCAGGTAGAATATCAGACTTTAAGCCAGAATAGCCCGCCCCCTCCATCCCGACAAAGGGACGACCATAAAGAGATAATGCCAATCTTTAATCCGAATGTACGAACACCGATAGGATGTCAGACCTTAAGCGTTCCAGTCGCCAGTCAGCCACCGAAAAAGGGCATAAATGTATCGGGTCTGGTAACCGAATAAGCCTGAAGCATGATGACGTCACAAACCAAAAAAAAACTAAAACAGCAGCGCTTTGCATTGTGGGATTTATAGGGGGGAGGGGGAGTCCGCGGAGCGATAATACCGAAATATTCCCGCCATTTTAACCTTAAACGTCAATGTTCCGGATCTGTTATAATCGTGCCACAGACTAACTTCTGTGTACCGTTTAACTCTGTTTCGACACCGAAAAAGGCGGCACTGTTGAAAAATTGTATTCCAAAACTAAAAATCAGATTATAAATATATGCTAATCGTCCGTAATTGCTACTTTATAAATAATAGTAAAGTGTGGTATTCAATATTTTAAACTATAGTACAATAATATTCACTGCACATAACACAGACTGTTAAAATGTGGTGTTCATAGTAAATCAAACTAAAATTATATATGTAATGAAAAGAAGAAGAATAGAGTCCAGTATATTAGTAAATTTAATTTATTATTTATGGATATAATAATATGGTAAATTACACTTTATTTACCAATATTATTATCTATGATCTAATGCATAATAATATTGGTAAATTACTCTTTATTTGCGCCTTTCACTGTTTCAGTCGATCCTAACACTGACACTGTAATTATAAAAATTTGACTCGCAGATTGTCATTTCGAATTAAAACTACCCAACGCTTTCTCAGCGTTTCATCCCGCGGCCAACACATGCCAACTTAAATGTTTCTATCGCTTACTAGTGGCATGACAATACGGTACGCAGGAGTTAGTTTTTGGCATGATTATAACAGATCCGGAACATTGAAGTTTAATGTTAAAATAGCGGGATTGTCACGGTATTATCGCTCCGCGGACCCCCCCTACATATCCCACAATGCCAAGCGCGCCTGGCTTGTTTTGGTTTTTGACGTCATCATGCAATGGGTCTATTGATAAATATAAATAATACTTTGCACGTGTTAGCTCGAAGACGAACACTTTATGTCTCTCCGTTAGAATAGTCTGATGTCATTTTTGTTGTTGTGTCGTTTGAACCCTAGACGCCCTGGTGTGCACCAATTACGATGCCAACAACAGAGGCGACGTGATGGGAATCTTCTCCTGCCCGAATGCCTGGGAGCCACGAAACTTCACCTACTGCTGTGGCCAGGATTATGCCGAGTTCTGCTGTGATCAGAAACCGTCGACGTCCAGGTACGGGTCGGAGTTGTTAGTCTATGCGTTGACAAATGTACAGCTAATGGCAAAGTATAAAAATCCCGAAACACAAAGTTATCGAATAATGCGCTGGATTTTATTATAAATGTTTACATTCTTATAAATATATTGCCATATCATTTGCATTTCTTTCGCCTGTTTAGCTTGTGTGCGTTTTTTTTGGTGTCCTTTCAGGTGGATCACGGCTGTGGCAGCTGTTGCAGCGATAATAGCAGCCATCATTATTATTGTTATCATTGTTATCTGTTGTGTGAAGAAGAGGAAAGATAAACCAGAGGATAGACAGATATTCGGTGGTATGTCATTTGGATGTTGTTGTTGTGACACCTAATATAGGACATGGGGATATCCCATTAAAAGGCTAATGATCCCAATTCACTAAGCAGTGGTCAGCTGGCTTTATGTTCAAGATGTGGCCAGTCCCAAGGCTAAATGAATTCTCACTCACTCACTCACTCACTCACTCACTCACTCACTCACTCACTCACTCACCCACTCACTCACTCACTCACTCACTCACTCACTCACTCACTCACTCACTCACTCACTCACTCACTCACTCACTCACTCACTCACCCAACCATCCTCCACCCACCCACGCACAGATATTGATTTATTTCCTTTAAATCTGAACTGTTTTGCGCTGGAAAATGGTAATTTTGTCCTGAAAATTAATATTTCCTTGTGGTAACCATGCATTGACAAAAAACCATTTTACTACAAATGGTAATCCGATTATGTTCTTTTAACAGGTCATATGCCAGTTATGGAGCATAGGGAGACTTCAGGTAAATATAGAATCAGCTGCTTTTGTGTTTGAAGTGCATTTTAATAATTAAGTGTGTTGACGTTTTCGCGTGAAGATAGAATGTATGATAGAACGAACGATATAATACAGCATGCATTAGAAGCTTCAGATTGCATCCTTATTACTATAGCTTTAAGGTAAAATAAATTCGATTTTACAATCTCGTTTATTTTTAAATATATTTTAGCGAAATCTCAACAACCCATGGCCGCGACCCCGGCAAAGGATATCGCACCATTTTCATACTCGACCGTACAGTGAATGAGCGCTCGTAACAAGATTTCTATTATTCATATCGTTCAAATTGGCAGCATTATTTTGGTTGACGGACGGTTGTATTGTATCTGAACTAACTAAGCATTCAAAATGCTGTGGCGCAGGTGATGTAAATAGACTCGGATACCTTTTACATGTATATATGTTTGGGCCAATAACTCTCTCTCCGTGTGTGTGTGTATATGTTGATGATTTGAGATCTGATCAGCGTTTACGGTTATGTTTTTACATTATTGTCAACTAATTGGCATTGAGTTACCTTTTGCTATTGAACATTTGCTTCAGTTTTAGAATTTCGTGGATTATAAGTTTATTATAATATCAATAATTTCCAAATTGTTTGAATATATATATATATATATATATATATATATATATATATATTTAAACAATTTGGAATGCTATATTTATTAGATGTATAGTCCGAAACTGTATCTGCGTATAATGTACACTTATTTTTTAAACAAATGTATATTTTGTGACAGTTTTTGTTATCTTTTGATAAGGCACATACATCATCACGTGAACGTTTCAAATACTTCTTCTTTACAACTGAACCCTTATCAAACAATATGAACTACGAAGCACAAACAAAGTTATCATAAAGAGGAAAATCCTACCGGCAAGTCCTGCTGCTAACAAACGAGAGGTGCGATGATATCAAGTGTGAGGATTTCAACGCTATTCCCCCCCCGCTAACCGTCACAATTTAAGTAAACGGATGTCACATTCGGTGATCAATACACACAAAATGATTTACTTTCCTGTTGTTGTTGCTGTTTTGCGACACCATTTGTGGGCATTGTATATCAGATGAGCCAAGCAATCTCCGTAAGCAGTTACTTAAAAAATAAACCTTTTGCTTCATACGTATATATATATATATATATATATATATATATAATCAAGTCACATATGGAAGATATAGATAGTACTTGGGCCACTAAATAAATCATAGATGTTGTTGCAATGATTATTATTATTATTTTAACGGGGTCTTGATGGCCTAATTAGTACCACGGTTAGCCAAAGTCCTCTTGCTGGCTCTTGGCTACGTTTGAAGGGTGTTTCAGCGTTCAGTGTTCGAAATAAACACTAGCCCGTTACCCTTGGGCTAATAGAAATACCTGTTGGGTAGTAAATATGAGTCTTATTAGCCCACAGGGCTAATACACTGGGGGGGGGGGGGAGTTTGGCGAATATCTTGATTAACTGAAGAGGTTTCTGCATACTCACAAGAAGCTGGTGCCATTATTAATGGTCGCGATTGATTTTCTGGGTCGCGCCTGCTCATAAAACGAATTGTGACGCGACCGCGTATGTGAAGCGCTGTGATTTGCTGCTTCATGACCTGTTTACACATTTCAGCCAATAACGAAGGGTCTTATGCAGTCACTAGGGGGCCCACCATTTAAACGTCCAGCCTTTATCATATTACCATAATTGACTGAGATACAAGACCCGCTACACTCAGCGGCGCTCGCTGAGCTCAGTCGCTAACTTTCGGACTAGTGAAACTTCACATCGGATAATAGATTTCACAGTCCATTTCTCACAGAAGTGCTAACCGTTGCAAACATCATTGTTATACAATTGATAATAATACTTGATACTATAAACTTCCCTATGATTTTTAACAATGACCAAAAACTAAACATAATTATATCTGAATCTATTAGTAGACTAAAGTCTCCATATTCACATGAAATTGTCATGATTATAATGATGATGATAATAATAATGATTTAATAATAACGATTTAATAATAATAATATAGATTAATAATAACAATAATAATATAGATTTAATAATAATAATACAGATTTAATACTAAAAATAATGTAGATTTAATAATAATAACAATAATAATAATACAGATTTAATAATAATAATATAGATTTAATAATAATAATATAGATTTAATAATAATACTATAAATTTAATAATAATACTATAAATTTAATAATAATAATAATAATATATAAATTTAATAATAATAATAATAATATATAAATTTAATAATAATAATAATAATATAGATTTAATAATAATATTAATATAGATTTAATAATAATACTATAGATTTAATAATAATAATAATAATGTAGATTTAATATTAATAACATAGATTTAATAATAATAATAATATACAAAATTTACAATAAATTGGGAATGTGAATGGATGTAACAATAAACAATAAATGGATGTAACAGATTTACATCTTTAAAAATACATCATTCTTTCCAGCCATATACATAATATATTCATCTAGGAAAAGCCGAAACAAAAAGATTGGTTTTTATCTTCTTTTTGAAGGTATCAAGGGTCTTGCACTTTCTGATGGTTACTGGAAGATTATTCCATAAGGTTGCAGCAGCCTTTTTGAAACATAGGTACGACTAAGAATGCTCCAGATTCAGACCGTAGAGACCTTGTCGGCTGATACGGAAGGACAAGTTCCTCTAAGTACTGAGGGGCAGTCCCTTGAAGGGCCTTAAAAGTGTACATCAAAATCTTGTACTGCGACCTATATATAACCGGAAGCCAATGCAGGGAGTTCAAGACTGGTGTTATATGTTCTCTTTGATGAGTGCGAATGACTAACCTGGCAGAAGAATTCTGTACTTTCTGTAGCCGTGTCATCAGTGTGCTTGGAAGACCATACAGGAGAGCGTTGCCGTAATCTAGCCGAGATGTTATCAGGGCACATGCCAGTGTTTTGCAAGCATCCAGTGTGATGTACCGCCTGATATGACCAATATTACGAATTTGGTAATAACAGGCTTTGTGTATTGCATTTATTTGCCTCTCCATGGTCAGGGATGTATCAAAATATACTTCACTGATGATGCTACAGAAACAGTACTATTACCTACCTGAAGCCACAATTCCTCATTTATTCCAACCTGATGTTTTGGGTTAAAGATAATGAGCTCTGTCTTTTCCTCGTTTAAGTTAAGCATGTTTGCACTAATCCAAGTACTGATATCAGCCAAATAAGCTTCCAATTTCTTCGCAACGTCGGATCAAGTTGTTTTGGGCATGATCGACATATAAACCTGGGTATCATCTGCATAACGGTGGTAGAGCAAATTATGTCGGCTACAATTCGCACCAATTGGTTTTGAATACAAACAGTACTTACGTAGTCCAAGTACCTATCCTTGTGGCACCTCAAAATTCAGCCACTTACCTTCTGATGTCGTCATTCCTATGGCAACACACTGAGATAATAATATAGATTTAATAATAATAATAATATAGATGCAATAATATCAGCATAGATTTAATAATAATTATATAGATTTAATAATAATAATAATAACATAGATTTAATACTAATTATATAGATTTAATAATAATAATATAGATTTAATAATAATATAGATTTAATAATAATATAGATTTAATAATAGTAATAATATAGATTTAATAATAATAATAATAATAATAATAATAATAATACTAATAATAATAATTTAGATTTAATATTAATAATAATAATAATATAGATTTAATAATAATAATAATATAGATTTAATAATAATAATAATAATACAGATTTAATAATAATAATACTAATATAGATTCAATAATATTAATATAGATTTAATAATAATTATATATATTTAATAATAATAATAATATAGGTTTAATAATATTAATATAGATTTTATAATAATAATATAGATTTAATAAAGAGGATTCTGCCAGCAGGAGTCATAAAAATCACACTACACAATGAAAAGCCTCACCTTAAATATCTAAAACGTATAACATCGCATTATGGACATTGTTTAAGCGGATAAATCATTTATGAGATCGCGTACTTCTAGTCTTCGCCAAACAACATGTACCACGAAGTGCTGGGTCAGCTGCGCTAAACGAACAAACGCCATGTTAATTGAGCCGAGACAGGCGCACTACTTTCTGACTGGATAACACGAGTTATCGGGGCGAGTTTCTAATAGTCACCAGTCCAACCAGGTATTCAGGTGTCGTGACTCTGATAGATTTATAAGTTGGTAGCAAACTCTCAAAATGGATTCAATATCTGATGGGGAGCCGATGTCAGTTTTGGGAATTGTGGATGATACGATCATATTTGGTGCTATTTGTCACTATGTGGCCTGCACCATTAGGCATTTGTTGAAGGTGGCCAATGTTACAATCCGATATGCCGTATCGAGTTACAGTTGTTTATATATGAGTCATGGTCCAACGTAACAAGTATGTCTGGTATGAATAATGCACGGGTTTAGTTAACGGATGTTTAAGAGATCGTTATAGACACTTCTGCGTGTTAATACGACATGCTCGTTTTAAATAGCGATACATTTCTAAGAATAACGCGATATATCTCTACTAGTAGACTCGCCAGAAATGATGAATTTATTTATTTCCAATGTTCCTGTTTTTAGAGATTTGAATTTGACATAATGTAGTGAAACTATAAATAGAAAATATGGGTGAATACCAATTAGGGGTATATCTGGTGAGAAGAAATGCTTCAAAGTTATATATATATATATATATATATATATATATCCTGTCAGCACCATTACCAAGATATATCAGCCTGTTATCAAAACTGTCAACTCTTTGTTCAAATTTTAAATAGCCATACTTCTATTAAACATATCCACTAAGTGGACACAATTCACCATAACGTACTCTGTCAAATGTTCATGTTGTTACATCCAGCACATTCTACTTACAACGCAGTCATTGACAAATAAATAATCTATTATCACCACGGTTATCAACAAATGTCATCCTGATATAAATTATGTCAACCCGGTACTTATCTTGAAGTAAATGAGCCCGTCGGTAATGACGCTGACGTAAATTAGAGTTTTATTTGGTCACGGTTGTGGTTTAAATTTTGGATTCTCGTTCAAATAGGATTTTTAACATTCGATTTCATTTGCAGTTTTGATGGGCGAGTCATTATGCAGACTCAATTCCTTCCCAGACCAATGTTGATAACTGCGCTGGTGTTTTTACATGACAAACCCGTCATTCTGTTTCAATTTTTGTCTTTATTGTGTGTTTCGAGTGGCTCGGAATTGATGCTGACGTCAGGTTCTTTAGAAAGATAAAGTAAGTTCCCCCTGGCGAATGAAATGTACACAAACGTGAAACATTCATTCATTCAGTGTGATAGTGGGCCCCGGTGGCCTAGCGGTTAAGCACCCGGCTCTTGGTGCCAACGGTCACAGGTTCGAACCCCGTAAGAGGTCGAAACTTTTCCAGGGATTAATTTCTCGGCTCGCAACATCGTGGGTGGCTGACCACGTTAAATGGCGCTGCCGTCTCCACTGAATTATTTAAAATAAAGGGGGACGTTAAAACCCCCTGAGGACGTAAAACACTCTGGCAGTGACCACCCTCAGGGTATTTCGCCTCCATCTTTCCGTACTTCTCCCCTGTGAGTGGTGGGGGAAGAGGAGGAGATTTCTCAACCACTCCAACATAGAGGCTGTGCTGATTAAGCGACAGCCTGGGGATTCTCCCCGAACAACAAAACCATTCATTGTGATAACATGCTCACCCCCGTACGGACATCAAAGAAGGGGATCAGCATTTCGCGCTACATCGGTAACATAACATATTATATAATATATTAATATTAAATACTTAAATGTATTACTAAGACGAATTCTCCCCCCCCCTCCTCTCTCTCTGTGTGTGTTACAAAGATATTCCCCAAAGTATCTCAAGATCATAAAGAAAGAAAAATACAATATTGGCCGTCCCCCAAAATGGCTGCCCTGTGCAGTCCGCGTACCTCGTATACCATACGCTACGCCACTGTAGCCTTCCCCAGTTTACAAAAAAAACGTCACACGTTTCTGTAATCTCTGGCTATTTTGAAAGGTTTTGGATGGGCATATGTATCCAGATTGGTGGACTCGCCCACTCGAGGCTTTACATGGCATCACGGATTTATGGATCTCATTAGAAATAACTGGACGGCAGCTGAAACTGTTTTATTGTCTTATTGCCCTTTCGTGGCTGGTCTTTAAACGAAAATCATAAAAGGTTGATTTTATTCTCTTGAGTATAGCAAGGTATAAATTACAAATGCAAATATTCTGTCAACTACACACGGCGTAACGATATATTTTAGATCCCGACATCACTATATACGTAGCTTAGTTAATTAATTACTGATTATATTCCCGGATTGGATTTCTTTCGATTCATGACATGTCGAGCCGTGATAGCGCAGTTAGTTAGAGCGTGGGACTCTTAGCCGAACGGTCGCGGGTTCGAAGCTCCGTGAGCTGCAATGCCGTAATGTGGCGACTGGTTCACTCATCCATAAAAAAGAGTACCTGACAGGACGCGATGGCTATGTGTTTGAGTAACGCTTTGTAAATGCACACAAGGCGCGGGGGTACACACACACACACACACACACACATTGGTTTTTATTTATATATAGAGAGACATAAGCTGTCACATACACACATCACACACACACACACACTTGGTTTTTATTTATATATAGAGAGACATAAGCTGTCACATACACACACACACACACACACATACGCACTAGACATCAAAACATGCAATATATACAAAGAATATAAGTACTATAATTGAATAAAGGATTACATACTATGGCTATTATAATAAATCTGCATGAAATATTCAGAAAATCTGTCTGAGAACTACTATAGAGTGGTCTGGTCTTCATTATATTCTATGATACAAGAATATTCAGACTGTATTGAAGTGGTTTCCCCCCTATGGAAAGTATATTTATCCATAAAACTGACTTGGCTGAAGAATGGAGGCCCCGTAGGGGCTATATAGTAGTTATAGATTGAAGCTGCAGTGGGGCGAAAGCTCGAAATATCCGGACGGCACCTTTACAGTGGGAGCAATTTTGAGCTGAAAAACAAATTCGTTTAAATACATTTTGTTCGGAATTTATCACTTAATTTAATGTTCACTGAGACTGGGTAGGTCTCTTGGTGATATTTAAGTTCAGGAAAGGCTAATAATGCCTCACAAAACACAAGCCACCTTCTGGCTCCTGGGGCCCTTCAGCGGGACCCTGACCCCAAGCAATATATACTACACCAATATAGGGACGCTCATATATTTGGCCTCGGGCGGCAATCCCCTCTGCTCCGCCTCTGCATTTAAGGGACCGATGCCTTTGTTATTTTCTCCCACACACTCATATAGCTAGGTCCCTAGTTATGGCTAAAAACAACACAGCCTTTAATTTTTTTCTTCACCCATCACCCCATCTGGGACATAGATCGTTGACAACCGTCTTCCAAAGTCTTCTGTTGTGGGATTTATTTTCAAACTCCCTCCAGCTATAACCTGTCCTCTTTATGACTGTCAGGAGATCCCTTCTCCACGTATTTCTTGGGCGTCCTCTTTTTTTCTTTCCTTGTGGGTTCCATGTTAGGGCCTGCCTGGTGATAGTTGATGCTGGTTTCCGGAGTGTGTGACCAATCCACACCCATCGTCTCCTTCTGATCTCATCTCCAACATTCCGTTGGTATGTTTTCTCCCACAAGTCGCTGTTACTGATGCTGGAGGATTCTTCTCAGACAGTTATTAATAAAAGTCTGTACTTTATTGGTGGTGGTGTTAGTTGTCCTCCATCTCTCTGCTCCACACAGTAGTACAGACTTCATGTAGGAGAAAAACAGGCGTATCTTTGTGTGTAATGACAACACTTTTGAGCTCCAGATATTCGTGAGCTGTATAAATAGCCTCTATCCTTGGATTTGGGACAAGCAAACCTGTCTAACTCCAGTCTTCACTTCGAAATGCTTGGTTAGTTTTCCACCATGTATTACTCTGCAGCCTGTTACTTCGTAGCTGTTCTTAATCAAACTGGCCAGCTTGGTTGGTATGCCGTACTGTCTTAGCAGTTTCCATAGTGTATTCCTGTTTATGCTGTCAAACGCCTTTTCGTAGTCAACAAAGTTGATCTAGAGTGTGGAGTTACATTCCAAAGATTGCTCCACTATGATGTGTAGTTTTGCAATCTCATCAACGCATGATCCGTTTGGGCGGAATGCAGCTTGTTGATCTCTCAGCCATGGCTCAATTTCACCTTTCATTCTTTCCAAGATTAGTCGGTTGAAGACTTTCCCAGGCACCAAGAGAAATTTTATTCCTCTGTAGTTGGAACAGTTGCTGAGGTCTTATTTCTTGGGGGGTTTTATGAGGTACCCTCTCTCCAGTCTGATGGCAATTCTTCCTTTTTCCCAAATCTCAGTAAAAGAGAGTACAATAGTTCCACAGACGTGTCTATATCTGTCTCGAGAGATTTTGCTTGGATGTCATCTGGTCCTGTTGCTTTACTGTTCGTCGGGTGGTTTATGACCCTGCTGATTTCTTCCTTGGTCGGCTTGTCACATTTGATGGGTAGATTTACTATTGCTTGTTGTATGTCTGGGGGGTCCACAGTGTGGCAGGTCTATTCAGCAGTTCTTCAAAATGTTCAGCCCATCTGTTGATTTGTAGCTCAGTTCCCGTAATATTCCTTTCTTGCTTGTCTTTAACAGGCCGTTCTGGCTTGCTATACTTGCCTGCGGGTTTTCCTGGTAGTGTCATACGGCTGTCTCATGTTTCCCCTATCTGCAGCTTGTTCTGCTTCTTTTGCCAGACTGTTGATGTAGTTTCGTTTGTCCATTTTACAGCCTTTAATACAACTATATAAACATAAATTGACACTTTAAATATCTTAATTTACACCGGAAGAAGCAGCGTATAAAGCAAACAAATTCTTATGCTGATGATAACTGAACTTTTACGCTGTTTTCTTATAAAAGGAGGAATTGATAAAATTGGAAGTCACATGATCTGGCCTGAAGTCAACGGGCTCGGTTTCCGACTACATTGTTAATCGTTTCTTGTCTATTGTAACACATTGTCTTGAAAATGTCGCAAATAAACATGCCATTAATTGGATTAGGGACCTGGAAGGTAGATATTGTGACATATTTCATTTCATGCGAAATTTTGTAGAAGTAATGTTATGGTAAAGCAAGCCCAAGCGATCATTATATATCTGCACCACTCACTCCTTCGTGAGGCTATAGACTAGGCTACAGATCTATAGATCTACGTAACGTAGACTTCGGCCCAGTAAAAAAAAAAGAACTCCGCCCCCCGTCAAATAAAGGATATCTCGCCATACTGAGCTATGCCGTGACAGAGGTCCTGTACCTAAATTGTTATAAATTGAACAGATAACAAATGAAATAAGTGTCTTAACTCTCAAGATAAATTTATAAATTCACAGAAAAATGTGTAACTTCTGGCATGGTTAACAGTCTTTGGGCGTGTAAGTAAATGGACAAACACTAGTGAGGAAAACTTAATAGAATAGATTTATTATTTAAAGCATTATAATAATGTAATGTTGACTATGACCATATATCATATATTTATATATCTATATATATATATATTATATATATATGACACATGCATGCACCACACAAATAAGCTTATTTTGAGATTTACACCATCAATATGGTTATTTTTGGACCATACAACAGTGCATAAGCAAGCAAAAGCTGTTGTGCACTCATATATCCCCACTCTGATACTGGCCGGTCTTCCACTGTAAATTTCGGAACATTGAAGTTTGGTGGGAATATTATCTGAGACAAGGCACACTTAGATTGGAACTAATGATGTTTCATCATGTAGCAAGGTAATCATCACATAGAGTGGCATTTGTGAAGATCCACAAGAGTTCAGCCACCCACTGCACAATTGACACGACAGATTAATCCTCTTAGCATGACAAACTTCTCTATCAAAGACAACACAAGGATATGGAGCTCTTTGGGCCATGATTCGCAGTGTATGGCTTTATTAAGTGCAAAGAGAAGTCTATCAAAATTTTGGGTGGAAACACCTGGCTGTCACCTATTGGTCACAGCCATTATCAATAGCTACTTGCTTACAACCTTTTATACAGATTTTGAAGAAAAATTTACAGTTTGTGTGTTTATTTGATCTATTTGGTTTGCATAAATTATTTGATATAAAGCCATTCAAAGAAAATTTGATCTAATTAATTATAAAATCTATTTCCTTTGGATTATTCTGAAGCAACTCCAAAGTAAATTCTGAGGCTTTTAATTGAAACATCAAATATTGATTGATGTTAAAAGAAGTTATTAATTACTTGTTCAAAGAATGAAGAATACAAGTGTTTATTTTGATTAAAACTCAATTTTCTTTGGCAATGAAAAATAGTGGCGAAAAAATTACCTGGGCCTCTGGGCCAAGGTCTATGGTATTCCTCAGTTAGTACCTATCTGTCAGTGTCACTGTCAGTCAGACTCGGACTATCAGTCGGTGTGATTTTAACTTGCACACGGAAAGACGCAGGTAGCTTGATGTTTTACAGGTTTATTTATAACCAACACACAATTAGGTACAACAAAAACAATATAACTTTGTAAGTGTAGATATAGAGCTAACAGAAAAAAACAATATAATCTACTTTTGTTCATGACTCTCATTAAATTATACATACCCCGTACATTTCAGTGACAGACATTACTTTGTACTTAGTGTTATAAAACACTAATACCTGTTTATGTCCATTATGGAAATATGTTTTATGCTAGCCCTAGCATTTATTTTTAGTGTCAGCCCTTTCTTTGTCATTGGTATATTTATTCATGATATTTACATTGTACTGTGATCAGATATTTTTCAATTCAATTCCAATTCCAAATTTATTAATTCCAATTCCATTTTTACCTACTCTTTTTTTGCCTACTACTTTTTACCATGACTAGGTACTCTGAATACTTGGAATACTTACTTGGAATAAAATCAATCAATCAATCAATCAATCAATAATAATCATAACTGTTATAAAATGTTTAAATAAAGGGATAGAAGTATTAGCTGTCACAGCAATTACATCATTAGAATAAAACAACTACAGCTATCAAACACAGTTATCATCTAATCCAAATATGTATTTATGGACATGAATAAAGTACATACACACCAATACACAATTATATATAAAGAGCCCACCCCAGATTTTGCATACAAGGGTCTTTATGAGCTGTATGCCTAGGACTGGGCATCGCCCAACAAAAACGTGAACCAAGAATTAACTATATTTGGCCAATAAATTGTGGTATAATATTTACAAGCCATGGTATTTACAAAACAGGATCATCTATACATGCTGATGGCTAAAGCACCAAATAATACAAATTACTGAATTACAACTACAAAATCTGTTTATGCATACCATATATACTCATGTATAAGTTGATTTTTTGGGTAAGGAAAAGGGAGTTCTCAGAAGCAACTCGACTATTTCCTACTAGCTAAAGGAAAGATGTTTTCGACCATCATTGACACACAACACTATAGGATTCAACCCCATAGAGCCAGTCGGAACAAAATCATCACATTGCTGCCTACTAACCCATTATTATTCAATAAATAACATTAAATTTTCACCAAACTGTTATTTGGATCTCACAAACATGCCAGTCTTTATGTAATAATATGTGATAGTCACACGCTGTTACCTACCAGTATCTCCAGATGTGCTGTGAAACAATTAATTAATAACACTTGCCAACTGAACTTACAGTCAGGCATGTTTGTGTCAACCATAGTTGGAACAAAATCGCCACATCTCTGCCTACTAGTCTTATTCAATTAATTACAATTAATTTTCACCAAACTGTTATTTGGATCTCACAAACATGCCAGTCTTTACATAATAATACTTGATAGTCACACACTGTTTACTACCAGTATCTCCAGATAATTAGCGATAATATAGAAATCACTGTTCACATTGCAAACCTTGCTCACCACTTGCCATGAAACAATTAATTAATAACACTTGCTAGTTGGAGTTATAATCAGGCGTGTTTGGTATGACAAGTTTGGTTATTAGTTAAAGCAAAATCCGTGGGTGTGTGTGTGTCACTGCTGGTGAAGAAATTGATATTGATATATTTACGATGCACTTGCTGACAACATGAGTTTGAAACGACTCGGTCAGCTTTTTGATGGAATTTAAACCAATACTTAACCTCAACTTATATGGTGAGCATATGCCCGAGGAAAGAATTACAGGATCAAAAAAATTGACCTCGACTTATCTGCCGTTCAACTTATACACAAGTATATACAGTAGTTCACGATTCTGACAAACCATTATGCCCTACATGATATAATAACATAATATAATTTAGATGCATCTACTTCCTACTTGAAGAACTATGTCTAAACATAGCTATTAAAATCAAACACATCCTTCCAGTCCAAAAATGGCAATTCAAACTGATTTGACACTAGGGCCTAATGCATTAAATAAAAGAAAATACACAGTCTCAAACTGAGAAATGATCGAACTGTACTCCTTTACCAAATATGGCAATTAATAGAAAACTATATTAATGGTGGAGCCACCTATGGTCCAAGTGTGTCAATAACACAAAAATAAACAAACAGTTTTCAACTAACGCGGCTATCACACACAAGTATCACATAGTTACATGATTGTACTACAAATTCATAATAACACAAACTTAGCACTCAAGGTATCTACCTACATTGATTGATTGATTGATTGATTGATTATCAAAAATATGGCATCACATAACATATGCATTGAGCAATATAGTAATAATAATAATGAAACCATTAAGCCACTGTCTGGTGATAACACAAATTTGTAGTACGATGTTGCTATTGGTCCAAACAGGTATGCTAAAAAGATGTTCAGTCTTGAGAATATGTTCACTGAAATGGAATGATATTCAAGCAATGGATTTGAGCCTTCTGTCTTAATTTATTTACCTGTGATTGCATTGATCGGTTTGCGTGTGGGACCCTTTAGCATTTCTACTAACATTTCTAATTGGAAATAAATGATCGAAATATTTCAGGCTTTAAGGTAGAGGGTGTCCACTTTTTATTTGTCCAGCAATATCCCCACGCAGAGTTCTGATGGCTAATGGGTGATCATCTCACTATAATCCCATTTAGTGTGAGCGGATCAAATGTGTCATCATAGATGTGCAAGACTTCTATCAGTAAGCGACTATATGATAGAGATGGAAAGGAGCTCATTATTTATAGTATATTAAAGCAACAAACCGTATCTTTATTTGAGCAAATAGTTATTGAGAGGATAGTCTGGTTTTTACATAGTATTTTACTCACAACGCTGACTATCATTTATTGGTTAGCCTTCCATACCTTGATTATTTCCTGTTTAATCCCAACTTCACAAAGATCAGGGTATTTCTTACATGCTCTGTGCTACTTTTAAACACATTTCAAATGGAACTTATTTCACATTAGAGCACTGCACTGCAAACCTCCAG
Source organism: Paralvinella palmiformis (assembly GCA_025642065.1). Taxonomy (NCBI): domain Eukaryota; kingdom Metazoa; phylum Annelida; class Polychaeta; order Terebellida; family Alvinellidae; genus Paralvinella; species Paralvinella palmiformis. Next base: position 518,819 of record JAODUP010000366.1, read on the forward strand.
GTTGTGGGTTCAATTCGGAGGCTAAATAAATGAATTCATCAACAAGAACAACAACTTCAAATGAGGGAGATGCATATGGTCTCTAATTTACATAATAATAACATAATAATGGCCGAAATGGCAGTTATTTTACATGGCTTAGCTACCTCAAATGAGGGAGGCACATATGGTCTGTAATATACTGCTTCATCACGGGGACTAATTCTAAATAAATTTAGAATTTACAATAGATGACATATCCGGCAGAGAAAACCTTGCAAGTTGCCTGGTTAGATGAAAAACTTCCCCTACTATACAGCCACAGCTGGGATTCGAACCTCCGTCCTCCCGCAGAGTGCGACCATGAATAAGTAAGTCCCACACTCTTACCCACTAGGCCACAGAGATTGTTATGTATGTTATTATACAAGCTACATGAAATTGGCAACTTGAAACTGTCGGCCACTCGTTTGCGTCAACAGATGATCGCTGCCCGGATGTTGAGCGAGTCAACAAATACAGAAAATTCTTTGAATAGAAGCGACAGTTATCAGACAATTTTCTTAACTGGATGTAATCGATAGGTAATACCTACACAAACAGTTATGACCCTGTTGATAGTTTTAGACCTTGCAAAACAATTCCATACTTCAAACAATTATGAACGAGTAGTGTAGACACAAAGCTCCAGGGGTTTTCCCTAGTCACAACTGTACATCTCTCTCTTTGCGTTTGACCATTGGCTGTTCGTGTGATTTGTGTATAACCATGTGATGCTGAATAAAAGGTTTGGATTGACTGATTGATTGATTGATTGATTGATTGATTGATTGATTAGTTGACAACCATCAGTCAGTCTACACTGTTATGTAATACTCTTTATTTCCATATCTTCCATATGACTGTAATTTATTAATATTTTTCTTTATCTCTTTTTTTAGGTCAGATCTCATACGAGTGTTATTGTTTTTGGGGTTTTTTTTCTAGTCAAAACCTGGTGAAGTGGCCAATGCCATCAAAGTGGCCATAGACTGCGGGTACCGGATGATCGATTGTGCTTATGTCTACGGTAATGAAGGCGAAATAGGTGAAGCTCTAAAGAGCGTCTTCTCTTCAGGAAAAGTCAAACGCGAAGACCTGTTTATTGTTAGTAAGGTGAGTTCCGGTCTAAGTGAATCTCCATCGTTATAGATAATTGGTGAAGTCATGAGATTGGGATTGGCTTTTTGACGGTCGGATTAACCTGTTTGAAAAGACGCATTCTCAAAATTCAATTAAGACGTAAAGAAATTTACACATTTATTCAAAATAAATCCAGTACTAATGTCGTGTAATTTGTTATGCCGACTTCAAATACTTCACAATCAGCATCAACTCCGAGGGAATATCCCTATGCTGAGATTTCCCATTAGATTTTCCCTCAACAGGATAAAATGGGAATTTAGGTCCCCATAAATTATCTATGCGGCAAAAATTGAATTCGGTTGTTATATTTTATTTTGTATTTCAGACATTATTACAAACATATAATTATAATTGTCAAATAAATAGATAGTAAGTTTTCAGGCTTGCCCTAGATCTGTGGCTCCTGGTACAGATTTTTTCTGTCCCTTTCATTGTCTTTAAATATAATAATTCCATAGCCTGTTTATTAGGGCACCTCCGTTGTCTAGCGGCAGTGTGTTGGACCGCAGATTACTACCACCCGTGTTCGAATCTCGGCGTGGGCACATCTGAAGGTTGTTTCATCTTTGACTTTGCCTCATTAGCCTACAGTGTGTACAAAAGTGGCCATAAAACACCAATCATCATCATCATCATCATCATCATCATCATCATCATCATAGCCTGTTTATTGTTTATGCTGGAAATAATATCCTTATTTGTTGTTTACTGTTTGATTAGTACAGTATAATATATTCCATAAGAGTAACGTGGTACAGTTTTCGTAAGAAGAAATATGAAGAAATCTATGGCTTATGGAAATCTCATAACTTGGCTGGCTCTCTCAAAAGAACAAAATAACTGAAATTTAACATTGATTATGCTATATTCAAATTAATCATGGTATCATCTGAAAGATAAAAGCCACTTTTATGGACGTGTAAAACACCGATTAAAACTGTCATAAAAAGTACACCAACACAAACTGCGGTGGGTACAGTTTGTGCGTTTATGACTAAATCTTGTTGGTATATTATTTATGTGAAGTAATGTTTTGTTTTCTTGATTTAGTTGTGGAATACTCGACATAATCCAGATGATGTAAAACCAAGTGTTCAGGAGTCGCTCGGTCTGCTCGGTCTGGCGTATATTGATCTGTATCTAATTCACTGGCCTCATGCCTTTAAGGTTGGTGCTGTAGTAAAATAGTCCTAATGCATTGACTACAAATTGTTTGCATACAAGTTTATAATTATGCTAAAAATAGCAAACGTAATAAGAGTAATAATATCAGGTCTTCCATTTCTCGTGTAGTTCTGTAGGGGTGCCTCCGTGGTCTAACGCTGATGGTGACTGATACATGCATACACACACACAAAACCACACTATTATGTAGTATGGGGCAGTGGAAAGACAGCTTCATGGCTACACTGGTCTACCAGCATTCCACATCTGTTTCAAAATTACTTGTATGTGTGTGTGTGTGTGTGTGTGTGTGTTGTTTGTATTGTGGATGTGGAAATAAAATTCTATTCTATAGAGAAAAGGCTTATGAAGGTAATAATTATATATCTTATTTTAAATGTTTCATTCATCTTTTGTCCTGACTTTAAATATATCTCTTGAATGTACAATGATTTTTGGACTAACTTGTTAGTAATAATAATAATAATAGTAATAACCTGAATGACAGTTATTAACTTGTCTCAGAGAGCTGTCTCAGTGCAAAAGATACAGAGTTGATTGTTTGAATAATAATCAAAACACAAAATCATTTCATCTGCATACCACTTTAAAACCTGTTACTTATTTTGGAACACTCTGTAAAACTTGCACAGTTACTGGGCACTTAAAATAAAGATGTTACTCTCTGTGTGTAAAGGTATTTATGTGGCTAGTTAATGAGATTAATGATTTATGTGGTTAGTTAATGTAGTGTGTATGCTCTTTATTAATTGTGTGCTCTATAAATTAATTTGCTGCGCCTTTACATTTGCATGTTGATAAGCATTTTTAAAAACCACATTAATTCACTGAAATTTAAACCAGTTTTGTATTGAAAATATCCAGATCTATTAAACCTTAATCGTGTCTCATTCTTTGACATGACAAAAATGATAAGATCCTTCATAACAATTATATAAATCTGTGTGGGACTCTTAAATGTCTTGTTATTCTCAGTTCAAAGCCAGGGAGCATACTTCATGAGGTGGCATCTGATCTTATCACCTAAGATGAAATTTATGATTATGTATATGATTCTGGGGAATAACCTTAATTCTGGTTTTGGTTTGACCTAAAGCCTTTATAATATGTATCACAACTGCAGAAATGAATCTATTTTTTTTTTCGTTTTGAAAAATAAGGATTCTTTATTTTACTTGAATAACCAGGATTTTTTAAATGGATATGTTTCTACTGTAATATTTCAGCCAGGTAAAGATATATTTCCTACAGATGAACATGGTAAATTGCAGTATGCTAATATATACTACATGGACACATGGAAGGTAAAATAACTGAATTGTGAAGTGAATTTTGTTCATCTTGTAGTACATCTGTCTGCTTGTTTAACAAAAGAAGCCACCGGTTATAAAATTCATAAAGCCTGATTTATGCCATATAAGCTTGATATCTCTGTTTAAAATTAGGCCCTGGAGAAATGTGTTGATGAGGGTTTAGTGAAGCACATTGGACTTTCAAACTTTAACAGCAAACAGATCCAAGATGTCATTGATAATAGCCGTATAAAGCCTGTTAATCTCCAGGTAAGCTTGCTATATTTGTTTTATCAGAAAGTATGTTAATCATAGGATGATTAAAACCTGCTACCTATGGAATATAGTTTCAGTATTAAATATGAAAGAAGCATTGATGGCACGAGAATTTGCTGTAAGTGTAACAATACTTAATGTTAAAGATTACCAACCATTTATAAAGAATCATTCCATATTTTTAAATAAGAATCTTGTGTAATATGTGTGTTTAAATTGAAATTTACTAAGGGTTGAATAGGTAAGAATTTCATTATGTAAATATCTTGATTTACTGGGCTTATTGATGATAGTACTGATTGAATACCAGCATTGGCATTGTCTATGCTTGTGCTTTGAGTGTTATTCATGTACTTAATTCTAACTAGCCTCAATCATCAGTGATCACATTATTGGTTAGTGTGGGATGGATTTAATTAAAAACAAACACGGTTTGTTATAATCAGAGGTGCCCAGCAACATCACAAATGATACAGATTAATGGCATTGCTGACTGCATGTATGTTTCAGCATATACAGCATGATGATATGATGTTTTATTACTTAAAACAGCAATTAAAGGAAAAGAAATCGGTTGGGCATTATGCAGGTTTTAGTTTAGTTTAGTTAATGTTCTCAGACAGTTATGCAGGAGATGACACATAGGAAATGTTTATTTGTGATTGGCTGAGTCACTAAGTGAGCCAACAGGTGATCATACATATTCACTGCTATTATGTATGTTGACACCACCAACAGAGATGTGTCCATTCTGTCTTCATTGTTTTAATAATGGATGATCATCTTGGAGTGTCTTCATGGCAGGGTTGGGTTTCCGATCGAAGGAGCCTGTTTGTTTGGTGGACACTGAAATAATTGAAAGAAACCAGAAGAAATTAGTTTCTGTCAGATGAAATGAGTTCAGGTGAGTTGTTTATTCTCTGTTGTGGCCCCGTTTGGGACATATAGCATTGGGGTATCTGCCCAGTTAAAAGTGTTCCACAAACACAGCTATGGGGCAGGTTCGAACCCGGAGGTTTGCAGTGCAATGTTCTAACCACACATGGGGCCAATTCAATTCCAGAATTGGAATTGATTATTTAAAAAAAATGGAATTGGAATTGAGAAATTTTGAATTGGAATTGAAAATTTTGGAATGGGAATTGAAGTTTCCTACAAAAAAATTAAATCCACAAATTAACTTACCATTTTTACAATGTTAACACTTACATGTGGCGTTACCAATATACTGGAACCATAATGATCTAGACCTTTGATTCCTTATATATATATATATATATATATATATATATATATATATATATATATAATATATCAAGTATGCACACTGACTGTGGCACAATTAAATGGTCTTGATACCTTGGGCTCCACCCACAGCACTGTGGCATCACCATATATGATACCTATAATCTATATGGTGATATTGCTATTTAAGAATTAATTAATTTTATCATCTCACTGGGAATGCCAATTTGGAGCAAAACCTGTCCCTCCTTTCCTAAAACTTTGATTACACTATAGCCTGTCTCCAGATATAACTGTTTTAATAACCATTTGAGATATTTTGTAAGTTACAGTAGTGTAAGTGGTTTAGTACCCAGCAGGGTTGTGAAAGTAAATACAGGATCTAACCCCTGCAGGGCAGAACTAAGCAAAACCATTCATTTCAAGGCTCCTACTGTACAGTGGAATATAAACACATCTTTGGTGATTACAAAATACACTTTTACATGGGGAATTGCACCCAAGACTATGATCCACCACTTGATATCATCAAATATATCTTTAGCTAAAAGCACCTTGTGGTTAGACTTTTGCAATTTTTTTACCTTGTTAACACATGTGGTGTTACCAATATACTGGAACCAAATTAATGCAGAACTTTGGTTCCTTTTAAATATATATATATATATATATATATATTCCATGTAGGATTGTCGTGGAAGAAATATTTGTGAATTAAATAATTTAATTGTAAATTTATTTGTGGATTTAATTATTTTTGCCCATTCTACGTGGGTTAAATTCCTAAATAGCAATATCTCTATATAGATTATAGGTATGCTATGTGCATATATATATATATATATATATATATATATATATGAGTGCCCTTAACAGAAATTGAATCATCATATAATCTGTTTCAGCTGATTGGCATTTATTTACACTCAGTATTGTTATTCATGAGTAAAATTTATGAGCAGAATAATCATATTCAGAATTCCTTAAATAGCAATGCAGCTTCAATGCCACTTCAGTTAGTTGCTGCTGGTGTGATACTGCTGTCAGGGACCACCAGATTTTTAGATGAGTCATCAGTCCAGCCAGATCCTGTTTAGTCTATCCTATGTTGACAGTATATTTTTATTGGAAAGTTGTTAATAACTAAATTAAGGCAGCTTCCCTGTCAAGGCAACCATAACCGACGCAGTCATTCATAATTAGCAATTACCTTCAGCATCCCTGAAGATCGACTTACTCTGTAAAACATGTAACTGGTAAAACATGGTGCTGGTTAAAATAACCTTCAGTTGCTGTATGTATGACAGACATGCAGGTGAATTCCAATTCCTGAATTGGAATTGCTTATTTAAAAAAAATGGAATTGGAATTGGTAAAATTGAAATTTTCTATGAAAAAAGTTTATCCACAAATTAATTTACCATTTAATTTTTTAATTCAGAAATATTTCTTCCATGACAATCCTACTTGGAATATAAACTATCCGGAGTAGATATTCAAAGTAGGTACTTGGAGTACCTACTCATTGTAAAAAGTAGTAGGTAAGAAAGAGTAAACACCAAATAGAATTGATAAATTTGGAATTGGAATTGATAAATTTAATGTGGAATTGACCAAATGGAATTGAGCAGAATTGGAATTGACCAAATGGAATTGAGCAGAATTGGAATTGACAAAATGGAATTGCCCCATGTCTGGCGTAAGACACTCATGTCAGAAACATGTCAGGATTGCCTGATTCATAATCATAGAACATGATAAATCTAGCCAAATGCTTATTAGCCATGTCAGAGAGGTAGGACACTCGCATCCTTACAATAACTCGACTAGAAAATATTTAGTAACTACACTTGGGCTGCTATCTTTTTGTAACTACATTCCATGCTATCATCAAAAGTTATAGCTGATAGATTTGTCTTTTCCGTTTGTTCTGAGACAAAAATAAACCACATCTCGAAGAAACAGCCAACCCAATTACATATATAATGATCATATGCTCATGCTGTACATGTGATATTTGTGTATATATATATATATATATATATATATATGTGTGTGTGTGGTTTTGTTTTGTGTGTTTGCATGTTTATATATTCCTATCCTTTTGTAGTTATATCTCAGTCTGACAGGTGTCACAGGGCTGTCAGTTGACTGTTTGTTTTCTTACAGCTTAAACCAATTATTGTTTCACTAGATGGGTAAAGTCAGGTCTGTCATACTCACTTTTTCATTCTTGCTTTCATCAACAAAATACATTTTGTCACCATTGAAACTGATATGATTTCAGCAGGATTTCAGCATGCATGAAATAGGACACTTTGATGTGTAGGTGTGTGTGAGAGAGCACAATTGTATATGAGTAAGGGAGAAAAAACCTAATTGTTTGCTAACCATATATGTTCTTCTGCTCGAATGCAGCATCATTTTAATTTTAATATCATGGCTATCTTTCAGATTGAGATTCATCCATACTTCTCCCAGGAGAAATTGGTACAGTTTGCTGCGAAGTGTGGTCTCACCATAACAGCCTATAGTCCTCTGGGCTCAATTGACAGACCATGGTATGTATAACAAGACGCAAAATAAATCATTTATTTTATGAGGGAATGGTTATTTCTCCATTGTAATCGATGTATGCTTGATGTCCAAGCTTCCAGTTTTGGACATGATTTTTGGGAACTGAATGGCTATTTTATACTTATTTGCATTCATTTAGCTCATTCACTTTTAATCACTTTCATTCGTGATGATGGTACCAATTTTAGAGTTCCTTCTTAGGTGGAGGACTATATACCTCTGTGGTCTAGTTGGTAGCATGTTGGACCACAGATCGCTACCACCTGAGCTCGAATCTTGGCATGGGGATATCAGAAGGGTGTTTCATCTTTGATTTCACTTCACTACCCTTGGAGGTCGCTCGGCACATTTAGTTTACCATGTGCACAAAAGTGACCCTAAAACACCAATCATCATCATCATCCTTCTTAGTATCAGATATTCAGTGAGGTGTTTGTTTTTTTATCCTGGGAGCTGGTCATATCTGAAACATGTGGCTGGAATGGCCACTCTCTAGGAATTTATCACACAAACTGTGACACAAAAAGTTTCATAAAGTCACAGACTAATTTCCTAGTTTCGTGTTTTATTGGAACTTTGATGTAGGTTTGTGCATAATTTATTTCTGGTGTTTTCCTTTAACGAATAATCAACTTTGATAACAGGCATAGTTGTTTCTAGTATATGCTTTTGTGGATTCCCACAAATTTGATGCTTTGTTCAAAAACTGGAATTAGATGCAGGCAGTCAGGCACAAACAATGCATCCTTCCTCTGAGTGTGTTGCATATTAATGCTAACTTTTCTTTGGTTCTCATGCTCATGTTGATTCGTTGTTTGTAAATGGCCAGAGTGAGGAATCCATTGTTTTCCACCAACAAGTGAAGAAACTAAAGAAACTTTGATATCTAGACAACAGACATAGTCAGCTTCAGAGTTGTTAATATATATGTCATGCCTTGATTTTTGGAACTGTAAGCCGAGGACGGTTTTTAGGCCTAAAATGTCATGGTTTATGGTATTACCGTCCTAATAAGCCTGACCTAAAAATCTGAACTTTTTGCAGTATTTGCTGACACAGAAAATTTTTTTTGTTTTCATAATTCGTTATTCATACCAGTGTGTTTTGTATACTGTTAATAGATCAAAGCAAATTATAACCATCGTTTACGCAAACTGTTAGCGCAAACGTAGGACTTCAGACTTAAATTAACGGCGTGATTAAACATTCAATGAACCTGTATATGAAGTCAATGACTTAGAAGTAATTAAACATATTGTCAATTACTACTGAGCCTTTGATGGTACATTTTGGTCACTAACGCGGCAATAACCAAGACAATGTAAATTACCGGTATATGAGGTAACTAACTCTCTATTGAAAATAAATTAATTAATCAGTAATTATCCCGTTATTAGTATAAATATGCCCATACAAAATATGTAGACTATATAGGGGCACCCTAATGTCTATGCCGCCAAACGAATGAGATACGACGCTCTTGGGTACGAGATGTCTTGGGTACGAGTTGCCTTCTTATAGGCGCTGTCTTCGTGAAATGTGCTACTGAGTCAAACAACATTTATCCATAATTACAAAAATAGATAACTCTACATATAAATATTGATTTTCATTATAAAGCCATGTATAATTATCATCAACTTGTTTCACTTGATCTAGACTAGGTCACTAGCGTCTACTATGGTCTAGACGGCTGCTAACACACTGAAAGGTTTTTCTCCCGATGTTTGAACTTTCTTGACACTGAAATAACAGCGGCCATTAATCCGACCCCTCAAAATAAGGGTAAAAATATTGACACAAAGTCTCGGTCTAATGGCCGGGACCTACGGCTACGGTACTCTGTTTGTTGTACAACATGTGGCAACTGCCTTTTCATACAGTACCTTTCACAGGTTCCACATTGTTTTTTGAGTTGCATATACATAAAAAGTATCAAAATTTTGTATAGCTTTATTTACCATAAGCCTACTGTCAAAAGATGATCGGTGTTGTAAATATTCAATGTCAGCCATAAGATTCATGAAATGTATGGCCTGTTAGCCAACATTTAACTGGTCAATTCTCCGAGGGAAAATGTAATTCATCTGTATGTTATAAATGTCAAGCTAAGCCACATGGGAGCTGCCATATTAAACAATTTAGATGTGCAAGTTGATTTAGTGTCCTTTGCATTGATTTTTTTTTGTTCTTGAAAACATAAAAATGGACCAATATGTATCTTATTTCCGTGGTTTAGTGGGAAAATTGGTGAGTGAAAGCATAGAATTTGCCCGATGCAGCTGCGTTTCTTATTTGTATGAAGCTGTGAATACACAAAATGTTAAACTATGAATATTGTTCACAACTGTACATGCAATCCAGAACACCAGGTCTGTAAATTATCGTGTTTTAGAGATTAGCCTAGCGGTTGTTACTAAAACGTCTGTTCTACTTTGCTATAATTTTACACATCATTAGGGCAAAGCCAGGTGAGCCGACTTTATTGGAGGAGCCACAGATAAAAGAGATTGCGGGAAAACACGAGAAGACCCCTGCTCAGGTATGTACACGTGTGGAAAGTTGGCCAGAATGTTTTACCGATTTTGAAATGATAGATGTCCCGAGACACTAGGTAACGCATGTAGACAAACTGTAGTGACAACGCCGTTGTCATAATGGATAAATAAAAGACATCATATAGCCTTTTTGTTGGTTGATGTAGACTCTTACAATGCCTTCCAACTCTGTATTGGTGAGCATTTTAAATTTGGTTTTCTGGATTGCATATACAGAATTGTGAATGATAATTATAGTAAATGTTTTATGTATTCAGCTTCAGATTGTTGCAAAGGAGATTGTTAGAAGCATGATGTTTTTATCACACACACACTTAATATTTAACATTTAAATTATTTTATAGTAATTTAGTTCTTAGCCAAATATTATCATCTTGTATTGTCAAATATTAGTCTGTTATTTTTTACCAAGCTTTCTTGAAACCACCAAGTTTAAATTGCCAATGTACCATCAAATCATCTATCAGTATGTACCATTTGATTCATGTATAGTGTTTGTGTACCTTCAACGTTTGTCGTGTAGGTGATACTGAGATGGTTGCTACATCGTAACATAGCTGTCATACCCAAAAGTGTCACACCATCGAGGATAAGAGAAAATTTTGAAATAATGGACTTCAAGCTGAGTGATGAAGAAATAGAAACCATTAATAATCTGAACAGGAATGCCAGATTGATCTGTCCTATGGTGGAAAAGGATGGGTAATTATATATAGTAATTTGCCTGTATGTATGTGTGTTTCAAAATATATTTATATTCTACCCATTTTATTAAATTATATCAAAGTAATGTTTGTTATGTTTTACATTTTACAGAAAACGTGTACCAAGGGATGCTGAAGCTCCTTATTATCCCATTAGTGACAGTATAGAGTTTTAAGATGTTAAAATGTCATCACCTTTAATTCATAATATCATTGATCTCATATATGGCAAGTTTCTCTTTATGATGTAACTTATACAGACACTTGAACCGAGTTATTTCTAGGCTTGTCGAGCTTAAATTTGGAGACTGCCAATATTTTTAAGAATTACTTGTGAATTGCAAAATATTCTACAGGCTGTTGCATCTAAGCATCACAGTGTCATATAGGTATCAGGTAAAGCGTCGTCTCTTGAAAATTTTAAATCTCTTCTAAAAACACACGAAAATTAAAAAAAATTTCTTCTAAAAACACACCTATTTAAGGTCGATTTCACAGATAAATAATTATTATCTTTTAAATCATTACAGGGTTTTTACAGACATATTTTGGGGTATTATTATATTACATATTATTTGTACAGCGCCTTTGAATGGCTCCTGCCAGTAAGGGTGCTTTATTAAATATACATTATTATTATTATTAAAGTGTCTGTGTACTGTTATTTTGGGTACTCAACTAAAAGAAAAAATTCTCATAATCTGTAATAAGACTGATTCCTGATTTTTATCAGATTTCGAAAATGTTAGACACAAGCACCAGTTCAGTTTTTGGTAGTCTTTTTACAGGTTATATATAATAACAGGTTGTATTTGGCATTGCCAGCTAGTTCTATGTGTATCATTGTAATTGGATAGAGTCAAAACTTTCCTGGAAACTTGCCCTCAGTGGAAGTATTCTTATGTTTATGTAATTTTTAGTATGTATACACATCATACACACAGATTTATAGTCTGAATATATCTTGACCATGCAGCCATTTGTACTGAGATTGAGAGAAACTAATTGCAGGAGGATTATATTAGGTAAGGGTAAATACTTCAGTGACTTCATCTCTGGGGGGGAACTACAAGGTTCAGTTTTATAAACGTTGATTGATGCTCTATTTCATTTTTAACATTTACAGCCTAAATAAGCTACCTGTTCCATGTAATTATCTAAGTTGGTTAGTCATTTTTTTAAAATTTTATAGATACTTAGAGTATTTTTCTATCTGGTCTCATAATACTGCAGTCACATTAAATATATATAATTTTCATGATATAGTTTCTTTATTTCAGCAACTGTGTAAGCGTCAAGTTTATATTTGCTAAGCACGCAAAGATAAAAGAATAAATTCTGTGCCATTTCATGATGTTCTTTTGTTTATTATGAATGTGTGAAACCCAATATAATGGTTCTTTGTTTAACTTTGTAATAAATTGATACGTTACTAATTATATACGATATAATTATTAATCCACATTTAGTAATTATGTTTTACTTGATGATGAATAACTGTAATAATTGTAATTGCTATTTTTAGTGAATTGTAATAAATTATGTGATCTCAAATAATCATTAATTTCAGCACAATCATAGGGATGTTCTAATGGTGCAATGATTAAAACATTGCACAGTAAACTGTTGTGGGTTCAAATCTGGCTCATGCCTGTATTTTGTGGATTCAAATCTGGATCTGGCCCATGTATTTATGAGTTTCTTGTCCCTTGGCAGAAGTCCCTCAACCATATGTCCCAGGAATAATCAGTACTGAGGGTAAATAACTCAGCTCAGATCATCCTGATCATAATTATATTCATTATAAATATATAATTATATCTAACCTGTGATTACATCCAATCTTAAATAAACTGATCAGTTATATTTGTTATGTTCCATCATGATCTTCCATCATGATCATCCCCAACTACTTGCAGTTCACATCGCAGCAGTTGGAGTCAGACAATTTGATTATTTAATTAGCAAGGCTTTGCCATTTTATATATATTAATGCACTGTATACATCTAGACAGTGGGTAATCTGTGTAAACTGATAATTATCATCCATGTATTTTAAAATATTGATCTAAATCGAGCCGTGATTGGAGGCTCCTTGAACTGCAATGCCGTCATGTGGCGACTGGTTCACTCATCCATAAAAATGAGTACCTGACGGGACGCGATGGCTATGTGTTTGAGTAACGCTTTGCGCCTATAATGGCAGCATGCATTGTATACTTCCTTGTATGCTCCCTTGAAATTTGTGCTGGGTGGAAACAGGTCTGAGTCACGGATAGTAATATTGTAAAGCGCCTTAGAGCAGCTATCTAGCCGAATAGGATGTTATATAAATGTCACATATTATATTATTATCTAAGAAGTATTAACGAAAATTGACATCATCGTGTGAACCAATGATACGAAAGTCAATTCAATATTTTTACCTAGGAAGGAGCATATACTGAAAACACGCCTGCTTCTAGAAATAGCTAGTATTTTATTTATGATATCAGTATCATATGTTTACATAACTGTGTGAGGATTTCCAAACCATATTTTTGATTGGATGGTGTATATTGTACTCGTGATCTTAATTTTAATTACTCTATAGTATACTCGCAGCCATAAATTAACATAATACAGTTGGCTCTTGTTATAACGCGGACCACTATAACACGAAATCGGATACAACATGATCAGACCTTGGACCACAGTTCTTGGGATCGATGACAGTGCCCCTTTCCCGGAAATGGCATGAAATTCGCCACTGACCGAGGAAATGTTTCGAAATAATTTGAACGCGCTATCATAATTTGTAATTCACACATACAAAATAGCCAACGGCAACGACTTGCGCACGAGTAGATTTATTGATTACAACATTAATTACACGCCATCTTGGTTCAATCAGCCAAACAAACAGCCCTATCACAACCCTCATTTATTGTATGACTCCACCCACTAAACAAGTTTTATTCTGTTTGTTAATTCACAGCTATTGCATATGTTTTATTTATTGCAATTATGAATCATATTTTGGGTATAAACGACCTCTATTTTTATCATATTGTATCATTTCTCAAATCCTATTCTTCATGTACAACGCTACTTCATAATGCCAAAACAAAATCATAAACTGTTAAAGAGAAATTGGAGGCTATTACAAGAGTTAAACATGCACCCATGAATGTTCATTTATTGGCCCATATATTTGCTATATTCATCTGAGAAACATGCATTTTTGCTGGCGGTTGGATATCACCAATCCTACATGGCTGTTACTTTATGCGGAATTTTGTAGAAACATTTTATTTTCCACACAAACCCCGAGGTAATATTCAAGTAAGTCAACAAATGATTAAACAATTACTAGGAATATTTATGAAATAAACATTTGTATGTAACTTTCAAGGATGGTGCAAACATGTACTCGCCTTTTCTCTCACCCCGAAAGTGCGCTGTCTCGCTTGGCGCTCCACCTATAACACGTTCGACAGCTTGTGCCCCGCCAAACCTGAATCATCGACTCAACCTTTCTGTATTTAAGTAGATGTGTAGAAATTGTTATAAGAAATACAATTAATGATACGTTACGAATGTAATTGTCTAATTCTTAACTAGGTTTCAATTTCTGGCATACCACAGGATGTTGTAATAATTTTCATGCTTTGAATAATGATGTGGAGGATGTTTCTAAATTCATCTGCTAACATTCATTATTGTTATCGTTATTATTTGCTCAAACCGAGGTAAAAGTGATAGTACTGGCTGTTATAAAATTTCACACTCATTGGAACTGATGAAAATATTTTTTTATATTAAACTCGCTTGAAGCACAGAATACATATATAACCGTATGTATGTTAACCACACACGTTCCAGCGGTAAAGCATTACACAATACCATTTGTTTGAAAGTTTGTTTATTGATACAATTAAAATAAATGTACGCGCATTGATATATGAGGCATAGCAAGCATTAATCTATCTAAAAGACAGACGGACATACAACCTGTTAGTGTTAGTTTCACACTGAATTCTTTGAACAAATATAATGAATTATCAATAGACAAAAGTATTTTGAGGATCAAAGAATATTAATAATATTGCAGAAACATGAATAATATTTTTAAATTTAGTTCATTATGATGAATATGATAATGCGAGACTGAGCCATATTATATTTTATTTAGTAAGTAAGTAAGTAGCAAATAGACCGATCCAGGCGAAATGCGTTGCATCGGTTACCAATTGCACTCTGGGCGCCCACTGTTAACACGGGATGGCAACTTTTCACCAACGATAAATAATGGAAATCTTTCAGCAAATTATCTCCTATTACACAGAGACTGAAACTAGTATTTCAGCTGAACGATCGTATCTTTCCAATGGATTTAACACAATATTTATCAATATATAATCCAATGATTCAGCCGACCTATCTTTCAGATGAATGACGCAGCTACGCCTTAATTATTCATGCTGACTGGTAGATTGTTTTAGCTCAATATAAATTGATTTTAATGAAGATTGTTTAAATATTTAATTTAGAGTTTTGGAAATATTATAAATTTATAATATTGTAAAGAATGAATAAATTAAAAAAGGGAAATCACTTAATTTTTTGCAGAGACGACATATTGAATGGCATTAATTAATTTAATAAAAAGACGAACATGGCTATGAAACACCATTTTTTAGGCTTCGTGTTATCAACAAAGGGAATAATATAAACAAATATTCGTATTATACCGTACCCAACCCGTGTGAAGATGCAGGTGCTCGATGAAGAGGGTTGCAGCTATTGCCAGATTGCTACAAGATGCGGATGTAGGCACACGACAGCTAAGATGATCATCAAAATATTCCAGCAGTCGGAGAGCCTGCAAGACAGAACTAGGAGTGAACGACCCAGGTGCAGTACAGCAACAGACAATCGTGTTCTGCTTCGCGTGTATCGAACCGACAGGAAGAAAGCAGCCCCTGAACTGAAGTGACAGTGGTCGGAGCAGTCAAGAGTCCAGTGTACAACCAGAACTGGTCATGGGCGGCTTTTGAAACATGATTTCAAGTTGTGTATTGCAAGACAAAACTATTGATAACGGAGAAACAAAGAAGAGCGAGACGTCTGTGGGATGAAGAACACCATCAGTGGACACAAGCACAATGGGCAAAGATTCTATGGTCAGATCAGTCCAGGTTCCAACTATATCCAACCCGAGCAAGTCCGAAGGAGACTTGGGAAGATTATGTACTTGCTTGCACTGTTGCAACTGTGAAACATGGAGGGGGAAGCATAATAGTTTGAGGATACATGAGTGCTGGATCTGCTGGACAGCTAAACGTTTGTGAGAGGACGATGAATTGGCCCAAGTATTGTCAATTTTTTTAGAAGATCACTTGCTCCCATCAGCTCCTGCTCTTTTCAATCGTCGACGTGCTCAGCATTGGATCTTCCAATAGGACAATGCTCAATGTCACACTATCAGAGCTAGTAAGACTTGGACATGGAGTCCAACTTCTGGATTGTCTTGCACAATCTCCGGACATGAGTCCAATAGAAAATATATGGCGCATCATCAAGGCAACAGTTTATGAACGTAAACTAAGAAATATGCAAGAGCTCAGGTTTGTGTCGACGAATGGAAAAAATATCATGCCAGAACAATGCAAACACCTTGATGAAAACATCCCAAAGGGAATCAAGGCATTTGTGCGTGCACGTGGCTTAGCAACCAAATATCATAATCATGTATTATATAATTCATATTCATTGTGATTTGTCATCCATGGTGATTATTTTCATGTTTGTTAAGTCTATATATGTTTCCTACGGTATTGTTATTTCTGTTATTGCACTACATTTATTAAATATTCTATATTCCTGTCAAATCTATCTACAAATGGCCTAAAACACATTGATGTGTTTCTTAAAGCTATCTTTTAATTTAATGTTTGCTATTCATAAACAGTTAACTTTATTAAACAAAGATGATGGAAAAATTGAGAAATTTAATAGGTGTTCAAAAAGTTTTTTCCACCACTTTATATGTGACACTCGGAAATCACGTTACCGTAATTAAAACATATAATTCTTGGTACATTTCTTCTGACACGATCTTCATGACATCACCATTCAGCAACTTGACAAAAATTGCGCCAGTCTTGATCCATGTGTACTGAATCTTCGTTTGTCCCTTTAGTCTACACGTCTTATAAAGTAGCTGCGCTCGAGATTTGGTGAGATCCTCAATTACGAATACACCTGACCCCTTCAACTTCATTCTAGACCTCGTGAACTTGACCTTGGTATTATGAGACACGAAATTAACTAGTATATCACAGTTTTTTAGCTATGATAATCCATTTAAAGCAACGAAAATTAATACATAGAGTTGAATCTACATCACTTCATTCCCATGAATATCCATTCATTTTTGGCTACATGCGTCCCAAAAGGGTAGAAATTTGGGGTGGGGGGGGAGGGAGAGAAAGTCACACCGTATAAAGTTCTAGTCTGTCATGCCATTAATAAAATGACACAACTCAATGCATTTAATGGTATTGATATTAGAAATAAAATGATAGCTATTTCTAGAAGCAGGCATGTTTTCAGTATATGCTCCTTTATATGTAAAAATAATGAAATTGACTTTCGTGTCATTGGTTCACACCATGATGTCAATTTTCGTTAATACTTTTTGGATCAATAATTTAAAATACATGGATCGTGATTATCAGTTTACACAGATTATTCACTGTCTACGCGTATACAGTGCATCAAAATATATAAAACGGCAAAGCTCTGCTAATTAGATAAGCAAATTGTCTGACTCCAACTGCTGGGATGTGAACTGCAAGTAGTTGGGGCTGATCATGATGGAAAACATAACAAACAAATATAACTTATCAGTTTATTTAAAAATTGGATATAATCACAGGTTAGATATAATTATATATTTACAATAATATAATTATGATCGGGAGCTGATTGTTGTTTACCCTCAGTACTGGTTATTCCTGGGACATATAGCCGGGGGAGTTCTTCTAAGGGACAATAAATCCATAAATACAGGCATGAGCCAGATTTGAACACCACAACAGTTTACTGTGCAATGTTCAAATCATTGCACCATTGGAACATCCCTATGGTCACGCTAATATTAATGATTATTTAATATCACATAATTTATTACAATTAATTATAAAAAATACTAAAGACAATTATTACAGTTATTCATCATCAACTAAAACATAATTACTAAATGTGGATTAATAATTATATCGTATATAATTAGTAACGTATCAATTTATTACAAAATCAAACAAAGAACCATTATATTGGGTTTCACACATTCATAACAAGCAAAAGAACGTCATGAAATGTTACTGGATTTATACTTTTATCTTTGCGTGCTTGACAAATATAAACTTGACGCTTACACAGTTGCTGAAGTAAAGAGGCTGTATAATGAAAATCATATACATTTAATGTAAATGCAGTATTCTGAGACAAGATAGAAAAATACTCTTAAGTATCTATAAAATTTATACAAAAAATAAGCAACTAATTACACGGAACAGGTAGGTTTGTTAGACTCTTAATATTAAAAATTAAATTAATAGAGCATCAATCAACGTTTATAAAACCGAACCTTGTAGTGATTACGTATTACGTGATGCATACGTCACATTCTCTTAGAGATGAAGCCTCTGAAGCATTTACCCTTACCTAATATAATCCTCCCGCGATTAGTTTCCCTCAATCCCAGTACAAATGGCTGCATGGTCAAATATAATCTCTACATCTCTGGGTATACACGGAGTTGTGTCACTTAAGATGTGATATTCCGAAATTATATTCCTTACAAATAATGATACAAAATTCACTGGTTCCTGTTAAATAAAGTAGCAGAAATTACAATATAACCATATAGAAAAGAGGAACATTTCACAGACAACAACTGGAACTGTTAAATAAGATTCAGCCCACATATGCACTCTATAACTAGAACCAAAACTATTTACTCTAGGAACTCTGCACTTTGTACCGATCTGAATCATTTCTATTCGACCTTTTGTATACTGGGGTACCCAACCATTTATGAAGTTAAACCTGGGCCTTGGTTTCAGTTGGAGGTGCCACCTGTGGACAAAGTTGGAGTTGTTTGAGGGCAATGGAATGTGTGCTGACATTTATAGTCATGGCCGGTTGTCGAATTAATTTATGTTGTGGAGAATTAGTGATCGCCCGTACGTGCCGCTTAACGGTTTGTGGCCGACCAATTGTGGGGTCAAATGGGTGTGAGACCATAGTGCTCCGATTGATTGATGTGCGAAAGAAGTTGGTGGTCACCCGTTCCGTGCCGGCCGGTTGTTGGGATCGCACGGGTGTAGATGTAGCCGAGGGGGTTGTACTCTATTAATGTTTTCGTGGTGTGGGTTGAATGTGTGAAAGCTTTGTTAGTGAATGTTTGTAATGGTACAGCCAAGTCAGCGGAGATTGGATCAAGTGACATGCGAGTCTCCACTGGACAACACGCTGATTGTGCTGGGGGGGGGGAGATTTCCCTTTATATACATTTTAATGGGGGATTGTTCTCGACTCAGCCAAGTCAGCGGTGATTGGACCAGGTGACCATGCGGGGTCTACCGGACAACAACGCTGACGGTGCTGAGGGGACAATTCGCTTTATATATCTGTTTTTTTTTAGATTTGTTTGGAAGAGAGTAGTGGATTGGTGGTTCTGGAGTGTATCACTTTTATTTATTGAAATAATAAGTTTGAAATTCACATACGATTCAATATTGCAATTGCAGACATCCCCATTATTAAAACATTTGACTTGTCACGATTGGCTGTTGTTAAAATGCGTGGAGTTCACAGCATTAACATTGCTAAACAAAACTATAGTTGATTCGCGTGAAATTCACCGCAGATTCAGAATAAACTGGAATCGGAATCAAAACGAACACAATTAATTGAAATCGAACATCAAAGTTGTAACTAATTATTGTAATTGTAAATGTAACAGTGTGTATGGATCAATGAAATTGAACCTGCCATTGATAATGGCCACGTGGGTTTATCGATTCACACAAATATTACGCCCGACGTACAATTAATCTACATAATTCTATGAGTATATATTGGCCACTATCCATGATTTTACCTGTATTTTCGTAATTACCATTTGTATTTATTGAAGAAATAACTTTGAAATTTACAAATGATCGATGGACGTTTGCACTTGGAGACAACGCTATTATTACAGCATTTACATTGTCGTGATTGGTTACTGCTGAAATGGGTGGAGTTAACAGTATAAACATTGTGAAGGGAAAAAAATTATAGTTGATTCGCGCAAAATCCACCGAAGATTCAGATTAAACTGGAATTTGAAAGAAAAAGAACTCATTGATATCGAACATCTAAATTGTAAGTAATTATTTTGTTTGTATATTTAAGAGTGTGTATGAATCAATGAAACTGAACCTGCCATTGACAATAGCTATGCGGCTTTGTCGTGTCTGTTTACAACAACATTTGCACAGTTTACACAAATATTACGCCCGATGTACATTTAAACGATATGGCTATGGGGAGGTAATCTCCCACAATCCATGCATCCTTTTACCGTATGTTATAGCATAATTAGCACTTGAATTTATTGAAAATAATAAGTTTAAAATTCCCATACGATTCACTATTGCACTTGCAGACATCACCATCATTACATAATTTGAATTGTCGCAATTCGTTGTTGCTATATTGAGTGGGGTTCATCGTATACGAATTGTGAAACAAAACTATAGTTGATTCGCGTGATATTCAGCGCAGATTCCGAATGTACTGGAATTGGAAACGAAACGAACACAATTAATTGAAATCAAACATCAAAGCTGTAAGTAATTATTCTGTATTATGTAATAATCTGTAATGGGTCGGTGAAATTGAACCTGCCATTGATAATGGCCACGTTGCTTTATCGTGTTTTGTACAACGATATTTGCACAATTCACAAAAATGTTACGCCCGCCGTTCATTTAATTGACATATATCTACGAGTATATATTAGCTACTATCCATCGTTTTGTCCGTAAGTTAATAATAACCATGTGTATTTGTTGAAGAAATAACTTGGAAATTCACAAATGATCGATGGACGATTGCAGTTGCAGACGTCAGCATTATTACATCATCTGACGTGATTGACTGTTGCTAAAATGGGTGGAGTTCACAGTATAAGCATTGTGAAACAAAACCTTAGAGCTTATTCCCGCAAAATTAACCGAAGATTCAGAATAAACTGGAATTGGAAAGAAAACGAAGGCAAATATTTTTGAAATAGAATATCATGGCCACGTATGTTTGTATAGTCTTTTAGAACAAAATCTTTACATACAGTTCTCACAAATATCATGCCCGACGTTTATGTAATTGATATGTCTATATTGTCCCACTTTTACCGTATGTTAGTGTATAATAACCATGTGCATTTATTGAAGAAATAATTTTGAAATTCACAAACGATTCACTATTGGACTTGCAGACATCGCCATTATTACGTCATTTGACTTGCAGTGATTGGCTGTTGGGTGGAGTTCACAGTATATACATTGTGAAACAAAACTTCATAGTTGATTCGCGTAAAATTCATTTCAGATTCGGGAAAAAACTTGAATTGGAAAGAAAATGAACGCAATTATGTTTGAAATCGAACATAAAAATTTAAGTAATTATTCTGGTTGTATATGCAATAGCTATTAATGTGTAACGGATCAGTGAAATTGAACCCGTCATTCACAATGACCTGTCCTTCACGCATTTTTGTCGAGTGTGTTTACAACAAAGTTTGGACATGTAGTTCTCACAAATTTCACACCTGACGTATATGTAATTGATATTTCTATGGGTATATAGTGTCCTACTATTCATCCCTTTACCTGTATGTTAGTAATTACCTCGTGTATTTATTAACGACATAAATTTGACATTCATAAACGATAGATGGACGATTGCACTTGCAGGCATCGCCATAATTCCTTAAATTTGACTGGTCATGGTTGGCTTTTGAGGGCAACTTGTATTTGAATCAATCATTCGCTCTGCTAAAAATGCCAGGTAGGAGAAATCCAAGACAGTTAAACATCAGCATGTTCAGATAATTTAACGATCAACTGGGAATAATACATTTATTTTGTTTATTGTTCTCTTATATTATTATAATTACGGATATTTTTTAAAGCGGGAATATAATTCGAGTGCGAGTTAATTCTCTTGATTCCTGCAAAATGGATTTGCTAAAATCAACGTTCAAAAAGTCATTAAAAATCTTGATTACTAGAATCATTTGAAAAAGGTATTAGCCATCAAGGAATGATTTATGTGTTAACTTATATTCAGGGAAGCAGATATATTATTACCAAATTTATTACCACAATTGTGTATTTTGGGGGAACTGACAAGCTTAATAAATAGACCTCGACACCGTAACCTGTTCTTAAATTGACTGATTATACTCCTCTCTCAAAATCTATTTGTTCATTACTGCCTTATTTGGCAGAAATAAGAACAGGATTATATATATATATATATATATAGTCTAGTTTTGTGTGTGATTTATTTAGTCGAGCGAATGCTGAAGCAACACTTTCTGATACCGAATTTTATCTAGAATGGGCTTGTCGTTAATTGCCGATGACGAAAAATCGACAGGTTAAATTTATTGCTACAGCTTGTGTGTGTGTGTGTGCGCGCGAAACAGAACCATAAAGCCTACAAACTGTTTTACAGTCGAGTATACTATATAACGATATAACATTAACGTGCAGAATATTGCTCGAAATCAATAATACCATTGTTGCCACTACATACACGAACGCAACATCAGGCACATAACGCATATGCTAATATTTAAAATAATATAAAACACATCGAATTATATAAATATAGAATAAATTATGTACTATAAAGCTATGTTGCTGCGTAAATTACACAGATATGTTTGGACATTTCACATCTTAATAGAGCGTTTCAGACGAAGCCTGTTTATCCATAATCTCTGGGAAACTTCGCGTTAGAAAATGTTCTCTAGATGTCCGCGTACTATAGGAAGCACTGGGATTTCGGCCATTTCTCAGATGATGATCTCCACAACTACAGGAATTTCTGTTAAATTTCAGTAATATCACCAATAATCACAAGCAACAAACTTATTGTACTATCGTCTGTGAATCTAATTCCAGTTCAGATAAAGTGAAATACTAAATTCCCATTTTCAGTTTCCTATTTGTTTAAAATTAGTTAAACTTTCATAAAATATTATAGTGTATGCCTTTTCAAAACTAACTGAGTAGAAGTAAAAGTAAACTTGTAAAAATCTACTTGAGTAAAAAGTAAAACTATTTTCTAAATGTAATTAAAGTAAAAGGAGAAGATAAAATTTATTGTAACACCAAAACTAATAATCAAATATATACAAGAAATAAGTTGACTGAACAAAGCCATTGTTCAATTTCAGCAAAAGCTAATTTTCCAAGTTGGTGTCACCAATGCGAGCCTTCATTGGGGTGAAGATATGCCAAGCTGCACTGAACAGGCGCTCGCATGCAGAGCTAGCTGGGAGTGGAGTATTTATTTCGAAGACTAGCCGCTTGATGAGTGGCCATCCCGCGACTGTCATCGTCTCTGTAGATGGATTAATCAGATACTCATCAAGCTGCGTTAGAGCTGGTGTAGAGCTTTATTAACAAAGAACTCGTTATCTTCATCAGAATGGTCTGATGCCTGGTTATCTGCTGTTGCCTGCTGCATTGCAGTCAGGCGCCGCTTGAGGAACCTCAATCCCATCCTCGACAAGAATCGAAACATTGTCGACAAATATGGCCACGGGCGATGCCCAGGACCCATTTCCCATTCGCCGCTTTCTACTTTGCTTTCCACATTCACGTCCACTATAATCACTATATAATTCAAACTGATCACACAGAATCCGGAACGCGAATACGCTCGTGATTGGATACCATTAATAACCCTTGTCCTGCCAAATGGATGGACGCCTCTGTGATCTAGTTGGTAGCGTGTTGGACCACATATCACTACCACCTAAGTTCCAATCTCGGCGTGGGCATATCTGAAAGGTGTTTCATTTTCAACTTCGCTTTATTACCTTCGGAGGTCGCTCGGCCCATTTGGCCTAACATGTGCACAAAAGTGGCCTTAAACCATCAATCAATAATCAATCACCTGTCAAATGGATTCACCTGGCGATTAAAATGAAATATCCCCGGATGGAGCACAATTAGGCAACTGAACTTATGACTAAAAAAGTAACGAAAATAAAGCGAAATAACTGAAGGTAATGAAGTAAAAAGTAGCGTTACCGCAAATAATACTACTTCGTGACAAGTAAAAGTGGTTAGTTGAAATATTACTTCGTTAATTCTAGTTACTTGAAAAGAAGAAAAAAAACCTCCTCAAGTAGAGTAACGATGTACCTTTACTTCGTTGCATACCACCTCTAGCCATGGCTTGCGGTCAATCAAAAATAGTCGCTAGCTATGTACAGTGGTAGCCAGACACGTGGACCTGCAACTTATATAAACAAAAACTAGGCAAATTGTGATAAATTGTAAGTAATTATTTTGTAAATATTTGCATTTTTTCCATTGTATGTATCTTGATAACTCTAGATAGGTATTTGGTCATAACCAGTAGATTTCTGAGTGTTGATAGAAGTAATTAAGTTGTTTTTCAATTTGTTTTCAACTACTGGAACAAGGTAAAAGGACCTTGCATCAGGACGGTAATTTTTGTTTTATTTCTAAAATACTAGGATCTTCATATTGAGTTTCAATGAGGGATAGTATTTCATCTCTATCAGTGAGATAATCAAACTTACCAATATTATCAACTATTGTAATGAATAAGTCAGTAAATTATTCCATGGTTCCCTCAGTCAAGGAAATATTATTTTCCAGGACATTTTCAGGACAAAATTACAATCTTCCAAGGACAAAGTTTGCAAGATTTAAAGGTAATAAATTAAGATATATGCGAGAAAATATATCATATTTATTCAATGTATGATCGATTATTGACTGATCTACCTACTAGCATAGGATATCAATACTATGTACGGTACTCTTTTTCTTCTACAATCTGATTTTTTTCAAATGCAATATTTTTTGCAGGACATTTCCTGATTTTGCAAATTCCAGGACATTTCCAGGACATGGAAAATTAATTTTAAAAAACCTGGTCATTGTTGAAATGCTTGTAACTTCAATACTAGACTTTGTTTGGCTTTCGCTTTTATATTATATGCTTTTAGCCGAAACTCAACATGTGACAATCACTCAAACTAAAAACATTATTAATTGATGGAGAAACGATTCTTGTTATAAATGGTGGCAGGATATAACAAGTAATAGCTATTACCCTGTTACCGAAGCGTTATCCACGATGCCTCAGCTTAGCGAAGATATCGTGGAAAACAGGGTAATATTTGTTATACGTACCAAGGGGAATATGAAACAGGACAATGTCAAAACACCCCTTTTTGGTACGAGTCCACTGCTAGATATCATCCCTACAGGTGTTATTTGAGAATGGGATCGCCCATAAGTACACAATGGATGGCCATTTGGTCATTGTTCTTTCAAACTCACATACTTAGAGGTGTGATTTTGATGTGTAGTACACACTTGATTGACTTGACAGAACCATGCGTGACGATATCGCTCGGGCGTCTATTGTTCGGATGTCAACACCCACGGTATGTATTTAGGGGTTCTTGTGGATTCCTGAATGAGATTATGAGTCTTATCGTGCGTGCGGACATACGTCTTAGTTAGACAATTTTAGCTTTAGGCGAATTATAAGATGCGATCATACGCCATTTTACGACGAATTATTCATTCCACTGAAACAAATTGTATCCTTTGAATTGAATTTTTATACCAGTGGTCGCCTGCTATCAGGAACATCATCTCTAATAATAATCTTTATTCCTCAGTTGATCTGAATAAAGAAATTTCTACAAGCTTTATAAACTTCAATTCTAAATTGATTATTTGGAAAGACAAAATATTGATTTCAACACTTTGAAATATATCAGACACGTTGTGAAATTTATTTCTAAGTTTAACGCTATTCATGTTGACACGAAAAAGACTTAATTACTTGCATATATTGCTTTAATTCTAATATAGGTTTGTAGAATTGGCTCATTGGTATTAGCCATATTTTAACAATCATTACACTTCTGTGTACCAAATTAAACTTCACAGATATTATTATCAGTACTATATGTATAAATTATGTCAGTTTCGGAGTTTATTGCTGAGGATTATCTTAAATTTCAATGATTCCTTTCATTGGCTGCCTCCTAGTGGATCAGATCAGAAGCATCCTGGTCCTGGGTCTGTCCAGTTTCAGTTGGTCTGTAAATGTCCATAGCTCCATTTCTGTGGTAAACTCCTCAATGGTGCAATGACGCACAAAAACGCTGATTAACCTCTGTGTTGTCTTTAGCGTGTGTTTTTAGCTATCTATTTACTGAATAAAATGTCTACGCTGATAAACTGTGTCAACCTGCAGAGAGCTGTCTCGGGTCAACACAGTTGTCTCGCAGACCGAACTGCTCTGCTCCGTTACGAGCATATAACCGCCGGTGGCGCCACCAACTGAATACTAACATGACTACATAATGTGGCCGAATTTGCCGGTTACTTTATTAACCGCCTGGGGTCCCTATTGTTGCGAGCGATAATATATGACTACATAGAGACATGCCGAGTGTTTAGAATAATTTCCAGCTTAATTATTGCAAAGGCGAAGTCTCTACCTTGAGAGTTCAGACTTGCTATTTACCATGCGGTAAACGGTTATCCTAATTTGCACTCGGGACGAAGTGGTGTCTGCAATTAATTCAAATTCTAACGTGAAGCCGTATATGTACTCGATTTCGATTTTCGAGCGTGGAAACAGATTTGCTGAAAACCATCTCGTAAAACTTACCCGAAAAAGACATCCGTGTTACCGTCATATGTATTCAATTCGAGATTAGGCCGCCCGAACAAAAGACGTTGCGTAGCAATGATTACCTTCATAAAGCGGGAGCGCGACGACGAATCGCCCGAATCCGACCGGCAAGAATCAAAACGCACCAAGTTGCATTCATACACCATAGAGTTTAAGTTACAGGCCGTTTCCTACGTGAAAGAGGGCAACAGTAAAGAGTCCACATCGCGGAGGTTCGGCGTAGATCCGAAACGTATCCGTGAATGGTGTAAACAAGAAGACCAACTATTGTGCCTGATGACCAAGCGCGGCTCGCCGACGCGTAAACGCCTCGATGGTGGGGGCCGTCGATCATTATCTGAAACGCTAAAACCAGAACTCTATCATTGGATAAAGGTAATTAAATATTTGAATAATATAGTGTGTCGATCGGTATAGATAAGTTAAGCCGTCACTTTTAATTACACATTTTCACTGGCCAATTATAATGCCTTGATTTGAGGATGTGTTAGATTATTGTTTGGCATTGTTTGAATAATATTAGTAATAGCAGCTAGTATTAGCTACGCGAGGGAATAACATTTTTGTTGTTGTAAGCGTATGGTATCTATATTGTATCATTATCTATGCACGTATATAAAGTTAATATATATATATATATATATATATATATATATATAGTGCTTGGAGGTATACCTGGAATTAGGCTTTGAATAAATATATAAAAGCCGGTCCCAAATAACAGCCGGGTGTCACGAGGTTTCGAATTGAATAGCACAGACACAATGAATGGGTAACTTTATTCTGTACAGTATGGCCCTTGCCTTGAATTCAATAATATGCATGTGAATGTAATCGTGTACAATGTGTGAAATTTGTGCGAGTTTTTTTAATAGCTTGAGCGTGCATCATGGGGGGGGGGTGTATAGCAGAAAGGTTATTTCTCAAAGAAATGAGATGACCAGATGAAACAACTCACAGACACAGGTATAACACAGCTTTGCACCCAATTCTGGCGATTTGTAGCACAGTGGACAATGAACAGCACCACACAAAGAAAAGAAGAAGAAAAAAACACCCCATTGTTCATGTAA
The DNA here is from genome assembly GCA_025642065.1 of Paralvinella palmiformis. Taxonomy (NCBI): domain Eukaryota; kingdom Metazoa; phylum Annelida; class Polychaeta; order Terebellida; family Alvinellidae; genus Paralvinella; species Paralvinella palmiformis. The sequence goes on from JAODUP010000366.1 coordinate 546,922, forward strand.
AAAAATAAACAATACAAAACATTGAATACGGTACAATAAATGTTTGAGATGGCCAGTTTGATATGGTTCAAAGTACACCAATCACGTTGCCTGGCAGAGTATACACAATTCCCAGGTTAACTTGTCCTACACCCATATTTTTTGTCGGCCCCACACATTCTTTGTTAGCCACCAGGTCGTACACCAGCACAATATGTTTGTCGGACCCGTTTTTTTTTTGGTTTTTCCCTTTTCATTTCAAAGTGATAAAATGTTTTCCCATTTTCATCCTCGTGAAAACAACACATTAAGCTGATCGAATGGCCACAAAATAATAGCAACTATATATATATATATATATATATATATATGGCTAACAATAATTCTGCGAGAACGTTATCGGACAAATGGCCGATTGGTATAAATACCTTTGTAACCTTATGTAGTTTCTGAACGCAGGTCTACGTGACCTGGGGTCCGGTCAAAATCCCTCTAGGTCAAAAAGCCCTCATATATACTTGGATAATATGATATTTTTAAAAATATTGGCCTAAAACAAAGTACACATAGGGTTAGGGTTTAGGGTATTAAACTGAAATTGAGGGTTTTTACCTATTTCAAAATAAGAGGTGAAGGCTTTTAACCTAGAAGGCTTTTGACCTACACCCACATGACCTCTATGTCCAGATCGCTGTCTTCTGATATTCTTCTAAGTTATTAGCACGACTGCAGGTGGTTATTATCTGCGACTCGTGATCAAACCGGATTGGTTGATCAGCCCAGAATTGATCTAATCTACCCTCAAAGGACTTGCGGCTAATACAACGCGTTATGGAAGAACGTTCCATGTATCAGCCACACGCAACCTAAACTGAGATGGTCTTATTTTGGTTTTACTTTCTTCCTTATACAATTTCTTCTGGCGTCCTCTTGTATTGTTGTTATTATTTACTGGTAGCTGCATTTCTGGATCCTGGCCATATATTCCATTCAATATCGTATACACTTCTATCATACCCCCCTCGGATACGTCTGTACATCATTGGTGGCAGATCTGATTTCTTTAACCTTTTGTTGTACCTTAATTAGCTCCTTCAGCCCAGCTAACATTTTCGTAGTCCTCCTTTGGACATTTTCCATGTCGGATATCATCATATTTTGGCCGACGAATTTCGCCTACATTAGGTTTGTAAAGAGTGTGAACTTATATCGTGCAGTGAGATGTGTAAATAACGATAACCAATCTTCTGGTGTCCCATTATTTCAGTAGACAACGGAGCACAAATGAGCTCCAAGCACATTGTGCCATCCAACTTTTAACTCAGAATGCTGAGAGAGTAACAGACAATGTACTGATTGTCTGTCACTGCATATACCGTGTACCTAGGATACTTTCAAATGAATATAGGTTGTGTGTGTCTGGTTATCCTGATTTTAACAACTGTTTATTAACTATAAGCAAAGTAAATCTCTCTTTAAGTACTTTATCTGTTGTGATTTAAGTGTGTTATCAGGTGTTAGTAATATTTATACTTTAAAATATCAGTTAATATATATATATTTGTGTGTTTGTTTGTGTGTGTGCATATATATATATATATATATATATCAGACGATTCTATATTGCATGGGGACGACACTATAATAGGGTTAATTTAGGCTAAAGCACAACACTTCAAACTTCTAGGTTAGGGTTTGAATCTGACTCATACCTATATTTCTGGGATGTTTCCCCAGCATTTCACCTCTAGTTTGGTCATATGTCCCAGGTGTCACCATAAACAAAGCTAAATATTTCACTGCATTGTATGGTATTCCTTTACAATGTAGTGAAAGTTGGAACAGTAAGCTGTCAAAACAGTGGCCTGTCAGAACAGCATGTCATTGTTCAGACATTGAGTATAGTCAGATATTGACTCAAAAGGCCTTAAACAACATGGAAGAGTTTCATTAATTTTTGCAATATATAAATAATAATAGATATATGTACACCAATGCATTAAATATATTTAAATTCTACCACCCAAATATGACACATTAAAGTTAGTCATACAGAATTTATTAGAAGTTTGTGTACATGAACTTCAAATAAATTCTGTCGACCTTGACTTGAACAAGTACCAAGAAACTCTGCTCAGAGATGAAGTTGCCCATCATTATAATATTCCTCGATAAAACTCTAAATCCCTGTTACATTATGGTGAGGCATTGCAGTATACATAAATAAGGTATTTAATTTTAACATGTGTGATGATTTTCAAATTAATTTATGATCACCTATTAGAAACTGAAAACCTTAATGCCATAAAGCTAAGTCAGAGAATTTCATTTTGTGGGATGTATCCACATTCTTAGTGTTAGAACATTATTTATGAACCAAAAAGAAGCAAGAAGAATATAAACTTACGCCAAATGGAGCAATCAATTATTTCAGTGACTGGATGATTGCTGTAGTTAAGGCACTGGCCTCGCCGGGGTTGATTTCAGTTGTCTGACCTCCTCTGCATTGGTCATACCTGGGAAGTACGGCCCAGCTAGGGGTGACTCCCAAGGAAACAAATCCAACAAACAAAGGCGTGAACTGGATTTGAACCCACAGCCTAGACGTTTCCAATATAGTGCTCTAACCACTCAGCTACTATAGATGGCCTGACATATAAAAAGTCTATGCCATTGAGACATGGGATACTCTAAAGCCTTTTACTGATTCATGAAACATCCCATAGACACAGAAATATTGGAATTTAATCAAAGCCAAAATATTTGTATGGCTGCCATTAGTCATAAATTATTACAAGAAATGAACATTATCAGAAATATAAATCACATCCCAGTAACTGTTGTGAGATATATGGGTAATTATTACTTTAGTAGATTACACCTAGACACTTGTTTACTTCTGTTATATATTCAATTTTGGATGATGACATCAAATTATCAACTGGATGTGGTTTTATTATATAATTTTCTAATACGAGTCATTTATTATAATATTTAAGGCCAAATCATTTCTTAAATCCTTTTATTTATTCAAAACATTTTAAAATATCACACCTGATGTTCATAATTAGGATACTAAAATATAAAGAAATATTACCAATTCTCCATTAAGTACAAGGCTAATTAAATCATTCAAGTATTTAGCAAAGATCAAGTTAAATTCTTTATATATAAATTTAAATCTAACTGTAATAAATTCTTACAACTAAATTTAAATTAAGTTAATAATTTAACCCAATTTATGCTAATAAATATAATAATAATAATATATTAAATCAGATCCAATTTATAATTCAAATTTAATAATATTCTAAATTTCTTGTTATAGCTATTTTAATTGTTTCTCATTCTTTTTAAGTGACACTGAAAATGTGTTTTGTAAATGTAAATATATCTGCAACTATAAAACTGAGTTTGTTCAAGTTTTCCAATGGTCTAATTCACATAATTTTCACTGTTTAATTAACTTAATAAAATCAAAGAAATTAATTTTGACATTCTAAGATTACTAAAGTACCTCCCATAAAAAGCTTATAATTTAAATACCAAGGTATTGCAACTGTACAAGTCACTATTTGTTAACAGTGCCAAAATACAGTGGCAGCTTTAGTTATTTAGAAATGCCAAAAAGTCAATATTGTTATTCATAAGACTTCTCTATTCATTCCACATCAAAAGTTTTATTACTTGACTTACACTTCAGTCTTCACTAATAGAAAGTGCATTAATTTATAATCTATTAGAACATGCTCTATTTATTTTGTGGCTAAGAGCACTTAACTGTAACTGCCAAATTATGAATATGATACAATAGGTGTTGATGATCTGTATGTTAGTTAAGCCTAAGGTCATTATAATCTATTATTTGGATGGAAACTTATTCATGACACCACAACACTATATCAGTTATATGCATTTTCATTAGATAACTCCGGTACAAACTTAATTGTCAAGATAAACTTAGCCTTAATTTGTCTCCATTTCCACAACACCGTATAAAATATTAATGCACGTCATGTAGAAGTCTAATCCAAAATATAAAAATACTGAATAGTGAATTTTATATTATTATTTAGGAATCATGGACTCAGAAATGCCTTTAAGGCTTTATTGGCTTTAAGTTTAATTAGGCTGTAGTTTTATTCATAATATGCGATCAAGCACATTAAAAAGCTCAGAATTATTTAAATTTTAAATTACCCATTATAATATTTTAGTTTGTATTAAATTTATTTCTAGTACCTGGATAGTATTATACAGTAATATTTATTTTAAAAAAAACAGGTGTGTGCCTCTACGCGTGGAAAATCCACATCACTAAATACAGCTCATTGATAAGCAGTAGCGCCGTCTAGCGAATGACGTAGTACATGATAAATAGGAAATCCCCCAAAGTGCTGTCAATGAACGACGTCACCTAAGGATAGTGACTAGTGAGGCTATCTGTTAACATGGCGAGCCGGGTAAGGTTTATTAATGGCATTATTATATCGTAACAAACCATCCACCGACCTATTTCAGCGATGATATGTCTGTTGGGGGTGTTCCTCGTTCGAAAAGCATAGAAGCGTCTTGATTTTCGGTCGCAGCGTTTCGATAATGGTTAATTGATGTTATCATTAATGGGGTGACTGTCTGGATATGGAAATAGCCACAATCCTGGACTGCCAAGATGGTGTGCTAAAAATAGATCTATTAGATGATAGATCTAATGTACTTCATTGTCTACACAAAATGTAGATCTAAGTATAAGCATTACATTTCGGTTTCGAAGAGAACAACTAGAACTAGTTCAACAGGCGTAGTGACAGTGCTGTCAGTGTCACAACTGTGTTGGGTATAAAACAATTTTTTTTTGTTATGATCATTGACATTTTGAAAGAACTCGATATAGAACAGATGGGGGTATTCTAATTATAGATTCTGTATATGTCTCTTTAATATCTTGTTGTGGTGTTCTGATTGCTCAGTGGTTCGAGTGCTGCACTACAAACTGCCAGACTAGAGTTTGAATCTAACTCATGCTTATTGATTGGGAAAGACAGAAAGTAATGCCTATATAGATGTATCAGTGTATTTGTGGGATATTTTCAGGAGTAGTCACAGATTTGACCAAATAACTTGCATGCTTGGATATGATTTGTAATTAAATGAAGTGGCAGTATCAAATCATGTGGGCAGCCATCCATGATTTTAATCAAGAAATTAATCTCGGATTCCATATACCTTTGAAAAATCTTGAATGCTGAATGGTAATTGACTCCTGTGAGAATCACTGCTTAACCTTATGACTATCTTAATTCAGTAATTGTGACAAAGTAAAATTATATTATTGCAATATATTTTACTCCACTATAACCCATTATTTTCATATAGAAGTAGAAAATTAATTATTTGTTAAAACCAATAAGAAACTGGCTATTTTCAACTTACTTTATTCCCATTATTAGTAATAATATTATAGATTTAAACTGAACTATGCAAAGCATACTGATTATATTATATATAATATAGGCTGTGGCTATTGTTCAGGACCCAGACGTACACCAAAGTAGTTATAGCCCCAGCACTTCAACTGCAAATATGCACCTTCTTGAATATCCAATAGAATATAACACACTGCCAGCTACCAGACACCTTACAAATTTACTAAAGCTCTGGCACTGTTTGCCTAATCCTAACTGTAACCCTAAACAGGAGTATTTGTGCAAGCAACATGGTATCTTGTGGGTGACTTACCACCTTAAATGGTGCTGCCATCTCCACTGAATCAATTTAAAAAGGGCGACATTAAAGATCCCCTGAGGACATAATACACTCTGGCAACCCTCAAGGTATTTTCGCTCCATCTTTCCATACTGCTCCCCTATGAGTAGTGGGGGAGGAGTTATAAACAGCCATCAATAATAAAAAGGGATCACACCGGAAATAAAAGCTCACATTTTCTTGTGATAGATCATAAAATGAAAGAAAAGCAATCATAAGCACAGGAATAATTACTTATCCCCCTTTATTTTTAAGTATTATATATCAATTCAAACATGGTTTAGTTGATAAGTTGAAGCTGAATTATTCAAGCTGTTATTTTACATGGCTTAGTTATCACAAATGAGGGAGACACATGTGATCTGTAGTTTACTTGCTTCATGACGGAGACTAATTGTAAATAAATTTAGAATTTACAATATATGGCATATTCAGTGGAGAAAACCTTGCCAGTTGCCTGGTTGGATGAAAAACTCCTCCTGCTATAATGTCACGGCCTTGATTCGAACCTCCAACCTACCCCACAGCATGACGATGAGTAAGGAAGACCCAAACTCTTACCTACTAAGCCATAGATTCTGCATGGGGGAGACATATATATATATATATATAATATATGGAAGTTCTCATTTGAAATAAACCTTAGTTTTGCTGTGCATTCAGTTTTTAATTGTATTTAGGTTTTTACATATTTAATTCTTGCAGGATGTTTCAGAATACTGTTTTTTGATAAAGAAAAACTCATCCAGAAGTAAGAATCCCATTGTGGATTCAAGGTTTAGAATTGGCCAGCTCAGTGTGCTTGCTGCATAGGTCTTAAGCGTGTACACTGTATGACCTATTTTGTGGTGATGTATTGTTATGCCTTATTACTCACTCCTGGACAAAGAAAGAGGAGCATGTAGAAGGAGTGGCCTGACCTTTGGGCTTTTTTAGGGGGAAGCTCATCATCAGAATGGATTGTGGCAGATATCAGGAAGTCATCATTGGTACCCCAATGACTACAGTTTTACATTGTACTCTGATCATGGGGTCAATTTCAGAATTAGAATTGATAGTCAGTTCCGGAATAAGCCTGAAGCATGATGACGTCAAAAACAAAACAAATCAGCCACGCTCTGTACTGTGGGATTTATAGGTGGTCCGCTGGGTGATAATCCCGCCATTTTAACCTTAAATGTCAATGTTCTGGATCTGTTATAAGCATGCCAAAAACTAACTTCTGTATACCGTTTAATTCTGCTTTGACACCGAAAAGCTGGCACTGTTGAAAAATTGTATTCCAAAACTGAAAATCAGATTATAAATATATGCTAATTGTCTGTCATTGCTACTTTATAAAATGAAAGTAAAGTGTGGTATTCAACATTGTAAACTATAGTACAATAATATTCACTGCACATAACAAAGACTGTTAAAATGTGGTGTTCATAGTAAATCACACTAAAATTATATTTAATGAAAAGAAGAAGAATATAGTCCAGTATATTGGAAAATTTTATTTATTATTTATGGATATAATAATATTGGTAAATTACACTTTATTTACCAATATTATTATCTATGATCTGATGCATAATAATATTGGTAAATTACTCTTTATTTGCGCCTTTCACTGTTTCAGTCAATCCTTACACTGACACTTTAATTATAAAAATTTCACTGACAGATTGTCATTTTGAATTAAAACTACCCAACGCTTTCTCAGCATTTCATCCCACGGCCAACACATGCCAACTTAAATATGTATATCGCTTACTAGTGGCATGACAATACAGTAAGCAGGGGTTAGATTTTGGCATGATTATAACAAAAATGAAATCCGCAAATTAATTTACCATTTAATTTATTAATTCAGACAAATTTCTTCTATGACAATCCTACTTAGAATATAAACTATTTGGAGTAGGCATTCCAAGTAGGTACTCAGAGTACCTACTCATGGTAAAAGTAGTAGGTAAAAAGAGTCAGTAAAAATTGGAATTGATCAATTTGATGTGAAATTGACAAAATGGAATTGACCCCATGTCTGACTCTGATAGAGCACTGTGCTGTAAACCTCTAGGTTGTGGGTTCAGATCTGGCCTGTGAGATTTGTTCCTTATAGGTGTGGCTCTGCAATATGTCCCAGGTTTGACCAGCGCTACAGCTAAATAACCCAACCGAACAACAATGATTGCAGTTTTACAGCATGGCAGCCTCATGATGTTCACATGATTCAGAAAATGATGTCAACTTACCTGTTCAGGGATGGCATAATTTATGACAATTAATTCATTGTTTTTCAGGTGATGAAAGTGGCTCGCTGTCCAACAGAAGAACTTTCATTGACTAACTGTGCTGTTGTCAACGATAAAGAGTTTGACACCAATCAGACTACGTAAGTGTGAATTTATAATGAGTTATATGATTACTATAGAATTCTGGAGCCAGGGATCGAATCCCAATTTTATCCATATTTGTAGGATATTTCCTTAGAGAGTCTTACGTCGACGATATGTTTTAGGTGTGATGAGTACTGAAGCTTTAAACAGGCAACTCACCCATCCTTATACAGTGGCTCATGTGCTGATGCAATTCTTGCCAAAGGTGTTGACCAGCCATCGGATCAGATCAGATGAAGCTCTGAGTGTTTTGTTTTTAATTTGAACAATGGACAAAGCTGTTTTATGCCTCTTTATTCGTTTAGTAGTGCTGTTGAGGTGCCGGTTCTGAATTGAGTTAATGCGAACATGGCTATTTTCTATCTAGCGATCAGATATATTGTGGAGCCTTAGGGATCGGTCCAAGGTTATTCACTGTCTGTGCTAGAGGTGTATGGATGTTTATATTTGGGAAATGATGGGCATCATCCATTCATCATTATATCTTGATGGGAATGATTAGCATTTTTGTGATGTTATCATATCAGGGATGAGAGTTTTCCAGAGCTGAAAATAAGGTTTTTGGAAATGGGAATTGGGTTAAACTGGCGGTTTGAAGAACATAATTTTGTAAAAACAACATGTTTTTATCCCATTCGAGTAGTCTCAAATTGTCCTAAAAATGCGCAAAACCCAGATCTTTTCCCTACACCCCAATATGCATAGGGCTCACTTCTTTGTGTGATTTGCTTTCCAGGTTTTTGTTTTCAAAAACCACTCTCATGCCTGAATATAGAGATTGCACGTAAAATGTCAGTAACGCTAGCAATACTTTATCCGAGACAAAGATGATTATTAATAAAGGGATTTATTAATTGAACTTTCCTTATTTATCCTGTTATATGTTATTATAGTACAATATAATGCTATTGTTTTAAATAGAGAATTAATCAACTTGAGTTGCCCTAAGGCACGTCATAGTGAAACATATTTAAAACATGTTCTAAGTTCATGAACAATGATGATTAATGTTTTATGACCACTTTTGTGCATGTTCTAAGCTCATATAGCGCAAAACATTTTATCCATAAATATGTTGGTTTATAGATCTTATAAATAGGCTTATTTAAAAAAAGGCAGGTTTAAGAACCTTACAAAATATATCTTTACTTGCTGCACATTTAATATGTTTAGACTTTGTTAGAATATTGCTCACTGAATATTTTGGATATCAATTTATGTACTTCAATCAGTTGCACATCCTGCATTGTTCAGTGGCTACAGATTTATTGATCAGTTCCAGCCCTCAAAGAGTTGATTATTAATATATTACTGTTCATACAATATTAATGCTGTCAACCATATAAATTTAATTTCATGAATTTGGAGAAAATCATGACCCCGAGGAGCACTCCATAAAATATCATTCTTATTATATGGGGGTAAACCAATGACCTACCTTGTTACTAGTGTCACTGTTGAACTTTGCGAAAACAAAAAATTTTACCTCATGTTACTTGCAATGATGTGAAACAGGCAAGTAGTAAGTAATTTAAAAGTGCCCATCTTTTTTTTATCCGATGAGCCTCCCAATTGCTTAAACTGCCTATCATACATGATGGGCAGACAGGTACTTAGTTAAGATGCTTAAGATGTTTTGTGTAGGGATGCTATTATAAAACACTATATTTATATATAAAAATAATATGTATGGAACATATATGTTTATAGTAATGCGAAAGTATACGTTTTCAAATGAAATGTAATAAATATTGAAGAAAGCCATGCTGCTAGGTTCATCATTATTAATAAAGGAAGTTATTAATTGAACTTTCCTTATTCACACCAAAGTTGTACACATTACTGATGTACACATTACTAGTTACGAGTTTTGGATTCCAGAATCAGGAAGCTAGCTGTTCTCCGTCAATTTTAAAGGCATCATGAGCAATGCAAAATAGTCAGCCAGTGTAAACAAAAATATATTTGAGCAACCAAAAGAATCACAATAAACTGTGCTGTACACACACAGACTTGAATAAATCCAACCATTTGCATTTCATCAGTCTTGCATTAGGTAAGATATTAAATTTCCTTTTATGTGACATATCCTGTAACCTTTTATGCCATTCTCGGAGGGATGTGACTGTTAGTGTTACATGGATTTAAAAATGTGTAATGAATTTGGATTTTTATTTGGATATAATTTAATTTCACTGGTGGCGATTCTGATGATTATTTTCTTCTACAAAATGATAAAAACAAGAAAAACTACACGATAGATGAATTGTTTCCCACTAAGATGGATTAATTATGCAGTTTTATCAAGGGTAGGGAGCAGATTTTTTGTGACTAATTTGATTTTTATGATTACTTCAATTATGTTATTTAAAATCAGTTGTTACTTATGGTAGAAAATAATTTTTTTACATATATTTATAATTAGATTGCGATTAGATTTCCACACCACATAGTCTAACAAATCATACAAATCAGTGACAATTCTCCCAAGTCTATGGTTGGGATGATCAACACAATAGGTGTCAAGTGAAGCCATGCTGCTTTAAGTTTAATGTGGTAAATTGGATGAATTTGGGGATGATCTGACACATGAAGTCACTTATTTTCTATTCTATTGAGATAATGCTACTGTAGGTACTTGTTGTTTAGCCAGGATGGGCATATAAGGTGAGCATTTATATAGATTCACTATTGATAGTTATCTCATTTTAAATACAAACAGCAACAAAACCTGACTCTACAACTTCGATATTATAGTATTGATATTTGTCAACTTCACCCTATGTCTGGCAGAATTTGAGAAAACAGGAATGTGTGTGGTTATAGTTTGATACGTTGTTGGGAAAACAATATATGAAAAATGTAGCAAACAAATGCAGGGATTTGTCACCACCATTTAAAAAAATTCTTTTTTAATTTAAAAACAAAATGATTTTAATAATAAATTCTGATTTTCATGATTGTTTAAAAATCAATATTTTTTCAACCCTGTTAGGAAGCCATTTATGCGAATGTTTAGCATTTGTAAACAACTGTTGTGGGTTAAATCTAGCCAAATTTGTTGTTATTTGCCCATCTACCACACATTTTAATATTGTCATTTACTGAAATAAACTAATTACAATTTTATTTGCAAGAGTTACAGTAGATGATTCAATTCAAATTGCAAGCTGTAAACTATTTGAGTGATCACGATCTTGTCAATGTTGATCAACCATATAATATATACTGATGTACAAGTTGTATTTATGTATAAAACGAATTGTCATCTTGGCCACTTTAAAGGGAACTGCATCAAACCTGTGTATGAGACTAATAGGGAAAATATTTCCCACTAAAATGCTCATTTCCTCTCTTTTACCATTCATATAAAAATAGTAACAACAGTATGCCAAAAAGTTGTATGCTCGTTCTTTGGCTGCTGTTGGTAGTGTATTTGGCAGCACATGATACTACAGACGTCTTGGCTATGGAACCAAACCCTCCGTGTACCCTGTCTATGTTTGTCGGTTCTTTTCTCGATCACTTTAAAGGACGGCCTTCATGGTCTAATTGGGTTGGCCACAGATCTGAACCAGTTCAATTCTCAGGTTGGGCGACTGCTTGAATGGTCTTTCATCTTTCTCTTTGCCTCATTCCATTTGGAGGTTTTTGGCCGGCCCATTTAGCCTACTAAGTGCACAAAAATAGCTGTAAAACATCATCCTCTTCGACCACTAAAAGGCTTCTAAAACGTTGCCTTTCAGTTATCAGGGAATCTGCTAGAAAACAATATTTGAACCTAAATAAATATTATTTTTCCAGGTAAGGCAAGAAAATACTGTATAAAACTGAACATATGATGATCACTGATTGCCTGTTTCAATCTATTTTTCCATTTTCAATTGGAATCAGGTGTTTGAAATACAATGTCTGGAGCAAAGTTTTTACCTATCATACTAAAAACAAACAAACAGTTTATTTTCTGTACACATCTTTACGCATCTAACTGTGGCAATTCTCCAAGGCTGATAGGTATCACTGGTATTTGTGTCAGGTGTTCAGACCCATGCCCAATAAAGCACTCACTCGCATAACTTTTTAATCACATTCGTATGCTCATTTGCGAACTGTTTCTAATTAGTTTACAACATTATGTACGAAGTGGGTGTGGCCGAATGGATGAAAGTGTTTTACAACACATATTGGCACACTTTAGGCCATTCATTATAGTAGGAAGTGGGCAAGATCTATTTGGGAAAGGAACGTGCCTCTTTATGTAATGTTATTGTTGGATAGAGGTAAGTGCTTCCAGTTGATCTCACATCTTTTACATATTAGTACTTACTTAGTATTAGTACTACAGTGTGGTTTATCTATGTCACTGGTGCTAATTAATAATGGATTTTTGATTGTCAGGAGAGAGACCAGGTGGGGGGGGGGTGTTCAATTTAACAACCGTAAGGCATAGGTCACAGACCTCCCACTTTTCTTACTTTTTCTAGTAGGAACCTCCTACTTTTGGGTTTTTAAGTCGTCTCCTACTTATCCTACTTTTTACCATCTTCGAATTCTCGATCTATTATAAAATGTTGATCCATCAATTCCATATATTGTGTCAATCATATTAAGTACATGTTTATATATGGGTGGGAAACTTTATTATATAATTATGTGTCAGCTACCAATTGTTGCTCGGAAGTTGACATACTTTCAGAAGTGACATGTTCGTGAAACCAAATACTCTAGTTGTACAAAACAAATAATATTTTATTCAAATAATGTAACCTTTTGTTGTCCACATCGTGTTCTACTTACTCGTACTTTTCTCCTATATTTTGGGTTTAGAAACTCCTATTTTTTTATAGGACCATTTTAGCCGGGACGTAAAATGTGTACGCTATAAGGAGATTGATATATATATTGACTAGACTCACAGCTTTGCCGAGATACCGCAGTATAATGATGATGTGAATTGACGTCTTAGTCAAAACGAGGTGGCAAGAAACTCGACCCAGACGTCCACATTTGTATGCGAATTGTGACAATGTGATGTACGCCGTCCAAACGTATACTGAACTTCACAGTATACAGGTATCTGTCTATTCAGTCTTTGTGTTAATAATGCCAGCTGGATGACAAAACCATAAGAGATGGTGACGAACTGAGTGTGGATTGGATATGCTACGAGACCCATAAGTCACGATTAATGTACAGGAAGCAGTTCAGTCCCGGTGGAATAATGGCACTTTACGGCAAGGCCGGATATTGTTCTCTTGCACTTGGCTAAGCAGAAAATGTTAGAGCCTTTTTCGTGGGCCCTGGATAGGCGAGCTGGTGACGGTTCATAAATTTTCATGTTCTAATCGGAAATCAACAGCATTTGTTTATTTTTGTTTTTACCTATACTTCACCGCAGATGCAAAAAGCCATTATCACATAATGGGTTAATCGGTTTTCGGATCCATCTTATTTGACTCAAATACATGAACACAGCTAGCCATCATTTGGAGCAATAGGATATATTCATCCCTTTGGCTACGATATTTGCTGTTTTACCTTGTCAGCTGAGGGTTATTGTGTCCAATGGGCATGTCTTTCTATTGTTAGCTAGCAGGGTACATGTTAACCTCTTCACTTTCTGTCTGTCTGTCTGTCTGTGTCTCTCTCTCTCTCTCTCTCTGTGTGTGTGTGTGTGTCATGTTAACCTCTTCACTCTCTGTCTGTCTGTCTGCTCTCTCTCTCTCTCTCTCTCTCTCTCTGTGTGTGTGTGTCTGCCTGTCTCGTGTCTGTTTGTTGAAATCAATATTGCTATTGATCTAGTACCATCTTTACACTCTCCAGAGCAACATCCAGCCAATCCAAGTCTATGTTGTAGCATGACGGCCTTGATCATTTCCGATTAACTGGTGCCTCTCTCTCTCTCTCTGCACCATTTCAGCTTAATCCTCTTTTATGTCTCCTACGTGTCCTACGTGTAGAAATTTGGCTTCTAAACATTGAGCTGATGCTCTATATACATCAGGTGTCCATCCGGGATGACATCAGTGTCGCATCACTGTTAATTACAGTAATTATTAATAATAATTAATATACTTTTGAGATAAATATTGTTCAATATTTCTAGCCTTTTTTAGGTGAGTCGTTTTAAAAGCAATGCCTTTATAATGTCTTTCTATCACTCACATGCTAATAAAAGCATGTTAGTAAATTGGCATTGTTATTATTATTATTTTAATAATTGATACACTTATTATTATTATTGTCAATTAGCATCTTGGCAGTTTCATAATCTCTTGATCATTATCCATTGTTTGATCATCTTTTCATCAATCATTGATTCTCTCTCTCTCTCTCTCTTATATATATATATATATATATATATATATATATATATATATATATATATATATGGTATATATGAGAACCATTGGTAGGGGTGTGCACTATAGTCCTTCAGGGTTTGGGTATAAATTCATTCTTGTCTGGTTAATGTATCTGCATTTGTATACATGAAGGCCATCTCATTTCTTGTTTTTTTGTGATAGATATCTATAGTATATATATCTATCTATCTCAATATATATATATATATATATATATATATATATATATATTAAATTTTAGAATCTAGCTAGATTAAATGAAGCTGTTACTATTTCAAGATTTCATTCAGACAGATTTGTTGTAGAGTTTATTGTGGCAACAAATGTACACGGTCAGTTAGGTCTTAGATTTTGATTGGCATTCAGTGCTTAGGATGGCCCAGCATCAGTGTGTCAGATCAGCGTTAGCCAGCCATTTTATGGAGTGATACTGGCAGAGCTGAGTACTACATCAAGGTGCCACCAGCCACGGTGAGCCATACGGTGACGTTCGGCAGAGCAACGAGATAAATTCCCTGGCTCACAACATTATAATGGGCGGCTGATCATGTTAAATAGTGCTGTTGTTGTCTCATTGATTTAATGTAGGCCATTAATGGCCTCGCGGGACATCAGCAATTTGTGGCGCTGAATGTTATTTAGGCTTCATTCTTTTGTATTGTTCGTCCCTAAGTGATAGGTTTGGGTGTAGATTTTGTTATAAACCATATTATATATAATATGCTGTCGGTTCCCCAGAACTTATATATATATATTTGTACTAACATGAAACAGATGAACTCAGATACCTGCAGTCTTTAATATCAGTTTTTACCAGGGTTGGTAGTCTTAACCAAAAGTGTTCAGATAATTCACCAGTCTAATTCAGCGCCACCTCGAAGTTCATGATAGCAAGAGACAAGCTTGGCTAATTATGTTGATTGGTGCACATTGTCAGCATCTTAACAACATCTTTAAAATGTATACCAAACAACTACTGTTTGGTTGCATAAAATGTTTGAATTTGTGAGTCAATATACTGTATTCTGAGAAAAACCCAGTTTAACCTGGGTTAAACTAGTAAAACCCAGGTTTAACCCGCCGGGCTGGGCTAAACCAGTTTAACCCGGGTTACACTCCAACCCTGGTTTTTACACACAATGAATTTCAATTTGTAAACTAATCACTTAGTCATGGCCATCCATTTGCTGCTGCCCGAGGAGAGAACTGCCCAATTGTTCATCTGCTTGTGAAAATATCTTTGTAGGTACTAAGGCCATGAATGAACGAATTCAGGTGTCTGGTGGTAAAGAGCCTATATCTCTGCAGACTTAAATGTAGCACTAAGGCTTCAAATCCTTGTCTATTTACGTATGAGGGGTGTTTCATCTTTCACTTTGCCTCATTGCCTATCTAGTTCAGACTCGTCTCTTTTCTAGCCACGTGTACAGGAGTACATGTTTAATGACATCAGTATTTGTTTCATGTTTTCGGCGTCATCATTGAAAAATAAGGCACTTTCATTGAGAGTACATTAACAATATCTCCAGTTCACATCCTTCATATCCATCAGCCAATCTAGACACTACATATCTAAACTACAGTGTCGTTTCTCATGATGCTTGGTTTTCATTCAATATATAGTGGCCAATGGCCAAAAGTTTTGATTAGTTTTTTTGGGGGGGTGGGGTCCTTGGTGAACCTCTGAGTTGGCTAATGATTCTTTGCGTTTTCATTGTGTTAATAATATGAAGTTTTATTTCTGACATTTATTTATTTGACTGGTGCCCTTATAACATACTGGTTGGAGAATTACGCAGAAAACCTCCAGCCGTGGGTTTGAATCCCAGCCTTTCCTATGTTTGTGGAATGTTCCCCCACAGAGTTGCCACTCAGCCATTAATGTTCCAGGTTTGGCCAAAGCTGAGGCAAAACCAAGCCTTCACTACGCTTTGGACGTGACAGACCACTGCCAGATGAGTTCGAATCTCGGTGTCGGCATGTCTAGTTTTCCGCACCATAAACCATAAGTTCCCTGCTCTGTTTGCATTTTAATTCGTAGACATGGCGGCTGTTATTGGTGGCTTTGTTTGCTTTAGCGAGACTAGTTCACATATTGATCTCAAAATAAGCCAAACTATAGAAAACATGGAATGGTTGGCGCTTTTAAAATAAACCATGTGTATTTCTGAAATAACCACGGTGAAGTAAACATGCTAAAATTGAGTGAAAAGTAAAACCTAAAAGTAATTCAAGTAAAAGTGCAAGATAAAATTGACTGTAACACAAAATATAAGAATCAAATGCACAGGAGTGAACAGAATTCACTGCATCCACAGACATGTGCTGCCACCTTAATTTGCTGCGACTTACACTGTCTGGTGTTGCCTCTTGGATGGCAGTCAGTCACTGCTTTGTGAGCCTCTGAGGCCTGCAAGCAGGCAATAATTTAATTCACAAATGATCAAACTGTACAATATTGACAATCCCCGTTTTTGTCAGTATTACAAATTTAATTACAATCAATCTTCAAAAACAGTTGGCTTGACAGCTCAAACATTTCACAAAAAAATGAGCCTTCAGAAATTAAGGTTCGCACGAACGTTGAATATCAGTATTGAATATCAGTGAACAATTCAGCTGAAGTACCGGGTATATCAAATGTTAGCATTCTTACAGAACTCATTTTAATACCACAACATATTATAAATATCTTTGTCCAGGTGATATATATATATATATATATATATATATATAGGTGATTTGAAATCTTACTTCGTTACTTCCAGACATCTCGTAATGATTATTTTCAGCAACTCTATCAATTGTCTCTTAAATCATAGACTTAAAGTAAGTAACGAAAATATCCTGAAGTAAATGAAAATAACGAAATAAAAAGTAGCATTGCCACAAAGAAACCACTTTGTTAGAAGTAAGAGTAGTTAGTCAGAATATTACTTCGTTACTTCCAGTTACTTGAAAGAACTACTTAAGTAGATAGTGACTAGTCAGTCTAGTTCTTACCAGCATTTATTGGATATATTTCACTGTACAGCCATTTATCCTTCGTCTAACCAAAGTCGAACTTTATAATAATAATTACAAAACTTTTGCGGCAATTTTAATCCTCGGAAAAGAATCTAGCTCTGAGTGGTGCACCTTAAGTACAGGAGTTGGTCAAACTCTTAGTCCAGGCACAATATTTGACAACCTGGTTGAACTCGACCAGTCAATGGCCAATTGTACTTAACTGCGTTTCTTTCTTAATTTATGGCACCCGGTTTAAGTAATAAGTCCCGTAAAAGGTAGTTTCAAAAGAAGAAGAAAGATAAACCCCCGCAAAGACTGTGTAATGAAACAATAATTCTAGTGTTCTAGAAATATGGATTATCCCGGTATCTGGGCAGGGAGAGATAGAGAGAGGGAAAGAGAGAGAGGTAGAGAGAGAGAGGATAAACTACTAGAAGCCAGTGATGATGATGATAATTGGATTCGAACTCAGGTGGTAGTGGTCTGTGGTCCAACACGCTACCAATTACTGAATTAAGACCACGTAGGCGCCCGTGTATATATATATATATATATATATATATGAACACGATGTGATCAGGGCTCCATGCAATACATTTTGCAACTATTTCTAATCTGCACATAGGCATAAACAAAATGCTTGACCAAAAAAAGAGATAAAACCATCTATTTTAATGGATTTCACACATAAAAGCCGACATGAAATAGTTGGCCGAGATGTTACTGATAAAGTCTGCCGGATATCCTTAACACTAACAGTGTAACGTATTCGCCACATTAGGCTGTAAAGCGGGTCGTTTGAAGCAATAGGCGTCTTGGGAGAATGATATCTTCTGTTTACTGACAGGAGACCAACGAACAAACAACTCTAAACAGTCGGCTCTTCCAGCTCAAGGAGTTCTCTTTTCTTTCGATTTCATTAGAACAGTTTCTCAGCCCCGACGCTGATAGCTCAGTTCTGTGGCACCGAAATGATGGAATTAGCTAGTAAATTATTTAAGAGGCAAAACACGTTTGTTCACGTTGGAATATCTCAGTAAGTTTGTTTTCCATCGATATATATTCACATTAACTGCTACACAGGTCTGTTAAATATCTCTCACCGTCACCCAAATGATCTTCACCAATTACAATCAATGGTGCATGGGATAAAAATGTAAAATGTTCCCGTTTTACTTTTGTGCATCAGACAAGCTGAGGTAATGAGGTGAAGTGAAAGATGAAACATCCTTCTGATGTAGCTCGGCCTGGGGATATAGATCTGTGACCAACTGCGCTACCAGTTAGGCCATGGATGCCCGTCAGGTGTGTGGCATAAAAATGGATAATTTCCTATTTTTGCAGATAAATTTGAAAACGTGATTATAAGTAATATATCCTCGTTTTCTGACTGACGTAAAGGTAATCCAGACTAAGTAACTGAGGGTAAAAAAACACCAGGAAATTCATAGTCCAGTCGTCCAGGTTTAAATAGTAATATTATATATATTTAATAAGGTCCATTCACTAGTGGAAGGTATCCCATCCCCAACCCAATATCCGGTATCTACAGAAGTTAATCCCTCAAACTCATAATGTCAACATGACAAGGATACAGTAAACAATTCTCTTTGTAATAAACTGTTTATTTTGATTAAACATCATCAGTCTTTTAAAGGCAGAACTTTACCGTGTTCGTTTAAAAACCAATTCATTGCGACAATAATCAGATACCCAAGACAGTTTTCAAATAATGCCAATTTTTTGGTTTAGCCTTATCGATCAGGCCAACAATGATTAGTTTAAAAAAAATTAGTTTTAAGACTGATTACTATGATTTATTACTGTATATATATCAATTATAACGTAACAGCCAGAATTATACTGTAGTCTATGTCACAACATCAGTCACAGATCACCTGAGTTCCAAACGTCAGCCAATAGAGAGGAATTAAGGTCAATCCTTAATTAAGGTCACTGATCATTAAGGTCAAATGAGTAGCCTTAATATTGGGGTACTATAGATCATAGCCCCCAACCCCCACCCCCCTCTGAATTACATCACCTTAACAAGGCGTTCACTTCACCTATACGGCCTAGTGGGTAAGAGCGTGAGACCTAATTTTACTCATGGTTATGCTGTGCGGGAGGTCGGGAGGTTCGATTCCCAGCCGTGGCGCATAATAGTAGGGGAGAGGTTTTTCATCCAACCAGGCAACCGGCAAGGTTTTTCTCCGCCGAATATGCCATATATTGTAAATTCAAAATTAGTTCCCGTGGTGAAGCAGTAAATTACAGACCATATGCGAGTCCCTCATTTGAGGTAGCTATGCCACGTAAAATAACTGGAATATTTGCCATTATTATTATTGTTGTTATATATATTCACCTCATAACCTGGAGTACCATTAGAATGGAGGCTAAAATTATGCATTACTACAATGTAATGTGTCTGATCCCCTGCCACTCAGAATCCATCAGTTTAATCTGATCTCCTGATATGTAGATTCCCGACAGCCAACAAGTTGCAGAAGAAGGAAAGTATCTCTCACTATCACCCGTAGCCTGTTGGCAGCAAATTGTTGGCCACTCAGCAACACATTATCATCGATAGAGTTAAAACGTCGTAACATGCTCACTGTCCTCGGGCTTGGGGTTTTGAGTGGATGAAAGATGAATCGAGCGATCGGTGGTCAAAACATTCAGAACGAAATGTATCTGCATCCCGAAAGGTCTATTTGGCTGCAGTTCTCAAATAAATATGATGTCAGTGCACTGTTATCAGCAGTACAGTATCAATTAAAATGATTTACTACTGAAATTTAACTGAAGTCAGATATAAATGAAATGCAATGAACTTGGAGTTTAAGGTTCTTCTACGTTGAAAATTAGTTGATTCCTTCATTGAGGCCATGTAATCTTTAGATTTCCTTATATCATCGATTGCAATGTTTTCCATCGCCCTTGATCAATTGTATCAATGATTGCAATCATATAATACTGAAGGGTTTGTTCATTGCAATCATGATTCAGCATGTAATTAAATCAAAATAATTTGTTTAATTTTGTCGTCTACTTCTTATTTTCATTTATGGAATTTTTCTTTCATTCTTTGTGGCCATTTGTCCAATCTCCCACTTTATTGGTGAGCATTTGTCCAGTGGGCAATTGTCCTGTGAGCATTTGTCCATAATAAAACACTCAACACTGCAAACCTAGTTAGCTCTGTATATGGCATCTTTCCCTGTGTTAAGCCACCCATCACTCAGCAATGTGGTCAAACAAAACACCCACGCACTTACTCACTCAATCACCCGGTGAAGCTTTACAGTGTGATAACTAGCTTCACCTATATACATATTTGCTAATAGCTTTTGACTTTGGTCGCATATTATTCTATATCTCCATCATATCTCATACTGGCCTCCGGTGGGGCGCCTCCTGTGGTCTAGCGGTAGCCTTTTTTGGGCCACAGATCACTACCACCCGTGTTCGAATCTCGGCGTGGGCATATTTGAAGGTTGTTTCATCTTTGACTTCGGTTCAATACCTTTGGACAACGCTCGGGCCCATTTAACCTACCATGTGCACAAAAGTGGCCGTAAAACACAAGGGGCATTCTGTATTCAGTATTTGGAGTAGAAGCACAGAGAAAGGCATGTTTTGTGCAGTTTGACAATAATCAAATGGTTTGGGCATTTCTTTAATTCTGTAACTTAATTGTTGGTGCAAACATATTTTGTTGACAATAATTCAAGGATGTAAGTAACTAAGTAAGTAATTTGATTTCAAATGATACCTAACTATAACAATAAATACATGACATCAATATTTGTTTATCAGAGTAACACAGTCTTTTTCTATTATTAAATATTAGTATATTTTGTGTAGATTTATTTAACAATAAATAACGCGCAACAAATGAAATTCGTGTGAAATGTAACAAAATTTGGATAATACTTAATATTTAACAGCAGAATATTTACTAATTTGTGATGTAACCATTGACTTTTACGGTAATTTATAACAGATACAATGTTTAAATACCAAATGATCATAATAAGAAGTAACCACCCATCTGTCGGTTTTAGAAATTATAATTTGTTGCTTGGATGTCTGGTAGCGTTCTATACATGAACTATACTCTTTGTCACGTCAACATTGATTGGTGATAATTAGATGGACTTTAAAGTTCAACTGTGCTTTGGTTCCAGACATATATATATATATATATATATATATATATATATATATATATATATATTACACCATATTTCGAATATTTAGCAGATTTCTGCTAAGAGTATAATGATTTGCTGAAATCTGTGATTCATATAAACCGGTTTGAAAAATGGGATTAGACTTGTATATTACCAAAAGCCACTAGACTCATCTATTGTTGGCTGACATTGATTCAGTTTGTTTTTCAGTAGTTCTTCATTTTCGTATTTCTGCCCACAACAAAAACATTTGCCGATTTTGCAGCGATATATATTGGGTGGTTTTGCTATACACCCGTAATGGAGTTTTGTTGCTGTATGTTGCTATTAATGGCAAGTTATATGAGAAAACTGGGCTTGACTGGTTATTATAATGTCCACTGATCATTGTTTTCTATATAGCATAGAATGATAGATAGATCTATGACGAGAGAGAGAGAGAGAGAGAGAGAGAGAGAGAGAGGTGTGTGTGTGTGTGTGTGTGTGTGTTTATTCAATAAGGTTAGGGTGGCCAATAACAGGTGTGACGATCAATGCTGCTTAGGCAAGTTGTTGATGTAGAAAATTGTGAATAATGAATGGTGGCTCGGCAAGAGCAATATTTTCCGAATGACAGTTGAATAACACAAATATGTTGTTATGTTCGTATTGACTCTGTGTTAACCAGAATCGTATAGTTTGTAGTGTAGATCTATACTAATTGATATACAGGACTACTACTAGTACTACCCTGGTGAAATGAAATTTAGTACTCAATGAACGTTCTTGAACTATTGATGAACTGCTCATGAAATGTTCGCATGACTGGTTCATGAACCATAGTTCATGGACAGTTCACCAGACAAGTTCATGAATGGCTGAAGAATATTTCATGAATCTGGAAAGGTTCATGAACCATTCATGAAGTGTTCATGAACCTAATTCAAGAACAAAACATACGAAACAAGTAGTTTTGGCATATATATTATTTAGTTTCTAGTTACTATTATTATTACTGAGAGTAAGAGCCACAGCAGTAATAATAGACGTGGAGGTTAAAAAGAAATGTTTACAACACAGGTTCATTCACGATGTCCTACCTCACATCAGCTATTTTCTTCCAAACTCACTGGTAACATCTTATCTGTGTAGATTGGTTTTTCTCTTTGTCGGTCGCTGTTTGTTTCTGGTGGTAAGTCAGTCAACAATATTCCATTGCAGAGACAGCGAGAAAACCTTTTTACGTCAGCGATGTAGCATGAACACAAATGTGAAGGGCTTTTTTAATGAGAGATATCATGCTTACCTAAGGTCATCTCTGTCGTAGTTCATGAATATGCATGTCAGCGTAGTATTTAGGCAGTTATCAGAATTTATGTTCGTTGACTCATAAAAAATCTATTTGGATGGGCTTGTGGTGAATTTGGCATGGATTCTTGTATATAGATTTCTGTATATTACACGTAACAAAAAAGGACATGAATCATTCAGAAGAATCTGTTTATATCTCTTTAATAATGAAAATTCCATTGGCAGAAAATATCTCTCAACTGGTATTAGAGCAAATTTGATGCATGCACTGATAAAGTCCTGGTGTTGATTTTGTCTGGATGACTTTATAGTTTCATAAGTTTACACTCTAATTAAAATATTACGTGTAAATATACCTTTTCCTAATTTTAGTTACCTCCACATACAGGTATGTGCTTAGATTCAATTTAACACATGAAATATAAATTCGCTATTCTACTCTTTGTAACTGCAAAATAGTTATACATCTATACAAATAATTATGGCTCAGCTATCAGGAGAAATTAAGCTAGATCAGGTTCCCTGAAATTTTCATGGATTAACCATTTCCAAAAACTCGTGAGTGTTCCTGAGTATTCATGAACTTGAAATAGTCCATTGATGATAGTTTCTTTTACTTCTCTTTTGTGAACTATTTCTGAATGGTTCAGGAACTAATCTTGAACAAGTGAATCAAATTTTTCGTAACTATTCATGAATAATTTACCACAAGATGAATTTCAGTGGGGAATTTAAATATCCACTGCATATAGAGAAAATTCATCTGCAAATATTTATTGATGGTGCTTCCTCGATATAGCTGATTGACATGGGATCAAATCCAAGCGCTACTCGTGTCTCCAGAATATTTCATCCATCAGTGGAAACCTTCATTCAACATGATCATCTTTTGTTCTTTAGGGATCTGTAGGCTCCTGGTTTTATATCCCAAATATCATCAGCACTGAAGATTAGGAAAGCAATGTGACTACTTTTAAATACAGTCACAAATTCTTTTCCTCATCCCAGCTAGCAACATCTGACTTTTTTCAAATCTTTTAAATTATTAACTAAAATGTGGAATTTTCCGGTGCTCATTTAAATTTGATTTATACTCCTCTGATCAGGATTCTATTTTCATATTTGTTTCTGACAGCCATGTGGAAGTGCGGAAAGGACCTAACCAACGTTATGTATTCACGATCAAGACGCACAAGTCTGTTGTTCCAGGAACTATTGCATTCTCACAACCCCAGGTAGGACAATATTAATTTTGTGAATTTGCTGTAAAAGTATCTTCTGCTTAACTATGAAACTCTATAGTCTCTTATAAAATTGTTCATCCATCAGATTGTCTGTACATCTGTTCATATATCTTTATTCATATTTCTGACATGCATACAAGTACTTGTATAGGCATTTACAGAAGCATATATTTTCATGTTATTTTAGCGAAAATGGGCAATGCTCACATTAGACCAACAGATAGAGGTTGTACCATACAGGTTTGATGCCAACAATCAGTATCTGGCTAGTATGGTTTTGGAGGCTGATTTTCTCATGAAAAAAAGGTAAAAATGTGCATAATTGTTGGCACTTAGCAAAATACATTTGTAGATCCTGAATTATGACATTGCCATGTTTTGGTTTGTAAGATTATCGTTATTATTGAAGAGTCACGATTTAGATCTGGTGTTGTTTTCATTTCAGCACAACTCTTGATCCCTATGATTCAGACAGAATGGCTGCCGAGTTCCTAATGCAGTTTCCACGGCAAGCGTTCTCCGTTGGTCAACAACTGGCTTTTGCTTTCCCAGAAAAGAAGATGTTGCTTCTAACATGTAAAGAACTTGAAGGTAGAGGGACGCTCATTATTTCAAATGCCCCATTTGTCTATTCCTTACTAATTGACTGGCTTATTCTCCTCAATAATATGATATATTTTTCAATATACGTTCACCTCAAACATTATAGGTCAGTTTACATAAGTATGCGATCCCTCAATAGATGTTTAAAAAAATGGTATTTCAAAACCAGCTTAAGATTCTGACGTACTGAAAACACTGAGATACTTAAAACAATTCAACAGGGGATGGACCATTTTCCTGTTTAGAAACATGATTGACTCATTTGACTGACAGTAAGAGAACGTAATTTGTGATGTTTCTGTCTTCACTAAATAGGTCGATTGTTCCTAGATTTCCGAACTATAATGTTGTTAGTAAGGGGGTGGGAGTGTCAGCCACTTAGCCTTCCTTATTGGGATGGACGGATGGTGCATGTCTTAGTTTAGGGACAGCTTTATTTGTAGAAAACGAGATGTTTGTTTTGACCATAGGATCAAATCTGCGTAGTTCTACAAATAAATATCAGGTGAGAATTCTGTCACGTGACATCTGAGATGCTTAATTTTTACAAATGACCAAAGTCAGTATCCTAGTATTACTATTCATGGAGCTGAACTATCCTGTTTGGGTATTTATGCTTTGTCAATATTAAAGTTGGCTTGCCATATTTTCATTTCTGGCTATAAGCTTTGAGGTGGTGTATGTCCCGACACACAGCCAATTTCAACAAATCAATTTGTACAATGATTTGTTATTAATTCTAATTCCAGATCAGGTCTGGTTGAGGTTTATTAGTTTATTGCTAATCTGAAGTAACTAATATACCAGTTGCTAATTAGGTAGTTTTCCCAACTGTTCACTAGGTGCAGCACCATTCTCGCAATATCCGGTGAGGTTTGCTAATGAGAGACTTTGAAAATAACATACAGATCCTATGATTTAGATCTAGTGTGGAATATATAGGCATATATATCTGCCTTTGTTTCTCACCAGATTGGCTCCACATATATAGAAAAACACCATGAATCTCAACACCGGAGATTTACTAAGAATATTCCCACTGCCCTGTTTTTAATGGAAAGTATATATGGGAGATCCAGGAGATGGCCGACAACAGTGTTTGTTTATAGTTATTAATTGCCTGTTAACATCAATGGCATGCACTTAAAACAAAAAGGAAGTACATTTTCTATCCAAAAACAATAGTCAGTTGCAAACAAGTTTTGATAATTGCAACTGGTGGATTATTACAAGGTGTTTTCAGTATTGTTGATCTATCAGCCTGTAAAACCACATATTCCACTCGAGGGGCTCTCAGAGGCAGTTTAGCAAGGTCTCATATAAAAATATGTATTCAGACAAAGGCACTGGTATGTTTTCCCTGCTGGTCAACATTAAGCAGCGAAGATGATAAACATGATCCTACACACATATGGACGTCTGCCAACGTCATTTATCATGACTCGTCCCAGCAAATGACGGCCACTCTGAGTCACTTACACTTTTGATAGTCAGTGGAAGATTGCTCTACGGGGTTACTGCAGCCTTTCTGAAACACCTACTTATGCAATAACCCCATTGATGTTTATTTTGCCACATGTTTTTGGTATACTTAATAATTATTCAGACTCAGACCTGAGAGATTTTGTTGGCTGATACGCAACAATAAGTTTTTCCAAGTTTTTGAGGGGCAATCCTGTGAAGTGCTTGGTATGCATTCATTGTGATCTTGTACTGCTACTTGTATATGACTGGAAGCCAAATCAGGGTGTTCAAGACCAGTGTTATGTGGTCTCATTTACTAATACCAATGACTGGCAGAGCAGTTGAACTCCATGACCTTTGTATAAGTGTCATCAGTGTACTTGGCAGGCCACATAGGAGGGCCTTGCTGTAATCTATGCGTGATATTATCAGGGCATGTGCTATTCTGTTACTGGCATCCTGGTTAAACTTTTATCATCAATTCCATCTTGAAATATTAATTAAACTATCACTTATAGCTCTGGAGGGAAATTGACCCTGCCCTTGGTTTTTGATTGCTAGTCTTTTTGTTGACTTTCAGTTTCTAGTTTTATTTGTTATTTCCTTTTGTTATGGCCGAGTTTGGTTTTCTTTCAAGCCATGGACATGAAGGCGGGAGGCAAGCCATACAAAGTTAATCTTGGAGTAACGATGCCAAATACTGTCATAACATTTGAGAAAGCAGATAATTCACCTTTAGTAATGACGGGAAAAGCTAAAGGGTAAGGATTTACCTTGTTACTGTTCACTATATTTGCTACGTGTGATTGGTCTAATATTGTTTCGTAATCATGTCGCCATGACGATCTATTTTAATATCATAAAGGCCAATAACCTGACTTAGAAGGCCACTTCAGCTTAAACTTAAAGAACACACAGGTGTATGTTAACATGTGCTTCTGCGAGAGTGTTTTGTTATATGCTCAATTTTAATATTAATGATATTTCTATCATTCTTTAGCAAACAGGTATGTCAGTCAATCATTAATCCTGACTGGGACTTCAACAAAATGGGTATTGGTGGTCTGGACAATGAGTTCAGTGCAATCTTCAGGAGGGCATTTGCTTCACGGGTATTTCCACCAGAGATCGTGTTGCAGCTGGGTATGGCTTTGTTGTTAACTTGTTTATAATATCATCATTGGTTATTATTTGCATTAACAGTCATATGTACACGGATATACACACACGTGCATGCATGTGCATGCACACACACAAATGCACTAGTGTAAAATGGTAAATGTTAATATCTTACTGTTACAGGTATGAAACACTGTAGAGGCATATTACTCTATGGTCCGCCTGGCACAGGAAAGACATTGATGGCTAGGTGTGTCATATAATTGGTATAATTTGCTCACTGTGATATCAGCTGGGCTGTGGTGAATTATAATACATAAATAATGTGTAGAATCTGTGTTTGTGATATATAACAATTATTTGTTGTTAAGAATTAAGGGCTAACAATGTCCGATTAATGATTTCCAGGCAGATTGGTAACATGTTGAATGCTCGCGAACCAAAAATTGTGAATGGACCACAGATCCTTGACAAGTATGTTGGCGAATCCGAGGCAAACATTCGAAAGTTGTTTGCCGACGCTGAAGAGGAAGAAAAACGGGTAACTGTTGGATTATAGAAGACTAGGTGCCATAAATAAATATTAATTAACTGGATGGTAAACTAGCATTCTGTGTATGTTGTTAATCAGAATAATTGCCACAAGTAAGTGGATGGCCACTGATTACAAAGGGTTCGCACAGGTCCTTGAAAACCTGGAAAGTCCTGGAATTTGAAAATTTGGATTCCAGGCCTGGAAAGTCCTGGAATTTTTGTAGAGGTCATGGAATTTGGACATATAGATCTATATTTCTAATCATAAGCATACAGGAATTCAGTCATTACACTTCTTCCGAAATATGGGTGTATCTTTGCATGTCAAAAGTTGGTGAATTCATTGAAAAGGTCATTGAATTTGACATTGGAAGATCTTGTAAAGTCCTGGAATCTGAGATGAAGAATCTGTATGAACCCTGTTACAATACAATAATAAAGAATATGTTTGTAGTAAAAGCAACCATTCAGTTATAAATAACATTAATAATAATGTATATTTAATAAAGCGCCCTTACTAGGTTACATTACTGGTATATATTTTATTATCACCTTCCCTGACGATAATTCGCACAGTGCAGCTGATAGTGATAACTCACATGTAGCACTTGTGATGGACTGATGCAGACTCGAGGTCTTAACTCTGGGCAGCCATCTAGTGATGTGTAAAAGCTACATTAATTATTATTGTTTTACTTGGCTTACCTACCTCAAATGAGTGAGACGCAAATGGTCGGTAATTTACCGCTTCACCACGGAGACCAATTCTGAATAAATTTAGAATTTACAATAGATGGCACATTCAGCGGAGAAAACCTGGTTGGATGAAAAACTCCTCCTACTATAGTACCACGGCTGGGATTCGAACCTCCGACCTCCCGCACAGCATGACCAGGAATAAGAAAGTCCAGCAGTATTCCCAACTAGGATGTAGAGGCGGTGTAACTGGGATGGGCCACGTGACAAAGTAGCATCCATTGATATCATTTCTTTTTAGACCGCTATGTAATGGTTATAGATAGCAAGGAACAATTAGCTGCATGCTATATGTAGATATGGCTTTGGCTTCAGGCTTTTCCTTTTGTGTTGTATGGAAGTCATGCTATTCAGATTTTTTTAAAGCCTTTGGGTACTTGCCTCAGAAAATGGTATAAATATGCCCATTTTCCTCAGTCTGAAGATCTGGTATTTGGGTAATGACATTCAGGGTACAGCATTTGATCAACCTGGAGATAATTTTCAGTCAAAAGAAATTTACTTACTAAAGACAACAAAATGCAAGAACAAAAATAAAAGTAGTGAACAGGGCTATTTCCCTGTAAATGCTAGCATCAGATAATGTTGTTTTTGGTGTTAATAAAGTAGCCAATATATATATATATTATTATAGCCACAGTTATGGCTAATGCCATGAATCAATCAATGATTCCATTCCATACTTTACTAGCTATTCTGTGATACAGTGTTAAAAACGGATACAATTGTAAACAAATGCTGGCCTAGTTATAGCAGTAGATACAAACTTGTGTCTGAAGATGGAACGCATTACTTAAGGTTGCAGCAATTGGATGACAGTGTAGTGATAATGTGATACTGGTAGTAATGTATTTTATTAATTATACTGGATGATCATAAGGTATGCATTGCTGAGTGATGGTTACTACAGCATTATTAGGTTTGCCTGATTGTGTGTCTGTGTGTGTGTCTCTGTGTGTGTGTGTGTGTGTGTGTGAAGGAGTTTGGTTTTATTTGGCATTGGATTTCTTAGAAAGTAGGTAGATATCAGAAAACGTTGCAACTTCACATTATCAGTGAAAATAATGTCAAAGAACTTAGAACATTTAATGTAGGCTAACAAGGTGTTAAAAATTATTTTCACCGGAATATAAGTTAAAAAAAAAGGCTTGTTATTGTTGGTATTATTATGTATAAATATGGTATGATTTGTAATTTTGATCTATAATCCTTGACTAATACCTGTAATTATTCATTTCAGTTGGGACCAAACAGCGGATTACACATAATTATATTTGATGAAATAGATGCCATCTGTAAGGCTCGAGGTTCAGTCGCTGGCAGTACAGCTGTACACGACACAGTTGTAAACCAGCTGCTCTCTAAGATAGATGGTGTTGATCAACTCAACAACATTCTAGTCATCGGTAAGTCTCCCTGTGTGTTTGTGTCTGATATATTCGCATTCGTGCCAATTATTTTCCTGTCATTCATTAAACGTATAATCCGGACTATCTGGTGCGTTGTAATCCATTGGCTTACATATTTAGATGCTGAATTAGAACCATCTGAGTTACTGATTATGGAATTCAGTTATATTTGCCGTTTGGCCCACTTTCAGGTATGACCAATAGGAAGGACATGATTGACGATGCGTTGTTGCGACCGGGCCGACTGGAGGTGCAGATGGAAATAGGTCAGTGAAAGAAGTCTTTAAAACAATTAGCGATAAGATATTTATTATCCCATTTTCATATTAAATGGTTTAACATCCACGCATTAAGATGGCTTATACGTGTGAAGATAGTAATAATGTACATTTAATAAAGCATCTTTACCAGCAGGAGCCATTCAAAGGCACTGTATAGTTATACCCCAATAAGATGTATATAAAAAGGTTTTCCTTTCCACTGTTATACCACCACATATATTCCTTTTGTCTTGGGCAATCACAGTGTCTGATAAATTCTAAGCATCCGTTTTTGTATGTGCTAAACAATTTAAGCAAGATATAGATATGAAATTAATATCTGACAATTGAAGTCCCCTCTCACTGTAAGATTATTATAAGCTACCATCAAGATGGGGCTTGTTGTTGTTGTTGTTGTTGTTATGGGCAGGTGCAGCTAATAGCAATAAATAAAGTTGTACTGTCATAGAACACTATAACAACCACAGACTCTGTACCTGTGTTTGTAGGATGCTTCCCCGGGAGTCACCCTTCAGTCATATGTCCCAGGTGTGACCAGTGCTGACCCTAAGTAACTCAAATTGACTCAACTCAATCAGTAGCTCTATCTGGTCTTACAGTAATTAATTTAAAATGTGCTAGAAGATTAGGTTAATGACAGAACATATAAAGCATAAACAAGACATTTAGTAGTGCCATGCCTAGATTGTGGTTTAAAAAAGGTATTACCTGGTTTATTCATGACTTATTTTGTTTTTCAACTATATTTTGCTTCTTCTTTACAGTTGGCCTTGCTCATTACAGCATTAGAGAACAGGATGGTGAACTTAACTATATATAAGTGCCTTAGTATTATTTTTATTATCGTTATATATCCATTGCCGTTAAGGTTTGCCTGATGAACACGGGAGACTGCAGATATTGAATATTCACACAGCAAAAATGAGAGCCAATAAGAAGTTGGCTGACGATGTTGACGTAAAGGAGTTGGCACTTCACACAAAGAATTTCAGTGGAGCAGAAATCGAAGGTCTGGTTAGAGCAGCTACATCCACAGCGATGAACAGATTAATAAAGGTAAAATTAGCGATTGTTTCAGCCTTTCAGTGCCGGAATATAAAGTATTGATTCACTCCACACAATTTTTAGATAACTTTTGGGGTTTAGCAGCCAATTGGTGTTAACATTTCTAAATGGGAATGCATGGATCTTGAAACAGTAGGTTCCAGCCATTAAGCCGAGGTAGTTTTTTGGCCTAAAATATCGTGATTTATGGTAGTACCATCCATTAAGGCAACCTAAATATTTGAACTTTTCCCTGTAGTATTTCCAGGTGATATTTTGAAAGCAGGAAATAGTTTTGTTTTCATAATTCGTTATTCGTACCAATGCGTTTTGTATACTGTCAATAGATCAAAGCAAATTATAACAGTCATTTACACAAACTGTTAGTGCATACGTAGGACCTCAAACTTAAATTAACGCCGTGATTAAACATTCAATGAATTGCGTATGAAGTCAATCGCATATAAATTGACTTAGAAATAATTAGACATATTGTCAATTAGATAGTACTCACTCTACTGAGCCTTTGATCGTACGTTTTGGTCTCTAACGCGACAATAACTGAGACACTGTAAATTACCTGTATATGCCGTCAGTTGGTCACTAAGTCTTTATTGAAAATAAATTAATCAGTAATTATCCCATTATTAGTATAAACATGCCCAGACAAAATATGTAGATCTATATGGGGGCACCCTAATGTCCATGCCACCAAACGAAAGAGATACGACGCTCTTGGGTACGGTATGTCTTGGGTACGCGTTGTCTTGTTACCGACGCTGCCTTCAAATTGAAAGTCGTGAAAATGCGCTACTGAGTCAAAAAATATTTATCCATAATTACAAAAATCTACATATAAATATTGATTTTCATTATAAAGCCATGTATCGTTATCATTATCATCAACTTGTTTCACTTCTATTTTCACTCTATGACTACATGAGTTTAAATCAAAATGACTATTGATGTCCGTTTGTATATATGATATAGACCTAGAGTCTAATACCAGAGACTAGAAGGCTGCTAACACAATGAAATTTCTTCTCCCGTTTACTGAATTTCTTGACACTGAAATAGCACCGGCCATTAAGCCGGCCTCCAAAAATAAGCTCCAAAATATTGACACAAACTATTGGTTTAATGGCCGGGACCTACGACGTACCCGGTGGTAATGAACGATTGTATTATTCCTTGGAATTTAATCAAACAAGATAAGAGTGTACACCAACTGCCAGAGTAATTTGATGTCTTTGAGGTTGTGTTTTATAGATGCCTGCAAGTGTGTGTGTGTGTGTGTGTGTGTGTGTGCATACGTGTTCATATGTATGTGCGTGTGTGTGTGTGTGTGTGTGTGTGTGATGTAATTCATTGCTTTCATTGGTGTTTTAGAAGTTGTGTCTTTCATCAGGAAGAGTCTTTTACTACTGTCATACGCATACACAGTCTGAACTCTTGTTATTGTCCTGTTGGCATTTGAAGCCGACTGATATTTAGGTTTGCCGGGTAATCTCAGCGGAGAGACACACCAGTTTATTCCCGAGACGATTAATTAACATTTCTTATTATTAGTGATCTGATGGTTCAACCTGCATTGGTATTATGAGAACCAGATACTAACACGAGGTGCAGAAGGGTGTCTGGCTCTCTAAAAGATTGTTTTCTTCTCCGTCCCTTTCTCCCGAATATAAGTTCCTGTGATTCACCTGAGATAATATCAAAAGAAATCTTTTGCATTATGCCATTACTATTCCCCGTTATGATGTTCCAGAAGTGAATCTGTATCTGTCTTTTTGTGTACGACGTTATAGTATTAAATACTTTGGTTCTAATGCATTTGATGTATCCTTCTGAAGGCCTCTTCCAAAGTTGAGATTGATCCGGATGCTCCTGAAAGGTTGAAGGTACTGCGGGCCGACTTCTTCAGTGCTTTGGCCAATGATGTTAAGCCGGTAAGTAAGTTTCTTATTTCCTAGTGTCTCAGAAACAAGATCAGTCATGTATGTGTCACTGATTAATCTACAAAATTTGGTTTTTGTTTCTTTTCACCTTCTGTTTTGAATACAGATGTACGCAGTTTAGTTCACTATTTATATTAGATTTTGAAACTAACTACCTGCCATCTTCAACAAATAAACTTAGGACACCAATACACATAATGTGTGCTGATGCAGGGTTAAAATCAGGGATTTAATAACTGGGGCCATGGCCTCCAGGGTCCCAGTATTTGGGGACATTCCCGAGGCAGCTAGGCCACCGAGATTTGATTACTGGGAGTCCTGAAGCAGCTGGAAATATGGGAGCGCTTTAAATCTCCTGAGAATTTTGACATTTTGTGATTTTAAAGGCCATTTTAGAGCTACATTGAGAGATATTAATCGGCAAATCAAAGTAACATTTTAGATTTTTGTCCCAAATACTTCACGTAAGAACGAATTGTAATTTTTGCTGCATCAGATATATATGTAATGGGACAAATGATTGAGATGCGCGCCATTGTGGGGCAAGAGATAGATATATGAGGGAACAACTGATGAAAAACTGAGCCATTATCGCAAGGGTGCAGCCTAGATTTAACCCTGCTGATGTATCATTAAATTTATTCAGCCGAGCTAACAAATCAGTTGTCTAAACATTTTATTGTCACATAGTCAACATCGTGTTTATAAATAATGAATCTATACAGACTAATATTAATTTATGTCTGATGTTTACTAATCAATTTCTTGTAAATTAAATCTGTTCTCTACATAAACAAAATGTAATTTAGTTTCTTTGGTTGTTTTGCTTCCTTTTTCCCCAATTGTTTCATCATCCCAAGGTGAACTATAATTAATTCAGTGGCCTAACTGGTAGTGTTAGAGGGGTGTTTTATCTTCTTAACCTTTGCCTCATTGTCTCTGGAGGTTGTGCACAGTGTTTGGTCAACTGTGTGCACAAAAGTGGCCTTTACCAACAAAAACATATTCTATATTCTGTAATTCACACATGCTATTTGTACTTTAGGCATTCGGGGTCAGTGCTGAAGAGTTAGACAAGTATGTGTCTAACGGTATCATCAGTTGGGGTGACCCCGTACAGCGAGTACTGGAAGATGGAGAACTCCTCGTGAAACAGACCCGAGTCAGTGATAGGACACCATTAGTGACCGTACTTCTGGAGGGTATGTGCCCTTTTGTTAGGTAACACACCGATAACTCGATGTACCACCGAATATTATAACACAAATTGTGATAGATAGGCCACATAAAAAGTTCAGTAATTAATGTTAATAAAAAGTGAATTAGCTGCCACTGACAACTGCCCGGGAGAGGTAGCCTGTTAATGTCAACTGTGTTTGTTATGAATTATATTTCCAAGATAATTGCGGGGCTCCTCCGTGGTCTAGCGGTAGCGTGTCGGACCACAGATCACTACCACCCGTGTTCGAATCTCGGCGTGGGCATATCTGAAGGTTGTTTCGTCTTTCACTTTGTCTCATTACCTTGGGAGGTCGCTCGGCCCATTTAGCCTACCTTGTGCACAAAAGTGGCCGTAAAACATCAATCATCCAAGATAATTGCACATTTGCAGTCGATCCTCAGTAAATACATACTTTTCAGGTGTTTATTCAGCTGAAGAAGCACGATGTCATATCATTGGCTTTTAAAGCTTTGAGGTGATGAGCTATTTAATTACCTGTTTCATATATTTAAAAATTACTATTTTGCTGTTAGTTTTATTTAGTTGACCGTGACACACCATTCGTTACAGTAACTACAAGACATTTGGTTTGAAAGAAAATGCCAGAAAGGCAAAGTTTGTCATTAATGGCAAGAATTTTATTTAATCAATGAGTGGGCTAGGGTGGATAAACTTCCCTGGAGTAAATTAAGTGATGTATTTTCTGGGTGTTGAAGCATTTCTCTCTGATTCACAAACAATACTGAGTATTGTTTTGGATGCCCGTAACTCTGTCTTAATTTCTTATGCTTTGACTTATTGGCTTCATTGTGTTCGCTGAATGCCAAACTGTCAAATGTACAGATATTGAAAATATTATTAGTTATTTTTCTGATAACTTAGAAC
This sequence comes from Paralvinella palmiformis, assembly GCA_025642065.1. Taxonomy (NCBI): domain Eukaryota; kingdom Metazoa; phylum Annelida; class Polychaeta; order Terebellida; family Alvinellidae; genus Paralvinella; species Paralvinella palmiformis. The sequence goes on from JAODUP010000366.1 coordinate 582,433, forward strand.
TACACCCAGATTGTTGTATTTGAGCCTAATGCTGCAGCTGTCAGTAATCTGTTTATTTGTAAAATGTAACAAAATGTTTAATCAATCAATATGGTGAGATATTTGCATTTTTATAGTGTGCATTGCTGGATTATGTCACTGGCTTAAAATGTACTTTAAAAGGTAATAATAGATTGTATTAACATATAGCTATATGGAATATTGTAGTAGAATGTGATCAAATGAAAAAGGTCGAAGTTCATTCACTGAGAATGAGGTTTGATTACAGGTCCCCCTGGCAGTGGAAAGACGGCATTGGCCGCTAGGATTGCCAAGAATTCTGAATTTCCATTCCTGAAGATCTGCTCTCCAGAGACTATGGTTGGATTTCACGAAGCTGCCAAATGCCAGGCCATCAAAAAGGTTCGAAATCTCTGATAGGGTTCTGCGGTCTTAATGTTTGGTCTGATGAACCTCGTTCTGCCGATTATGTGTGAATCATTTATAGATATGGCTATATTGTGTACTTTTTATTATTTTTATCTATTGTTCAGCTGATAAATATAATGTATACAGTTTTTATTTGTATGGCAAATTTGTATTGGTTTAGTAGGTGATTTAGCTGAACAGTGTTTTTAAATGGCTTCTTCTGGATAAAAGTTCTATATTAAATGCACAATCTTTTTATTATTGTTTATTATTATTTTGTTATTATTTTGTTATTATTATTATTATTATTATTATTATTATTATTATATCAGAATATGATTGATGGCTTTTTATTGTTTCTTATCTGTAATTCATAAGGGATGTATCATCACGGTATGATGATCAAGCCTTCACCGACTTACTGTTACGATTTCTCTGACTGCAACAATTATTGCTTCTCATAGTGGTTAAAAAGTGGTATCGTTAGTTCCATTATCATGACTTTATACTCATAACAATTACTCTATATAAAATCAATGACAGATGTTTATTTACGGTAATTACGATTTCAGTATTATGTTGGCACAACGGCGTAATTGTTATTGGATAATTTTGGGCCTTTAGTTGTTGATTTGCTTTTCTATTTTCCAGATATTTGATGATGCCTATAAGTCAACCCTGAGTGTTATCATTCTGGATGATATAGAGAGGTTACTAGGTACAGTAGTAGTAGTATGAGAACTTTCATATTTACTCATACCTGACCTTTGATTACCTGAGCTGTTTGTCTGATGTTTTGTCTGTTTTTCATCTGTTAATTTGGGGTGCGTCCGTGGTCTAGTGGTAGCGTGCTGGACCACAGATCACTACCTTCGCCTCATTACCTTTGGAGGTCGCTCGGTCCATTTAGCCTATCATGTACACAAAGGTGGCCGTAAAACATCAATCATGATCCGTTAATTTATCCATTCATTTACTAACTTAATACAAAAAAGTCTCGGTTGAGCTTCAAAATGGTGGTGCGCCCATAGATAGGTTTTAATCAAGCTGCCAACATCTTCAACTGGAATGTTTAATACGTGGTTGATTGTGTTTATATTTTGACATCCTGTAACGGTGTATGCTACCCTTCGTGTTACTTACAGAGCTTAAGTTATTAATATTAGTGAACTAACTATTTAGTCTTCAAATAATTACTTATTGCATTACCTGGAGAATGACATATGGCATTAATACCTTATGTAGAATTGCTTGTGGTAAATTGTATATTACGATATTGATTATCTTTGGTATCCTTTGATGTTATAGGAAATTTATTATTAATCATAAGGAATATAATAAATTTCATTTTAAAATCTTTACGTCCATATAAAGATATTTTCCTTTTACACTGAAGGTGCATAAGTGTTTTTGTGAAGCCAGGTTTATGGACTGTGTGTTATTTTCTGTTCCAGACTATGTTCCTATTGGTCCAAGATTCTCAAACTTGGTGCTTCAGGCACTATTGGTATTGCTGAAGAAATCTCCTCCTCCTGTGAGTTGAGTTTAGTATTGGCTAGATAGGGTGTTCCATGGTGTTGTGAAGTGATAGTCCTTTAAATAAATATTAAATTAATTACTCAGATGCTGTTTTGTTGGCCATAGAATTGAGTTTTCAATTTCAGTGATATTATTTATAGAAAGGGCAATAGAGCCACGCAGTTTATTTTCTTTTTGCTTTGTGTCAAGATTTTGTAAAGCATTTTGCATGGATAATGTTTTAAAGTGAAAAGTTATGAAATTCTAAAAAGGAAACTTTTTCCATAGTTTCTTTTTCAATGATCTAGTCCCACGACTATTCGAGCGTTTGTATGAGATGCAGAGACTTAATCTTGTTATCATTAAAACTTGTTGTTTTGTTTTGTATGTTATATCCAATTTTTAGGTATATCAGTTAGAATATGCTGCCACTGGCACCAATATATTGGCTACATGTATTCATTAATCCTCACAGACAAAACGCATTAAAATGAGTTAACTGTCTAGTTATATATTATACTTTGGCTAAGAGCATGGAATATATTTATGTTATACAAATAACAAACAAAAAAAATATTCTGAAGCCACTCTGCATCAATAAATGATGATAACGTAATAAAATTTAACTTTTCTTTGATTAGTTTGAATTGAAATCAAACCTAGTTTGCCATTTCTGTATTTGGCTGATAAGTTACTTTGTTTATTAAAAACAAATTCATCTAAGATGCATGTTGTTACGGTGTGTGATTGTTTTGTACCTGATATGGTTAAAGAATTTTCTTGCCATATGACTAGTATCATCGTAGAGTGTTATCTTCACCAAGAAGCTACTTATATTACTGGAGATGACACAACAGGTAAAACGTCGAGATGTGATAGTGCAGTTAGTTAGAGCATATGACTCGTAGCTGAGGGGTCACAGGTTTGAGGCCCCAAAGCTCCAATGCTCTCATGTGGTGACTGGTTGACTCATCCACAAAAATGAAAACCTGACGTGATGGGTATCTGTTCGAGTAATGCTTTGCGCCTATAATGGCAGCATGTGTTGTATGCTCTCCTGGGAGTTGTGTACTGGATTGGAACAGGTCTGAGACAGGGATATTAATACTGTAAAGTGCCTTAGAGCAGCCAGCTATCTATATAGATGAATAGGGTTCTCTATAAATTCCACATATTATTATTATTATTATTAGATATTATCTGATACTCATTTCATCATCAGGGTCGCAAATTACTAATCATTGGTACAACAAGTCGTAAGGATGTGCTCCAGGAGATGGAGATGCTCAGTGCTTTCAGTGCTCTGATCCATGTGTCAAATCTCTCCAATCATCAACATCTGCTCGCAGTTATTGAAGACATCGGGACATTCCAGCCGAAAGAGGTTAAATCTATCACAAAGAAAACAGAAGGCAAAAGGTAAACTATAACAAAGGTCTGATGGTGTAGCTGTTTTGACTTTGAATGTTGCACAATTCCTAACTTATACAGGGTTCGCACAGGTCCTTGAAAACCTGGAAAGTCCTGGAATTTGAAAATTTGGATTCCAGGCCTGGAAAGTCCTGGAATTTTTGTAGAGGTCCTTAAAAGTCCCGGGATTTGGACATATAGATCTATATTTCTAATCATAAGCATACAGGAATTCAGTCATTACACTTCTTCTGAAATATGGGTGTATCTTGCGCATTAAATGTTCGTGAATTCATTGAAAATGTCCTTGAATTTGACATTGGAAGGTCCTGGAAAGTCCTGGAATCCGAGATGTCCAAATGTGTATGAACCCTGTTATAGCTGAGTGGCCATTTGCCAGCTCAGATTCACGGCTTACAATTAGTATGGAAGTGAATGGAGACTCATCCGCAGAATATTTGTATCTTTATCCTGATACGTTGTGATTTTCTAAGAGTGCAGAAAGTACAATTATGATAAGTAGTTATTTACAAATTTATATTTAACACGTGATATAAATTTGTTCGAGTTTTGGCTATCCAAGTATATGTGTATTTAGTGCGTTATCACATAACCATTCCGTAGGCAATGAGCAGATGAGTGGGAGACATTTTCTATTTAAACACGTTATGTACACTGGTTTTTTGTTTTGTATTGGATGATTTTACAGTTTATTCTCTTATGGGAATGTAGGGCACTCTACAAAGAGTGGAAACATCCTCATGGCTTAAATTTGAATCGGGGTTCCATAAAATATGTGAACATTTATCAGCAATTCATAGGCACACCGTGCACAAATGCCCACATGGTATTTTTACGTTGTCAAATAAATACCAAACACGCTCCTGGGATGAAACTCACTGGGATGAATATAATAAGAATGTAATTCAGGAACCAGCAAAATTCCATAAAATATTAACTAAATAATAAGTTACAACACCCTGATATGTGACAAAATGCACTGTAAATTGTGTGTTCTGTTTGGGGGGGGGGTCCATTACACTGAAATTCTTCTTACCTGGAATCTTACTGAAAAAGTTCTGAGCAGGATAAGGTCTAAAACTGAGTTTAATCATATTCTGTATTCATTGTTTGTATTATTCAGATTATGGATTGGCATCAAGAAGCTACTCATATTACTGGAGATGGCACAACAGGTAAACGTTTAATTTATGACATAAACATTTGGATATTAAGTTGCTGATTGGGGTTATCTATTTGCTAAACATTTGATTTATGACACAAATATTTGGATGATAAGTTGCCGATCAGGGTTATCTATTTGCTAATAACTAGGAAGTCCGGTGTTTAATGCTGTTGTTAATAAATTGCCTTGCTGAAACATTTGAGTACTGACTTTCCACTATGTGCATCTCACTTCAGGGTGATCCGGACTATCGCGTTCCGAAACTCTTATCATTGTTGGAAGAGGAAGGAGGCTTAGAGATGGAGGGCTACTGAAATTTCCAGCGAGACACACACACGATTGAGTGTGACTGCCATCTCGATTAATTTAAAACCTTTCCTCGTCTTCTTTACATTCTTATGCAAGCATTTTTATGTCATGTGTTTATTAAATCGTTCACAGTTTATTGTTAGATGGAGTCCCTGTTTGAAGAAATCGTAGTTTTCTGTTTAACTAGTTATAGTACTGCAGCCGTCGGTCATAAAGGCATTGATTGTCATTTCTCTAAATGTAATATTACTTAACAGGTTTTTTTTTAGTTGTCTGTGAGTCGGTCTACCTAGATTGTTGCCAGTATTTCTCTGGGTCGCCGTGTTCTCTCCGTTGGTTAGGGTACTCTTGATTGCTCGGTGAATAGAGAGCATTTTGCCGCAAGCCTGCACGGCGTGGGGGGTTTGGTTCCAGCTCATGCCTGTGTTTGTGCGATTTGTTTGCTTACAGAGAGTCATCACTCGGCCATGATTCCCAGGTACGACCATCGCCTAGGTTTAAATAACCCAACAACAACAGCTACAACTATATTGGCTATAATGCTCACATTTAGTAATAAATAATATAAATAGGCTAGAATTTATTCAGAAAGTTCGTCAGTTTCTATTCCGTATCATTTTCAAGATTGGTTTCGACGGTTCCGTCTTGAATGCAATATTTCTTTTTTTGCAGTGCATATTTTATACGCATTTGAAGTAAAATTAAAAAAGCTTTAACCTCGAAAGATAATAAAATCAATGATAAACATGTTCTTTTCAAGTTGATTTAATAAAATTACAACATTCTAAATAATATGCGCAACCAGTATAACTGCAGTTATTAAATATTATCGCATTTCCTTCTAATAATTCTTGCTTAGATTTGTTGTTGAAAGATTTCAGTGTCCGTGTATCAGTACAGGTAGAGTTTAGCCGGAATTACATGGTTGACACATCTGATCTCAATTGGGTGTGAATGTCTTATTTCAGAGAGATTGAAATTGAACAAGTGCAAACACTTCTTTCCTTCAGTAAATGTGTCAGAAATGGATAATTTGTTAATATGTTTTTAGTAATATTGTTATACATTTGCAGTGTGAGTTTACCTCTTCACATTTCTTGTGTTTTTGTGTGTTTGTAAATGGTTACTCTGTGTATATTTACAACACTTTTCCATGACATGCTCGCAGGTGTCTCTCTTTGCTCAGATTTCTGAATGTAAGTGATTTTGTAATAAGTATTCTGTTTATTAGGCATTATAATTGTAGGGGTAGATAGGGTAGGGGTATTTCTTCATGCATGGGGATTAAATAACTAGGAGTTTTATGGAGCACATTGTATGCTGATGGATGAGGATGGAGAATGTTTGCCATTGCATATTTATCTAGGAAAGAATGAATAATACATTTTATTAATAACAATAATTAATATAATTAATTTTGTGGCTTTTTTGATAAGAACCACTTAAATAAATGACAATTTATTGTGATAAGGTGATGCATTGTTTGTTTCGGGTTCTAGTGCACGTGTACATGTGGACATTTCCAAGGAAAACAAATATATACATGTCGGCATGTATTGATATTTATAGATACGTATACAGGTACACAAACATGCATAGCTGATATTGGTATTTGTATACACTTGCCTCAGTCAATTTATTGTGTACTGTGGTTAAAATGAGTCAATTATTTGTTAACTGTTTGGTGACAGTGTAAACGTTTTAAAAACTCATCATGTTAGGTCAGTTGTTATTGTGAAAAATGATAACAAAATGAATAAATCATTATTCACAGTTTTGTTTTGCTGCCGTATGTTATTGCGCCGATATCAGTCAATATTTTGACAATAATCTTAAGAATTCGTCCTAAGAGCTAGTGAATGAGTGAGTTAGCCAGTGAGTTACTTGGTGAGTTAATTAAGGAATTATTATTTTTGTCTAGCCTGGAACGTATAATAACAAAATAATACAGATTTAATAAGGCGCTCTCACCAGTAGGAGCCATTAAAAGGCAGTGTACCGTAATACTGGGATAAGAGGGATGACTTCCTATGGGAACATCCCACAAACATAGGGAACACTACACTAGAATTAGTTCACCAGTAGGACGGTTATCCCCTTCAAGTAAAAAGGGCGCTGGGTTGCGGTCATTTTGGCTTTCCGGTCATTTGCCCCATGGACATTTGCTCCATGGACATTAGCCGAACCCCGGACATTTGCCCTTTTTCCTATTAAACAACAATAATACATAGTCCATATTTTATTTCAGAATTGAACAAATTATAGAACAAACAATATTTTCACTTAGCCTCTTAATTGCAGTGGCTTATGCCATTCTGGATGGTTTGTAGTAATTTCTCACCAGTAACATATTGTTTGCACATGGTGATTTATAATTTAAAAAATATCGAGCATGGGGCAAATGACCGGATTCTGAATAAGCAAAGAAGCAAATGAATATTAATTATTTGGCAGATGGGTTTTTGTATGATTGAATTTTCATCCAGTATGGCTAAGCACACACACACACACACACACACACACAATATATATATATACATATATATATATATATATATGGCCTTTTTCTTACCTGTATATATATCTAATCGCCTAGGATATGGGTGATATTTAATGAACGTTTGAATAAAAATATTTTACAGGTTGGATCCAGAATTATGTCAACTTGAAGTAAGCGGATATGTCCCAGTTTATTTCAAATGTTTTCTTCTGGAGTTTCTCACAATCGTATTGTTCTTTGTGTGCATATAATATTATTTAGTGTTTGAAGTGTTATGGGTTTAGAAAATAATCTCAATAACACAAATACACACGCGCGCGCGCACACACACACAAACACGATTACGTAGAAAATTTTATATTTAGATTGATGTATGTATAGTTATATTTAGATTTAAGTAGGTAGATGTCTCAAGGGATGTTTAGAGGTGATGTTCTGAGCCATTGCCATTCTATGTATCCTCAGGTTTGAGACGATATTTCGTTTTAGTCCGGTTATAGTCCATTGTGCAGTATTGCTACTTTGTTTTTAGTTAAATCACTTCACTGTTTCTATGTGTAGAAGGTGTACATCGTATCACGTGTTCAACAAACTGTAATGTTGGTTAACGCGCTGAGGGCTTATAAAGGCTTAACGTTTCACTCCGGTTAAAGAACAACTTGTGACGCCAGACCAGTCGGATATCTATCGATACTGTTCATATAAGTAGGATTTCTATAGTTATTCGAACCCAGAATTGGACCACAGAAAATTACTGTTGAATGTAAACTGTGGTGTCAAAGTGAAAAGTTTCGAGATCTGGCCCGGATCTCGACCTTAGCTAATCTTCTATCTCTTTGAAAACCCCCAACTCATGTAGTCTAGAATCTACTTTATTCCTATTAATTCTACAAACTCTACAGAACTGTACAAAACTCGATTCTACAAAACTCTACTAACTAATATCTCGATTCTACAAAACTCTACCAAACTCTGTTAACATCAAGATATATAGAGAGGAATTTTCCCCTCACCACCGTCAGTGTTGTTGCTCGGTAGACCCACATCGTCACCTGGTCCAATCACCCCTGACTTGGCTGAGTCAAGGACAATCCCTTACTAAAACTCCTTCCACACATCCATACCTGTATATAAAGAGGAATTCTCCCCCAGGACAATCAGCGTGTTGTCCTGTGGAGATCTAAATGTTCCTGGATCCAATCTCCGCAGACTTGGCTGAACCATAACACAAACATTCACTAAACAGATGATTCACACATTTAAACCACACCACAAAGACATGAACACAAACCAAACCCTGCCGCCATGACATCCACACCCGTGTGACTCCAACATCTGACCGGCCACGAACCGCTAAGTGTCACGAACGGGCGTCTAGCAAATCCTTCCCCTACATCAATCCATTGGAGAATCATGAATCCACACATTCAAACCCGTGTGACCCAAAAAAATGGCTGGCCACAGACCACTAAGCAGTACAAAGGGTCATCACTAACTTCTTTCCCAACATCAATCTATTTAAGAACCCGCCATGACTTTACAAATATAGTTATCTTGTGTATGTAGTAACTCGCCACTGAACCACACACACGTGTTGTTCAGTGCGAGCTGTGGTGTGAAATGGTATGTTTTACACGTGCTTCCGCTTTTTACGTGGTCTGCATGTAGCCGCTTTCCTGTGGAAATGTGGAGGTTTAAAATATAATTTTATTTAGATTTATGGAGTAGAAGTCTGAAAGGATATTTAGAGATGTTGATTTTCTGAGCCAGTGCCTCTATATATATATATATATATATATATATATATATATATATATATCATTAAAACACACGGTGACAAACGAACGCACCCCCCCACACACACACACACAAAATCCACCCATACAAATATATATATATATATATATATATATATATATATATATATATATATAGAGAGAGAGAGAGATAGATAGAGATAAACTGTATGTTTGTTTTGTTGTTCAGGGAGAATCCCCAGGCTGCTGCTTAATCAGCACAGCCTTGAGATAAACTGTAGTCTAACCTGTCTTATTTTATATTAGTCCTATTGTATAAGTTACCTGTCATATTCAATAAAAATTGTGATTAAGTGTAATCTTTGATAAAAACAATTGAGAATGTTTGTGATTTATAAAGGACACTGAACAACAATAAACAGGAACGAATGTTGTTTAAAAATATATTTAACTCCATCATAATGGGATAATTCCATTCATCCGAATTAGCCTTCTGTCTACGATTGATTCGGGAATGTTTCAGATTAAAAGGGACAAATGAATTTGGAACAACAAGATTTTAAAGTCATCTGTTTATGCTGTTTTGTGTGAGGACGTTCCTACGGTTCAGCAGTTAGAATACTGCATTTTAAAGATGCAGGTTGTGGGTTCGTATCCAGCTATCACACCGTTGTTTATCGGATTTGTTTCCCTATATATGGTTTCTATTTGAGATCCATCTTGTAAGGTTCTCGGCGAATTTGGCAACTCTGTGCCGATAGATTGAATGAGCCCCCGTAAGGATAGCAGCTTTAATAACGTTTTAGCTAGTATGTGCCAGTGGTTACTATGAACAAGACTCAGAAATGGCACCGACAACTTTGCGCTCATTTCAGGTATCCCAGCTAAACCGTATGGAATAGTCCAGGCGAAATGCGTTGCATCGGTTACCAACTGCGGTCTCTGGTTAGAAACAGCCATGGCGCCCACTGTTAACAGGGGGTGGCATATTTTCACTATCGGTTAATACTAGAAATCTTTCAGAAAATTATTTCATATTACATGGAGACTGAGACTAGTATTTCAGCTGAACGATTGTGTCTTCCCAAAGGATTTAACACAATAGTTTTCAGGATATAACCCAATGATTAAGTAGACCGATTTTCCCCAGATAAATGACACAGCTAAGCCTTATTTATTCATGTTGACTTGTATGGGATTTTTAGTATAGGTTTCAATAGATTAAATAAATGATTTTAAAATTAAACTTTTAGCTGACTGTAAATATTTAATGTAGAGTTTTGGAAATATTATTTTTACTTGTACCTGGGAACCAATCATATATGTATCACTTGTATATTATTAAATAAAAAATGTTATTACATTAGAGTATTAACAGCCTTGATATTTACTTGTAGTAAACATTGCACGAATGGCTGATTCAGAAAATAAAACAGTTCACTTTCAATACAAGATATATCATGCATAAATACCAATGTTAAGTAATAGGGATCACCCATTGAATTATTATCTATGTGATCATTGATTTTATGCAGTCACGTCATCATGTCAGATGGCAAAGATTCTACACAAAAAAGGTTTGAACTAGACAGGCCGGACCATGACAGCCATATAATTTTATTTAGATTTATGGAGTAGAAGTCTGAAAGGATATTTAGAGATGTTGATTTTCTGAGCCAGTGCCCTCTCTCTCTTTTCTCTCTCTATATATATATATATATATATATATATATATATATATATATATATATATATATCATTAAAACACACGATACACAACGCACCCCCCACACACACACAAAATTCACCCATACAAATATATATATATATATATATATATATATATATATATATATATATATAGAGAGAGAGAGAGAGAGAGAGAGATAGATAGAGAGATAAACTGTATGTTTGTTTTGTTGTTCAGGGAGAATCCCCAGGCTGCTGCTTAATCAGCACAGCCTTGAGATAAACTGTAGTCTAACCTGTCTTATTTTATATTAGTCCTATTGTATAAGTTACCTGTCATATTCAATACATCTTGTGATTAAGTGTAATCTTTGATAAAAACAATTGAGAATGTTTGTGATTTATAAAGGACACTGAACAACAATTAACAGGAACGAATGTTGCTTAAAAATATATTTAACTCCATCATAATGGGATAATTCCATTCATCCGAATTAGCCTTCTGTCTACGATTGATTCGGGAATGTTTCAGATTAAAAGGGACAAATGTATTTGGAACAACAAGATTTTAAAGTCATCTGTTTATGCTGTTTTGTGTGAGGACGTTCCTACGGTTCAGCAGTTAGAATACTGCATTTTAAAGATGCAGGTTGTGGGTTCGTATCCAGCTATCACACCGTTGTTTATCGGATTTGTTTCCCTATATATGGTTTCTATTTGAGATCCATCTTGTGAGGTTCTCGGCGAATTTGGCAACTCTGTGCCGATAGATTGAATGAGCCCCCGTAAGGATAGCAGCTTTAATAACGTTTTAGCTAGTATGTGCCAGTGGTTACTATGAACAAGACTCAGAAATGGCACCGACAACTTTGCGCTCATTTCAGGTATCCCAGCTAAACCGTATGGAATAGTCCAGGCGAAATGCGTTGCATCGGTTACCAACTGCGGTCTCTGGTTAGAAACAGCCATGGCGCCCACTGTTAACAGGGGATGGCATATTTTCACTAACGGTTAATACTAGAAATCTTTCAGAAAATTATTTCATATTACATGGAGACTGAGACTAGTATTTCAGCTGAACGATTGTGTCTTCCCAAAGGATTTAACACAATAGTTTTCAGGATATAACCCAATGATTAAGTAGACCGATTTTCCCCAGATAAATGACACAGCTAAGCCTTATTTATTCATGTTGACTTGTATGGGATTGATGGCGCCAGGGGTAATTGAATCGGTCTATTGATCCAGGTAATCAATACATTCATTGTGCTAAGATAGTATGGTTTCAAACGTCGGAATGTTCGTGGGGACGCCTGTCTTTCGTATTTCAACAATTTCCAGATGCCGTTGCACATCTTCAGTAGCAATCAATGGTAAATGAATGAGTGATTGCGATAGTCTCTAGTTTAACTTTGATCCTGATCACACCTGATCCAGACGATCTGACACATATGGCCAAGGGACGACGTTTTCATGGAAATGTTAAAAAATCACCGACATCAACTGTTCTGGAATCCTACCTAATCCGAACATTTGTAGTGCACGGATCTAACTACTTCGTTATTAGAAAGGCCGATCAATGAAAAGATAATAACACCTGAATATAATTAGCTTTACTTCATTAAATAGCCATCAAAGGATCATATGTCAATGTGTGACTGAAGAAGCCGCTGGAAGTTCAATTAGACAAGGTCTCTGATCAAACAAAGTCTATTTGATAGTCCATGTGTACCCGGTAGCTATTTGAGTTTAATAATGGGTTAATTATATATGTGTTAGTTTTGCTGCAAAATTAGATCTCGTCATCTGATTTAGAACTAATCAGACCTAAAGAAAACATTTAAAAGCGGCTAATCCTGAATACTGTAATATATCCATGTCAACGTTTCCGAGTCATGGGTAATATGATACAGCGATCTTTACAACAATTTGTGGATTTCAATTCAAGTAAGTTTAATAAGTCACTGTCGTATTGCTTTAAATGATACCCAGGGGCGCCTCCGTGGTCTAGCGGTAGCGTGCTGGACCACAGATCACTACCACCCGTGTTCAAATCCTGGCGTGGGCATATCTGAAGGTTGTTTCGTCTTTCACTTCGTCTCATTACCTTTGGAGGTCGCTCGGCCCATTTAGCCTACCTTGTGCACAAAAGTGGCCGTAAAACATCAATCATCATCATCTTTAAATGATACCCTTATAACCTGACATCAAACAGGAGAATAATGTTGTTGAAATACTGATATCTGCTTCTCCGATTCTCCAATAAATATTCTGTCAAGCAAACAGATTCATAGATATACTTGGCATTCAGGACTTTCTGTACAGATGTGTAAGCATTAATTACGGTGTTATTCACCTTAGCTGTACCCTTTTGCATATTTATAAAACCCTTCCATCGAATTTCGTGGCTGGATTCAAACAAGTCATACGAGGTGTATATAGAACTGGTAGCAACGGTTGTCCGCAGAGCTCTTCGACCTTCTTTCTCAGAACTGTCTCGTCAAGACGCGACACATTTTTGTATGCTTTTCAGGATGGTCGTACCGCTGCCCATCAGTTACGGCTGTGCCATGATATAGGAAATCAAAAAGGCTTATGTTACATGATTTACAACCACTTTTGTCCACAAGATAAGCTAAATCGGTTGAGCGACCCCATAAGATAATAAGGCGAAGTGAAAGATGAAACATCTTTCAGACATGCCCATGCCGAGATTTGAACTGAGATTTAGTTGCCGATTCATTCGCTCTTAAATATAATTTGTGCAATGCATGTAAACGTTTATTCAGCAGAAGTAACAGTGACTACTATATACTTACGCACATTTGACTGTGCTTGTTCAGGTTATATACGTATATGCATTTTTTGATATATATATATATATATATATATATATATATATATATATATATATATATATATATTAAAACCTGTCTTAAAGCCACACATGGGGACTTGCTGAAAGTGGCGTATACAGACAGGTGAAGCTTCCAGACAGGTGCAACTCCAGGCACGTAATTAAAGGTGGAATTTTCAGTGACTAAACAACATAGAGTACATACTACATATTTGTATTCGTGCAGACACATACTTTATACTCATCATCCTTATCGTGACACTCATATCCTGTAGGTCCATGACATAATCCTTGAATGTTCCATTGCCAGTATGCAGAACAAACGTTCTTATTTCTTGTATACATTCTTGTGTTTCGTCAAGTGATGGGGGTGCTTTTGACTCTGTGTAAGGTGGAGCACACTCTACCAGTAACTCTCTGGCAGGAAGATCCCAGTCAGCAGAAGGCTGACATGTTTAGATCTAGATGTCTATACCTGGGAGGTTCTCATATTCACAGCTAAACAAGTCCTTGGATAGCCGCAGCACAGACAAAGGGATTTCATCATCTTCAGATGAATCACACGTGAATTCGTCACAGACTGTATGTAAAATATCAGCCTTAGCAAAACACTTCTGAATTGTAGTTGGCTCCACTAATTCCCATGCTTTACCGACCCAGTATATACCAGTTGTTATTGTGTCCTTCGCTGGCTGATCGATGGTGTACTGCAGTTGTTTTGTACGAACATTCAGCTTCATGATCTGAATGATACCGTGGTCGATGGGCTAACACATAGAAGTGGTATTGGCAGGCAGGAACGCCCGTTTAAGATTTGCCAAAGTAGCATGTGGGTGGCTGGGAGCGTTGTCAACAAACAACAACACATTACGTTGCTGTAACTTCATCTGTTTGTCAAATGAATGCATCTAGTCATCGAAAATATATGAGGTCATCCAGGTTTTGGTTATTGCTACGATACTGGACGGGGAGGGGGTTTATTTTGACGTTCCTGAAACAACAATGTAGGGATTGCAATTGCAATTGTAAAATGACGCCTTTATCAGTTTATGTTTGCACATCTCTAACAAGAGCTGCTCAAGCAGCAGTTACCTTTACTCAAGGTGTGTTGACATCACATAACAATTACATAACAAAGCCAATAGCACGGTCCACTAGTCAAAACACCGTCAGTACAAAACGTCATATACACCGACGGAGACATAACTGGGGAAGAGCTATCATTGGTCAATATGTTGATGATATTCGGCCAATGACAATCAGCGCTCAATCATGCTCATAAATGCTCAATTAAATTACCACTATTTTGCGGTTGCTTGACGGGTAATATTGTTGGCCGGGGACACTGACACTATGGCGTGTGGCTCCTTCGGGCAGATGGCGGCTCTAGACAGGTCAGTTTGAATGGGACTTGCATCAGGAGTTAGGAAAGTTGGCGTTTAATAGAATGTGGCGCTTCCAGAGAGGTGGCGTTAAGAGCAGGTTTGACTATATATATATATATATATATATATATATATATATATATATATATATATATATATATATAATCAGAAAATAGAGTTTAAGTTTTTTAGGGCAATGCCTTCGCTTTAATTAGAAATGTTCTGGCACCAAGGATGGTGGAGAAGCACCATCGCAAACATTTCCTTCGAAGTAGAGGGAGGCACCACAACTTAATTTTTATCTAGTGTTCACGGAAGCAATTGATGGTTTTGCTCCGGAAGGACCAAGATTATTGGCTATTTGGGGAAATCACCGATTGTGACTCTGATTTCGAAAACAAACGCAGATGCATGGCGATTAAAATAAACACACTTGACACACCCACCAAATAGATCAATCACATCGGTTTGTGATCATTTCGTCAGGACTCGAGCTGAGTGCCATCTTTTTTTCGATTGCGTCAATAACGCAGTATTGAGAAATTGACCCAAATATTAAACATTATGGATTGATAACATGATCACCACATCATGTAAATAGGAGTTATCATAAGTCTGTTACTATTAACTTAAACATAGTTTGGGGTTAATATTCTCCAGGGTTCAGCCTTGGGAAGCGTATTATTCTACAGTACAAAGTGTATTCGATCAATAATCACGCAATTCATAAAATGACATTCACTCAGGTTTCGTATATAGAACGATCGCTCGGGCAGTGTGCCAAGTCAATCAGGTTGATGCAGCTCTATAGCTATATTATGGTCAATAACTAATTAAAACTACGTTTATTTGTAGATGCTTTAGATTTTTTTTAACAAAATTTTAAACCCAATATTTAAAAATGACGATTTTCGAGCTGCCAATGTCATTTTATTATAATTTTCCCTTATATTATTTGGCAGGACAATAAAATGGAGGGTTACCGAATTAATGGTATACTCTTTTCACCTGATTAATAATAAATCAGATTAAAGCCTACCTTAATTTGTATGGATTTGAATAAACAATTGTTTATTTAGCAAATGTGACCTCGACATCCTATTCTACCCGGATGTGCGACAACATCCACATCAGAAGTAACCGCGTAATCGTTGCTTCTTTACGGCCACTTTAGGTCGAAGATGAAACGGCCTTCTGACATATCCAGGCCGGCCTTTGAACAGAGATGCTCTCCTGGTCTGTCGCCAGCCGCGTTATCAATTAAGCTAAGGGTATTCCCCCCTGTGCTGTTATCTATGTATCGGTGATATGTATGTACACATCTTAGTTAACGATGTCCCGATATCTAAGTGTCAGTGTTACGTGTGTATGATATTTAGCGACGTGCAGCGATTTGTCGTTTAAGATCTGCCTTAATATGCCATACGCGATGCGCCTCTAGTAAACAGCAGACTTTGCGGTGACTTTGTCCTCACTTAACGAGTGTACGCTGAACGTCCAGCTCCCAGTTGCCGAGTAGCACGTCCTCGGACATATCACGCTTATTAGCCTGCATCGGCCTGGCTTCGTTAGTCTGGGTTCGGAGCAATATGGGCGTACCTAGTTAACGAGACTAGTACCTTCATATACTGTGACCTCATCAGCTCCGACGCATCTCTGGTAATACGGCAGACGGGAGACGTAGACCCAGGATCTGAATGGAGCCCTACCGAAGGACACTGGCTACGGTAATTCATATCGCATCGAACTCCACGCTTCGACGACTACCAACAGAAGATTAGGTCAGCAATTTCATCGTTTGTTATTTTCTTTTCCAGTTGGCTTCAACCTAAAACGATTTTGAGTACTGACCACGGGTCGTCGTGCGAACCGAAAATGGGAACAACTACAGCGGAAGAATCAATTTACTCTACAGAGTAAGTCAACAGAAAGATACGTTTTCATTATTACCTTTGACAACATAAAGTAAGCTACATAGTCAACCAGGGGCTCGTCCTTCTCGTCTACCTGTTGAGCGATGTAATTAGACAAATGGTCTTTGTGGGGGAAACACAACAACTCGACCGGTTTGGTCGAAGGATAACTATCCATTTCCAAATTTTGTGTGATCATTCGGCTGCAATGTGTTGGTTAAAACATTCACCGGGGGCCATACATAATCATAGGCGCTTTAATCGACATTCCTTGTATCATGTTTTGAGTTTGATTAAGCAGGATCGGTTCTGATCATAAGAACTACCGATCATATTTTCAACTTATTAATATCACTTTAGTGAAGTCCTTTAGAATAGGCGCGGCGGGGTGGAGTTCAGAAGGACCTTCTCTAATTGATAGTAGGTCTACTTCCTAGATAAACCGATAACGAAGTAAGCGAAGAAAAAAGTTGCTTCTTGCGTTTGTACAAAATATTATATGTAGATATGAAAGTGTGTGTGTGTTTCTGTGCGTGCATGCGTGCGTGCCTGCGCGCGTGTGTGTGGGGGGTGCGCGTTTGTGGGTGGGTGTTAGGGATGTACTAGCTCGGAGGGATCACAGACTTGAAAATTACATCCGAATGATTCCAATCCATCGACTTTTCAGATTGAGACGCATATTATCTGATCGGTCTCTTTTGTTACCTGAAGTAGTATAAAAGCTTTTTATGGTATGCTAAACTTGGTATTTGTTTCACACACACACACACACACACACACACACACACACACATATATATATATATATATATATATATAGTATACCCTCCTGCTAATGCCACATTTGGGACAAGAAATTTAGAAATATTTTAGCCTTCTAAAGAGATCTGACGTAGAACAACCATTATCAATTCACAATACCACGTGTTTTGTTTATCGACGTTGCCTAGTTGCACATGAATGTCAATGTCTGTTAATTAACAACATTACTCAATAGGCATACAGACAAAAATGAATTCGCATCTGGTAAAAATGTCAGTCATTGTAGCCTGTTTGGACCTTATTTAGTGTCACATTTGCCACTTTTGGCCTCCATAAATCGTAGTAAGACACTGAGTGCATTCCGTGCTTTTAAAACTGTGGTTTCGGCGCAGGATAGAAAATCACAAGAAAGGGCCCTGTTCCAGATCGGTGTCTTTTGCAGTTCGCTGTCGTTTTGGGGCATGCACTATCTTGCTTACGGTATGATAGGTCATTGCTAGAACTATTTGATTAATGAGTAGTGTATATGAATAAGCTTGTGGTATTTAAATGATTTGCAAACAACACAAATTGGGTTATAAGTGCATTTTAACAAATCTATTCATTGATCATATAATCCCTTTATTCATCGCATGGCTTCAGTCAAGCCTTTGTTTGCTGTGGCGGGTAATTGAAGATTTTTGAAAAATATCGCCGATATTTGGCTTTATGTATTATACGTGGAAATCGTTTTGTGTATTCAGTTTAGTAATTACTTTATGGAATACCTATACCTAGCGTGTGATTGGCGAAATAAAGAGGGAAATGGCAGATTGGGATCTGCTATTTCTTACCGATAGCCAATAAACGAGGATGCACTGTGTGTGTATATATATATATATATATATATATATATATATATATATATATATATATATACATAATTATAATATATACCAAACACACCTGAAAAGTGATTTCGCTCTCGCAAACTGTTTAAATTTTATTGTATAAAACACGTGTAAGAAACGAGCTGAGTCGTGAGCAATGCTAGATGCGAGAGAGCATTCCTATTCTCGAGTCGAAAATACTTTTATCGTTTAAAGACCGGCATCAGAACCGGTATATTCAACGCAGGATTACTCCATTCGACCACCCCTTTAGAGGATACTAACCAAACAGTGTGAACCAGACCTGGGGCAGATAAATTTCAATTGTATCTAGATAAGTTACAGTTACATTCCAAAGGTATCTAGATACAGTTACATATCTAGATACCTACGATTATATTCCAAATGTATCTAGATACATTTACAGTTACATTTTCTGTGCGGTGTACGTGTTGTAATTGGGTGTATATTTCTGAGTGCAAGAAAAGGCCAGACTAGTAAATATATTTCAGGTTTATTAATTTTTAGTTATAACATTTATATGCTCATATTGATTCATATATCGTCAACTTTAATAGAAACATACTACTTGGAGTTCATTCGTATGAACATAAGGGTCTCAAATATATGGTCTTTCAGTGAGCATCTATCCGGGTGGAAGATCTTTCCAGCTACACTGAATAGTCGCTCAACTGGACCGGAAGAGGCCGGTACAGTGAGGTATTGTTTGGCCAGCTTGCTGAGTGTCGGAAAGTTCAGCTGTTGTTGCTGCCAATAAGATAATGCATTTGCGTTATCTGTAATGCATTGCTGACCAAAGTAATCTGATATCTCACTGTCTGCTGATGAACTTGTTGTGGGAACCCTGCGATTTTCCCATAAAAGGGAAGGCATTGGATCGCTTCCTGGTGGGTTCCAAATCATCCCGTGAAACTTGTAGTTCAGTTGGTTGTTGTACACGCACGACCTCTGTCTTGAAGTTCTGCTTCATTGACGCTAACTGGTCAGAGCTGAAAAACACCACTCCAGCTTGAAGCGTGGATTGAGAACCGTGGCACACATTACGGTTCTCGTCGATCGGTGTACGGTGTTAGACGTCTACTGATGGGTGATTTTAACGTTGTAATGAACTTGACATGGTACCTCGTGGGCATATCTTCTAACTGTGCTGTGAGTCCAAGCACAGACGGGATTACAAGACTGGCAGAGACTGTCTGGTCACGTCGTACCATTGCAATTTAAAACATGAAAGATACAATCAAAGACGAGACAATTACCATAGCTCTCATAATAATTGTTTATAGATCACTCAATTAATGTTAAAATTATATATAATAATGGCAATATTTATTAGTGTTAAAATATGCAATTACATTATATGAGAATTTAAAATAATCGTGTATCTAGAACGTATCTGAAATTAAGATACCTTTGCAATGAATCTAGATAAGTTACAGTTACATTTGAAATATTGACAACTGTATCTAGATACATCTCAGTTACATTGAAACAATGTATCTAGATACAAAATGTAACCGTCCCAGGTCTGGTGTGAACACGTCGTACTTTGTGAATTAATACTATTGAACTTAATGCTAAGACACGATAACTTACTCGTAGGATATAATAAAACTATAGTGGGAACTTCAATCGTCTACCTCATTTCTACAAAAACTAACACACACACACACACACACACACACACACATGCGCGCACTCTAGCATTTGCCTGTATCAACAACGACATTCATATTATAGTTAAACATGTAAATATTACATACACTACTGTGCTCACAATACTGTTGCCGATGCACACAAACACACACACCCGTGTGTGTGTGTGTGTTTGCGGTTAATTGATTTCGCCATTAAACAGAAGTACCACCTCCATCCCTTTATGTCTCGAAGTGTGGTTCAGCGGAGAAGAAGCATCACAGAGCACTGAAAATTATTGTGACAAAGGTCAACTATTCACAGGAGATTGCTGCCTGGAACAAAGCTTTATTATAGGTGCTTAAAGGTTTTTTTAAATAAATTATTCGGAATCAACGACGACAGTAGCCTTGCATATATATATTTTTAAACAAATTAAAACAAAAATACAAATGTATTAATCATCTGCATTATTAATTACATGATAATCCTTGTTATCTGCCTTATACTTGTTGTGACTGTTAGTTATTATTATTATTATTATTATTGCTATTGTTGTTAATTTTGTTATTCTTCTTCTTATTATTATGTGTTTTAGGTATTGCAGCGGGAGGGGGTGGTTTAATCATCGTAATACTTATCTCGGTCGTGATCTGGCTATCTCTGGAGAGGAAGAAATACAAAAACACTGAGAAGAATCGCCTCTCTGATGAAGAAGCGAACGCAAACCATAAACGTGGCTTTCACAACTCAGCTATATCCTTAACAGACAAACAACAGGAGACTGAAACAGAACACAAAGTAAACGGCGTAGAACTGCGTCAGAAGGCTTCAATACGTGGGTGAGTTTATGGGTGGATGGTGATATGCATCTACGAGTAGGTATCTTCCATATTTGATGAATTTATATGTGTTCCCGTGTTGCGCTTACAAAAAGATGGTGAACGAATTTCTGCCATTATCAAATTGTACTAGAAATACTGCTACATTACAGCGTGCTCCCTCAGAAAGATCAGCATCCGCGTGAATCTAGCAATAAACAAAATCATTACATACCCAGTGATCGCTACGAAGGCGTTGACTTAGAACGCCATCCACAAAAACGCTCTTCTCAACAACCTCAACCAGACTCGGAACTTTATGACGACATTGAGCCCTTCCAAGGACTAGGTGCCGCCAAAGATAGACAAGGTAGGCTAAATACTCATTAGATGAGTCGATTCTGCCGTCAAGCAAATTATCACCGTTCGCACTACTTTCTCGAATAATTTAGGGAAATAGGAAGAGCTTAATTCGTTGAATATATTCTACGGTGTCGCCACCTACTTTTTCTCTTCACAAATTAATCAACTATATTAATCGTCACCGAAGATTTATAAAAAAAACATGATTCCATACTCTGACGATACAGTTCAACCAACTTACAAACAGATAAATGGACTGAACGATGAATAGCATAGTTATTCGTAGAAATTTGTGTTGCCATCACACTTTGTCATCTGCAAGAAATCAGAATAAGATAACGATACAATATGTATTTTGTCTGCTATAAATACTTATGTATTTGTGAATTGAAGTGCACCCATTTTATACTTCCCAGGTGAGTGACAACCATCGGTAAACTTAGTTATTGGTATGCATTTATCGCCATAATTAAAACGAGTTCTTTGAAGACACGAAAGGAGCACTTCCCTTCAGCGGTTGGTAGCACTACGTAGCGCTGCGCATCTCCGAAAGGGATGTTTCATCTATCAATATAAGGTCCGATCATTTACCTAGGGAATCGCTTTACGACACCCATCCGAACTGAAACCAAGGGGATAATTCCAACAAAATAATATAATAACTAGGTTAATTTGGGTATCCTTATCAATACAATTCGTATCCACCTCTCGCCAGTATAATACTCGGTCAATCAGTTTATTCCGCACACTGAGAAGTGATACTCCAGTTGTCATCATCACGCTTTGTTCCATTGATGGATGCCACTCTCAAAAGGGATCAACTTCGTGGAATTGTTTACGAGTCAGTGGAATTACAGGTGCGATTCCTTCGCTAATCTGGAGGTTGGAGTGTGAAAGGGTTCATGTGCGCTGATCAGTACTGTACATAGAGCAAATGTTAATGAACCGAAACGATGTTGTATCGGGTTTCCTTTCGCGAACTGGCTTCCCAATAAAGACGGGTCCGCACACGGTAGTCTATTCCCCACTGACGATTTGTCGAAGAAAGCGGATTAGGTTTAGGGGGGACGAACCTCGAAGAACTAAATTTTACCCGGACCGGTTGCCGGTCTTTAGGCTATCTACTTCGCTGAGCACTAAACCGATGTTGTTACTACTTCGTTTCATAGAGATCGCTGACCAACCCGAGTACTACAACGACCCAGTTGACTGGCAAACATTTTTTGAGCAGCCACAGGACAAGAAGTCCAACGAGAAAGTGGCCGAGGGAAAGAGGCATTCAGAAGCCGCGAAACGGGCTAAAGAGAACGAGGTAGGTGTATAATAGTTAGCGGTATGTTAGCAACGTTCGTAAATAGTCATGGCTCGATGTATACAGCGCGCTATACTGATCGTTCTCCAGAAGGAAGAGAAGCCAACCACGAAAGAAGGCATTGATATGACGGAGTTTACGGATTTCGAGCCAACACTCGACCACGTCGACCCCAAAGCGGACGTAAGTAATCTAAAATCAGAACCAATCGTTGTTGTTGCTGTTTATTGTTGTTACTTTTGGCGATGATGGCAGATTTGACAAGTGTAATATATCTCAACGTGGTCGTTGTCGTGTTTATCGCCAAAAAAATCAATTCTAAAGAAAACAGAAAAATATTTCCGCTGATGAACGTCAGAGCTTCAAGGTAAAGTAAGGTCGGACATAAACATTTGAGCGAATTAATCTGAATAATTATAATTCGTATTCCTTTATATTTCAGTACACAATCAAACGACCCCAATTTGATGTCTGATCGAATCTGTAGTTTGAGAGGGCTTCTAATTTAAAGTACAGTGGACTTACATCTGTAAATATAATGGATAATCTTGTTGACTAATAGTCAAAACGACCCGATGAACCTTCTCCTAGGATATATATATACATACATACATACATAGAGTGTGTTGTGTGTGTGGTTGTGTCTGTACAAGTGTGTGCGTGTATGTATGTGCTACTTTTACTTGTTTTGTTTCTTCAAACGACATCATGCAACGATGATCTTACGGTGTAAATAAATAGCAAGTTATTATCGCAATTATTATTTTTATGTCATGTTAGAATGTTGCCATTATACAACGGGTGTATTTTATGGTATTCGTCTATCTTTATAACACAGGTACTGCCAACAAAAACATAAAGCAGAATATCTGGTAATTAATTGTTCATTTTATGAATAACCCTAAGTTAAGATGTTTTACTAAATCTACATTATTATTATTATTATTTTTATTGTTTTTATTACTATTATTATTCTGATTTGACAAGTATTTCAAGACGTTACTCCCAGATAATAATCTGCAGATCGTTTATTATTTCCCGATAATAACTGGCTGCACTGGCCTAATGTGATAAAGTCTGTAAAATCATCGTCATTGTTTAATAACAGATACTAAGATACATATTCGTATAATAAACAAAACGTTCGGAAAGTGATCAAGCTGGTTTAGGAACTGTTTTCCTTGGATGTACAATTGAAACAAAATGAATGGCATCGGTGTAGTACCGAAGAACTGCCCTTCCAAATACACGTTTAAAACGAATGTAATCAACACACACAGACACACACACACACACACACACACACGATATATATATATATATATATATATATATAGAGAGAGAGAGAGAGAGAGAGAGAGAGAGAGAGGGAGAGAGAGAGAGTATAAAAATGGCGCTGTTCTTGGATTCGGGAATATCACCAATTACAGTCGATAATCCGCCCACAGACATAGACTGTATACACAAAACACAGATCAACATGTATATCGGGGATAACACAATAATACGAGAAAGTGCACTGGAACAGATAATCAGACCAATCTCTCAGCACAATGTTTTTGGTTGGGTTGGTTTTTTATTAGCTTTGTTTCTAACTAAATATTTCCAAGGCAGTAATAAAAACAAGGCTTCAAAGCGATTTATGTTGGTGGTTACCTTAGACGTTGTTTGTAACTGTCCAGCAATAGTAACTAATAGCAATAATGATAATGATGATTCTGGTGAGGATGATTATGATAACAACAACAACAACAACAACAAGAACAACAATAATAACAACAATCGCAGAAAGTGTTTACTTCGCATATAGCATAATTATATTGGAGGCGAGGTGGTGCATGAATGGGATGGGCTTACTTTTTACCCTTAACGGTATGGTTTGTTGGCTGTCTTTTTCATTTTCTGTTTGGCAAATGGACTAAATTTCTTTTGCGTCATCAAGCCAGCCGTGAGAAGTATAAAGATTCGAGGCTATGATTGATTGATGTTGTACGGCCACTTTTGTGCACACGGTAGGCTAAATGGGCTGAACGACCCCCCAAGGTAATGAATGAATGGAAGCCAAAGATGAAATACCCTTCAGATATGCCCAAGCCGAGATTCAAACTGATGTGGGCCAACGCCCTACCAGTTAGACCACGAAGGCGGCTCTATATTCGACACTACGAAAATTAAGCATATTTTGCTCACGGAACTCTTTCACTCAACGTACTATATTTAATGTACAGTCATTATTTCACCAACTGACATTCATGGCCAGCTCTAACACTTGACGTCCTATCAAACTATACCGAAAATCTACATTTAAACTCAAAACAGGTCTAACTAAACACTAAATTTCAATATCACCCAACAACAAGTGGTAATTTCTATCACAATTTGTCGACTGTAAGAATGCCTTTGATCGTGTCTGGCACAAAGGATTGGAGTGAGTGGTGAAAACTTTGACTTCGAAAACAACCTTATTCAAATGATTTCGAAGCTGTACTAAATCATTGCCTAAGTATTGCCTAACCTCCAACCTCGTAGACTTCTGCTAAACAACAACAACCAGGTTTTGTCCAGGCTGCCTCTTGTTCAACACTGATCTAGTGAATGACACACACAACACATTAAATTCACTAAATATCTCCCTATTTACCAGAGGAAAACCATTATGTAACCTACCCTCCCCTTTGAAATGAACTTCAGACAACATCATGCAACTGCTTACTGATGAAAATCAGCGCAAAAGGTTTTGTCAAAAGTTTTAAGCGGCATAACAATAAGTAGACAGATACTAGAAACGGCGTATAAAGTGAGCTCCGGTGGCCTAGCGGTTAAGCACTCGGCACTTGGTGTCAACGGTCGCAGGTATGAACCCCGTAAGAGGTCGAAACTTTTCCAGGGATTAATTTCTCGGCTCACTACATCGTGGGTGGCTGTCCACGTTAAATGGCGTTGTCGTCTCCACTGAATTATTTAAAATAAAGGTGGACGTTAAAAACCTCCTGAGGACGTAAAACACTGCCAGAGACCACCCTCAGGTTATTTTGGCTCCATCTTTCCGTACTGCTCCCCCGTGAGTGGTGGGGGAGGAAGTTTCTCAACCACTCCAACATAGAGGCTGTGCTGATTAAGCGACAGCCTGGGGATTCTCCCCGAATAACAAAACCAACGGCGTATAAGCAAAGATAATACTTCAGTGAAAGAGATTACACCAAGACTATAGCCTTGCGTTATTAGTAATTTTTTGACTAAATAACATTTTAAGAAGCAATATAATCAACTTCTCAATAAAAATAAGGCTGTTAGGTTATTTTTCAAATGGAGACTTCCACAAAGTGTAAAGGCGAATTCAAACATTTGAAAACAAACGCTATATAGGTAGTTACTGTGAAACTCTTAAACACATTACAAGGCCAACAAGCATGCCAAACTACAAGTCCATACACGTGCTAAAGAACGAGAGCCTATAGTGTGCTCTCTCTCTCTTCTCTCTCTCTCTCTCTCTCTCTCTCTATATATATATATATATATATATATATATATATATGGAATAACGCCCAACCGTCCCTGATTGAGACAAGTCTTCAATGCAGATAGGTTTGAGCACCAAAATATCACCCCGCCTGATCTGCATAAATGCTGATTGTTACCATTAAGCACTTAATTGACCATACATGTATAATTAAGTTACAAAGAAATGTATTAAGCAGATCATAAAACGTCTTGTTATTAGCTCTATGGACCTGACTTATGTAATCACCAAGCAACACAACGAATTAACAATACAGTCATATCGTGTCTACATGCACGCATGTGTGTGCACGTGTATGGATTTATGTGGGAGTGGCAATTGATTAGAACATTAACACACAAATTCCCGTAAAGACTTACATCTCTATACACATAATTAAATATATACATACATAAGCATAACACACAAAGCACACCCACCCACACACACCCACACACACACACAATATATATATATATATATATATATATATATCATAAACAACGATAATAAGTAGGGGCTATTCATCATGCAGTCTATGAGGCTCAGACAATTCAGTTTTCACATGTGACAGCGCGTATATCAAAGCCTAAGTATGTAGGTGCGTATGTTAGGACATGAAGCGGGAACACTTAACAAATGCACAAGTTGACACTACGACAAATGTCGTGGACCAATGATAAATAAGTTAAGCACAAAAGTGGCCGTAAAACATCAATCACCAATGATAAGCTAAAACATGTATAAGACAACTAAGCACTCTGACAACACAGTTTACAGTCACCAGTAATTTGCACTGGTTCAAAAGAAATCTGTACATAATACTCTATCGACACCACATATGCAGGTCTCAATTTCATTCTGTGTTTGAATAGTGTGTCAGTGTGTGCGTGCATGCTCTATGTGTGTGTGTGTACGTTGTTTATTATCAATGTTATGATAAAATAAGTTAAATATGACAACAAGACTATTCAGCATTACATTTTTGACAACAATATACAAGCTATATGTTATACGATTTATGCGATCATATTTATCAATAATTGAAGGAATGTCTGAACATCTTCTTTACTCCTTGGCTAATATGAATATACAAGCTATATGGCCCGTATAGCCTACTAGCTAAGAGCTTACAATATTACATGTACGTGACTCGTCAGTTTATCTCCCACAACGTTAGGCATCCTATTAAAAACATTATCCGTATTCCATAGCTGGGGATTCGGCGTCAATGTAATTTGAGAACACTTAGATCATTATTAACAGACCTTAATACTTATGATATATAATCATTAATGATACCTACATTTTCTCAGATTCAAAATTGAAATTGCATGAGTTCACTCCACTGAAGGATTCCAAGTTGCGCCACAGAGCGGTTCAGTTGGTATGCCGGAAAGGTTTTAATGGGATACAACTGACCACAATGGAAATAAGTCTTTTTCACTTTTTGTGTTATCCTCGGAATTTCTTATGTACCTAATGTTACAATATTGTATTCTATTTTTATGTACATGAATTCTGAATAAACTCAAATCAAATCAAACCAGTACGTGTATTTATTGGCTACTGAACTTGAACAGGCATGTTATCAAAAGGAGTAAATATACTATAATTAATAACTACTGCGTAGTCTTATTTAGTAAGAATAACCTTCGTTAAAATAATAATAATTTATAACAAGCAAAGTTATAGAAAATAAAAAATACAGCCTTAGTTCTAGTGACATCTAGCGAATGGATTTGGAACCTAAAATGGCGTATTAATTTGGCTACATTCATTTACATGAAAAAACAGGTCAATGGCTATCTTGCTGTTCCGTCATTAATTTTAGATATCTAACACGCGTTCTTTACAGAAAGAAAATGGTTCATGAATCAAGAATGTGCTAAATGCACATTTGCTTATATTAACCGAATTGAACTATTACGACACATCTTCCGCGGTAGTGATGCGGTCATTACTCCGTAATACAACTTCCGGTTGGGAAGGTAACACGTGGACATTAATTATGTTTTGTTTACATGTACGTTGACGCTGACAGGCGCACATATGTACATTCACACTGAGGCGTTGACTGATGCCATTCTCTAGGAAAACGAGGTATGCATGATTTTAGCTCTTGCAGCGTCTGTAAATAGATTGTACAGATGATCATCATTAATATTTACCTTAACCGTCATTTTACGTTTGTGAAGAATGTTACTTGTTACTTGTAAAATGTTAGCGTATCAACTATCATCGACGTATCATTCATTGTGATTGTATCGACGTATGTTCAATATTAGATCTAAAGACTAGACAGTATTGGAGTATGACTGTTAGATCTACCGTATGATACAGTCATACTCCGATACTGTAACCAGTAGATCTAATAATTACCTGTTACAGATCCACATACCTAAGTAAGTTACTTGCCACTTGGACGTCTTGGTATGTGGATCTGCAGTAAGTAAGTAATGTTGTAACAACTAACATTTGAACGACTAGTCTGAGTTATTTAGATCTAGTATTTTGAGTCAGTAACTGAGTGAATGATTGCGTCCAATAAACTGTTAATAGAGCTATAGACGTAGAGTTTAGACCTTCTAGATGCGGAGAAAGAAATACAGAATAAGATCTGTCATCATGATAGTCATAGACTGTAGGTAAAAAGCCCCCAGGTTAAAAGCTCATATCTATTAGTTATAAAAAGGTAAAAATCCCCCACATTCAGTTTAATATGAAATTACTTGTTATCAGGAATAAAGTTTCACATGATGGAAAATATGAAATTTATTTATAGTGTTATATTTTCTTTTGAAAAAGACCTTTCAATAATTACTATCATGATTTAATGCTGAGACCAACCATTATGTCCCATTTGGGCCAATTGTGATGGATGATCACCTATTCTAATCTAGATTGAAACCCAAAGGAGTTCATTCTAACCCAAAGAGTTCATTCTAGCTTGACATGAAGCCATCTAGCTCACATGGGATTATCTCCAATTAGCCAGCTAAGTCAAAGGTAATCTCTTCTAATCAAGATTGAAGCCCAGAGGAATCAGCTGATCGCTTAAACAGAGCTTTTTATGGTCTGACACGAAGGCACATATATCTGCAATTTCAATTGAAAGCAATTAATTTAAAAAGATTTGCTTATCATGGAGATTATCAAGAACAACAAAGGCGATGCCAAGCTATGCTTTGGGGGATATATGTAAACTAAGAAAGCAGTAAACAAGTCCACCATATGATGGGAGTGTTCTCAGAGAAGAGCTATGTCTTGTAACGGCTCTTTGATAACAGATCAAGAGAGCTGTTCATTCTGTTTGACACAGCCACGGTTACAATCAGGATAGAGTTACTGCCACTAAGATTGTAGCTCCCATGAAGGACACAGCTGTGACCAACCGAGCCAAACCTTCACAACTACTTGCCGACTTTACCAAAGATGCAACTACTGAAGTATGAGCAGCCATGGGATTCTCTGACCTGGTCAGACGTGTCATCTGCCAAGAGAAGGCAAAAAACCAGCTACAAGAGAGGCTGGTTAATCTTTGCACCACCTACCATAAAAAGGAGACCATAAACCAGTTCCTAACAGGCATTGACCATTGCATTAGGTAGAACTAGAAGTAATTAAGACTCTATCTATGTGTACATATTGTAAATATTACCGATATATTGCTATGAATGAATTGACAGTAATCAGTTGTATGAATGAGCTATATATCTATGTGTACTTTTTATATGCCACTATTAATAATTTTACTCAAATATTTCTACAGAAATAACATATTATCCAAGTATATATGAGGGCTTTTGACGTACTAAAATGTGAGGGCTTTTAACCTAGACGGCTTTTGACTGGAACACAGAATCGTAGACTATAGTGCATCTTTACAGTGAAAAAATCCAAGTCTTATGTCTATTAGATATACTTCTAGAGTCTAGTCAGTTTTGGGATTTCCATTAGAGTGTTACGATATAATAATAATAGGAATGATGGATGATACCCAGAGTATGAAAATAATTAAAATAATCACAATGTATTAATAACAGTAAGCATTATTTTATTCAACAAAACAATATCTACATATTGATTATATTACATATATTTGTTAGGTTGTTGCTATTGGTCCGGATGCACATCAAAACAGCTATAGCTCCAGCACTACAACTGCGCATGCACACCTTCCCGAATATCCCAAATATAGCCGTGACTTGTGAAAGAATGACAATTACATAAGACAATCAGGAATTTTATACTGAAACAATGTCTTGGAAGTGACAACAAATTCATAAAAGGGGCTTTATCTACTAGGAATTTGTGTGCAGTTTACTCATTGAAAATACAAATTTGCCAGTATGGTCCTTGGAGAAGGTCAGTTTGAATGAAGGGACACAAACATTATCTGAAACAGTGCAATCTGAGTACATTGTATTTAATTATCGTAATAAGTAACCTTTGCCACAATACATTACTAGTGTTAGTAGTAATTGGAGAAGTTTAAAACATCTCTGACCTTCATTACCGGTAAGATCTTTTATATGGAACCATATCTTGCTTTATGGCATTAGATTTTACAATTCCTGAACTCCTAGCTAAATGAAATGGAACAGCAATATGTTTATTCTACATATTAGTAATATACAAGAGAGATTGTGTAAATAATACACAATTAATTAGCCCTGAAATTTTGATACATGTCAAGCATAGGTCATTAAAAAGCCTTCTCCGTATGCAACAGAAGTATTTCATTTGCAATAGGATTATTTTGGGCGTCGAGAAGTCATCATAAATTTGGTCATTTACTGAAAACATAATGTAGTTCCCAATGAACCTCACCCTCTGGTCTGTTTGCTAAATAATTGTCAAGTATCATAAATTCTGCTTGTATAGATGTATCTTAGTCGGCTTTTCCTTTGGGAAAATTTGAAAATAACTAGTAATAATTAGTTTGTTATAATATATAGCTAGGCATAAGCTAATTGTAACATACTTCTCAACACTGGGACACTCCAACAAACACCATTGTATTTCACTATTTTTAGTCATTATTTTGTGAATTTATAATGACCAATTAGCAGAAGAATATTATTCTTAACTAGTGGTATTTATAGATAGATAGATTTATTTCAAACTGTGCCATACGTCAGTATCTAAATGTGAATAATTCCTAACTCAGCTAAATTGATGATATGGTTTGGGGTTACGCTGAAGAAATATTCTGCGCGTTGATGCAACCCAAGTAAAATGATAAATTAACAGGTCGATGGCATGTCTATATTACAATATACCTTGATCGCCATTCCAAATTATTATTGTAATGATTACCAGAACCGATTAAGTATTGCTCAATTTATAACACTATCAAGCATAAGACATACGTATATGAGTAAATAATGCGATGGTGGTGACATGGACAATTTATTAAGCAAAATTAATATAGGCTAATGAAGTGTTTCATCACCTTAGAACTGAATCGACATAGTTCTTGTGTTATTCGGAAGGTCAAGCCAAACTTTTGGTGCACAATGATTGAAATTTCTGTCAATAAAGGAAATTAGACGTATAACACTGTGACAATGTCGAGTATTATGGGAATAATACATAAGTGCACTGTTCGTTGATCCAAACCCTTTTCATCTCCAACTGCAGCCAGAGATAAACTGGCGTCCTGAATTTAAAATTGAAATAATTTGTATTACTGGTGTGCAGGAAACACATTATTATTAATAAATGACATTGACAATCCTTATTTATCAACCAGGTTAGTAAAAGATTTTTGTAAATATGCCAATAATATTTCTTTAATGATACACTTTTTTACAAGGATAAATAACCTTTTATTGATATTAACATTCATCATACATATATCTCAAAGTATATATTTTCAGAATCAGGAAATAATTTTCACATCAGATGACAAACTTGTACCACTGAACTCGATTTCTTTCTCTCGAATATTGGCTCTATAGAAGTTTTTTAATTATTAGTATTATTAATGCCAAGATTGCCCCATGTCTAAACTAAGAAAAGTTCCTGGTATTTATAGATGTGATGAAGAGGATGGTAGTAGTGCCAAGTAATGCAGAACACAGTCAGCGAATGGATATCTTGGATACACTAACACAAAATGTTAAATTAGGCACTTAGTGCTATGATACAAAAATTGTAATGAATTTTCTAACTAAGGGCACTGTTGTACACAATGCCATGTTACAAGCCTGCTTTGCATTTCATTATTATATATATGTTCCATAGATTCTTCATGATCTAGTCTATATGGTTCCTTTGTTTTGTTTTCTCTCTAAATTTAATACTAACTAGAATGGTTTAGATTTAATACAAAATAATATGCTGATATAACATTTTCAAGTACTGAATGATCCTGCATGACTGAGCATTTTTATGTATATTAAGTAATATGAAAATGATATATAGGTGGTGTTGAATAGAGTATAACATATGTGGGACTGGCTAGTAATATAGTATATGTCTGCTTCCTTTTATGTGCATACACATGTGGGTCTGCACAGAGGATGTATGTTTATATTTTGGCAAACAGTCTGTAATTCAGTGTAGTGACAGTTATTGAATGCTGTGGTGCTGATTTCTCAAAACAATAACAAAGACTGTATAGCTGCCTTTATTCAGTTAGTAATACAATCATCTAAAGTTACTATGCAATTTTCTTTGTCCGAGGACAGTATTGCTAGAGAAATCTATAGAACATAAATTGTACGTTAGGTCTGATATTTAATGCACAGTGAGCTCCGGTGGCCTAGTGGTTAAGCACCCAGCACTTGGTGCCAACGGTCACAGGTTCGAACCCCTAAAGAGGTCAAAACTTTTCCAGGGATTAATTTCTCGGCTCACTACATCGTGGGTGGCTGTCCACGTTAAATGACGTTGCCGTCTCCACTGAATTATTTAAAATAAAGGGGGACGTTAAAAAACCCCTGAGGACGTAAAACACTGCCAGTGACCACCCTCAGGGTATTTCGGCTCCATCTTTCCGTACTGCTCCCCCGTGAGTGGTGGGGGAGGAGGTTTCTCAACCACTCGAACATAGAGGCTGTGCTGATTAAGCGACAGCCTGGGGATTCTCCTCGAACAACAAAACCATGTTTAATGCTGTGTATGATATGGCTAATTACGCTTGAAATTTAAATGTATTAAATGATGTGAAATCCTACTGCTCCGATTACTACACAATCTATCGCTGGTTTGTAGGCAGCATTGTTTATGTTATGTTCAATAATGGCGGGAGTCTGAGGCATTGCTTAATGTCTCTTCATTGCCATACGTTGAAGCTGTGATGATGATTGATGTTTTACGCCACTTTTGTGCACAGGGTAGGCTAAATGGGCCGAGCGACTCCAAAGGTGATGAGACGGAGTGAAAGACGAAACAACCTTCAGATATTGACTTATTATTATATAATATAGTCATTACGTAACTTGGCTGTGTAATTTGAATCACACATCTTTCAATGGGATTTATTTTGATTGCCATCTGATCAGAAAGTGTAATAGATGACTGAATGTTTGATTATCCGAAATGCTTTATTTGTCTTGTTAGACAGTACATTTGGAAAATTGTTGCCCTTAGTATAATTATTATATTAAAAAATTTATAATTATGAAGGATTTACCATATCTTTTATATTTGTAGTAATAATAATCATAATAGTATTATGGATTTTGATATCTATTAACTGGCAAGTAAATACATACTGATGTGCATTTAATAAAATTGGTACGGATGGCCCGTAGAGAAGGAGAAAAAGGTAGAGGCTTAACGTTTGCAGATAATTTTGTTACTTTCTGGAATATACTGGTAACCGTCAATAATTCGATCAACATTATTTTCTAAGGTAAGAGTAAGCGAAGTCGTAGGAATATTCAGCCGATTGTACAGGTTTAATATGTTTTGCATTTCATAAAAGTAATCTATAGTATTCGTTTATTGAAGAACGTCCGTTTGTTTTATGTGTGTGTGGCCATCTGGTCCATCTTATTGTTATGCGACTGTGACTTGAGTGCACATCAAATGCGGTTTCGATCAATATGGTGTCCTTATTTGAAGAGAAAATGTTGTGCTTTCTCTGTGTTTGTGTTTAAATTTGACTTCTTACATTGTCTGTGCGTGTATGTGTGAGAGAGAGAGAGTTAGTTATCTGTATAAAGTAAAGGAACTGTAATTTACAATTATTCTAAAAACCACCAAAAACAAAAAAATTGTCATTTTAATATTGTAGCATGGGATGGCCTGAGGTATTGAATAGCAATTCCAATGAAAGTGAAAAGTGTGAATAAACTTTACCTGTGCTACTTTGCGTGGCTTGTATTGATTTGTCATGATTATAAATATAAGCTGTATCATCATAATGACTTTGTTAACATTCAGTGTCCGCGATGTTAACGCTAATATTTGACAGACATTTATAATGAAAAAATTAATTCTGGCAATAATTATGGAAAACGATCTTAATTTAGATAAATATTAAATTGAAACTTTTCTATGGGGAATGAGATCAGTTTTAAATGTAATCATCAAATTGAATGATGTATTAGATAATTGGAAGTGGGCACTAATCTGTAAGGGCTTTCATACTTCTTATCATCAGACATATAGGTGTGTTCAAAAGATCTATATTAGCTCGTCTGGTGTGTTGGTGATAATGATATAAAATATATATTTTTTATAATGTGTGCAAACATTTTACAACCAGTAACTGGGTTAACTACTCCAGCTAGATAGAAGTGTATTGTTATGGTAAAATAATGTCACCACATGATATGACTCAATTGGGTATATGTGTAATGCTATATGGTGATTTAAACTCCTTGTACTCTGTGATAGTATATTACCTATGGCCTCTATATGATACTATTATTGATACATAGACTAGAGATATTATATATATATATATAAATATATCTTTTCAGGAAATACTGTATGTGGCAATTGAATGTTGTGTGTTTTATTGGTGATTTTTCATGTAGCACATGCTGAAGTTTTCTTCTTGTAAATGTCTTGGAATACTCGAAGAGTACTAATCTGCTTAACCCATATCATTCCTAGATCTCACAGCATTTTGTTTTTAAAATATGCGTCTTTCTACTAAGTTAGTTGCCCTTTCCATTATTCGAGCCAATATTTACTGTTTCACGGCCGCCAAATGATTGTTTTCGTGTGTTTTATCTTTCATGCTGGGTTGTTTTACATCAGGTAATCTCTGTCTGTTTTCACGCAGCTATTTAATTATTAGTTTGTTATTTTTCTTCCAGACGGTTCAGGGCTGTTACTGTAGCCAGGCTGTTGATATGTGAAAACTGAGAGACTTGCCAGGTGTTACTGTGCTGTTTGCCAGCATGATAAATATGCAGTGCGCGTCATGTTCTCTGGTTGGCTGTTCTAACTGATGGACTTGAAGCTCTTTCATAGAAGCACTCCCTCAATGAATTAACACTTCCTTATTGGTGGGCGGTGTGTGTATAAATAAAGAACTCACAGCTAGGCCTATCAGTATGTTTCTCCTGTGGACATAATAATTTGCACACTGTGTCTGTCACACTGCCATTTGCAACATCAGAACGTGATTGCTTTTGAGCTCTATAGTCAATCACGAACATGGATGTGGAAGGATTGCGATCGTATTTGAAGAAGTATGGACAGGAACATTGTCTCGATTTCTGGGACACTCTGTCTGCCAAACAGCAAGAGACGTTGTACAAAGATCTAAAGGCCCTCAATCTGGAGGAGATCACCAAGTACTTCAATCGCTGCGAGGAATCACTGAAGCATCCGGGCGAAAAGATCGATGACCATCTGCAGCCACTGCCTGCTGAGTGCTTCGGGAGCATTGTGCGAACTGATGAAAACAAACTGAAACTTTATGAAAGTGAAGGTGGGTATGAACTTTTTTTATATAGAGACCATTGTTTCACCTGCTCTAGATTTGTTTCTTTTAGAATCAGATTCGTTTTAAGTAAGGTTTAGTGTTTCTTTCCTCCTTTCATAGAGTGATGCAATTTTGTTGACATGTCTTTGTTAGCCCCGATGACGCAAGTGACTCTGTCTGAGCTATAAATAGCGTCTAATAAAAAGGTAGCACTATTTTGCTTGTGCTAGCTGTCTATGAACTGACCTGCGTATACTGAACAGATCACTGATGATAGCTGAGTTGGCAATATTATACTTTTAGAAACGTTCATCTGATTGCTGGTGTATGCTACACTTTACGTAACCTGCTGTGACTTTTCTGTACTAGTAGTTTAGTACACCTTAATGCATATAAAAAATTACCATTGGCACCAGTTAATGTTACAAGTATTAAATGTAGACAAAATTCATTTTGGAACAAGTACACCTGTAGGCATTTAAATGAAATATGACCAAAAACATTCAAAAAGACTGTTTTCATGAATTGTGTATATATATATATATATATATATATATATAATAGCTAAATGTTAGTAGTTTCAGCTAGTTGGTTAAGTTAATGGGATCTGGGCTAGTTGCTCAAGTTTCAAAATAACTTCCTGAAATATTCATAGTTTTGTGACTCAGTGTGTTCCAATGGTAGTAAGTTTTTTTATTCTCAGTCAGTCAGTGCCACTATTCTCCTTTCGGTTTACTCTAGTATGGTTTTGTCTGTTATATAGAACAGGATGTGAGCTTAAATTTAGACTGTGCAGATTGGTCCTTGAAGCTGTATTCTAATTTCTATCATCAACATTTATATGACCAAGGAACGGTTGAGTTAGTTATTTTATTTGGCACAAGGAGGGCGATATTCACGTTGATTTAGAACATACACACACACACATATATATATATATATATATATAGTTGCTGTTGAAATCCATTTTATTTTTGTGTTGTTATCATCATATCTTTTTAGTACAGAAGGCTGGTTATCAAATTTCTGTTTATATCCTGTCTCAATTTTGAATGCGTGTTAAAAAGCTGTGGTTAATATATTTGAACGTGTTAGCTGGTCGATTACGTACAGTTATGTTTAGCAGCCATCATTTGAATCATATAAGTTGATAATGACACCCTGGGCAGAGTAAGTATGATGTGGATGCGATAATATCTTGTCATTATAAATAACATAGCCTATAAATGATATACTTAACTAGATGGCGTCTGAGGTAAGATGATTTTGAAGCAGGTGATGTCAGGTAGTCGATGTCTAGGCTAACTAGAACTAAAAACAAATTCGTCCTTTGGATTTGATAAGGACAGTCGTTTATGATGTTGAAGTCCCCCACCCTCCCTGAGAATGTTCTGTGTCGATGTTGTTGTCCCATCTTAACAAGTGTTTTGTAATAAAGGATCTTCTGTCGCGTGTGATTAGTATAACAGTTCGGAATGTGAGAACTCTCCTGAGTTCAGTTCCTACCAACTCATTGCTTATCTTTCATTAGAGTACCTGGTTGAACCAGATATTATAATACGACTGTATAGCTTAAACAATGATACTGGGGACAGATATGGTTCTGTAGGGGTGGCGGTAGGACGTGAAACCAGAATCCATATGTCTATGTGTGAGGGGAAGTGTAAATTCCTTAGAATAATATGTCTGGCCTAATACTATGTAATAGTATGTAAATTTCTTATTCAGCTGGTAGTCCACGCGAATTATGACTAATAATAGTAATATTAGTAGTATTATAGTACATGCACTAGAGTCTGATAATTCTGTTGTTAATTTTTATGCGACTGAGTTATGACATTCGACTCCAACCAACAATACAACAACATTGTTCTTGAGTGGGGGTTCGTCCCTGGTGTTTGAAGTGGTCGGAGTTAGTATTGTTGTTATTTGAAATGTTGCGTTGGCCCGTCAACAAGGAAGTTATTCATATCTGAGTATAATGTTCAAGGTAAATTACCTATCAGAAACTGATTGATGGCTCTTATGAATGGATATCTGGATTAAACTGCATCTAGGTTGTAGTCTTTATGGGCACATTCACTGCGATGTCATCCAGAATTACTGTACCAGCATGGCGCATCTGCTGGTGTTGGTGCTGATGTGGCATTGTGATGTAGTATAGATCACAGCAGCATGTGGCTTAATTCTATGGTGTGGTCTATAGTATTATAGAATATGGTATAGCCCGACAAAATATAATACGACATAAAATTAGCCTTATAAAATTAGATAGACATAGTTCATTTCAGATTATTAAAATTCACAGGTATATAATTATACACATTATGACGTTCAGCGTAATAAGACCTGATATAATTAAGTTGGTCACATGCTCAAGCATACAAAAGTATAGCTGAAATCTTGTGCTACCTAATAACCATATGTGGGAACAACACAGTCTCTAGTTAATGTTAAACCACAAAAACAGTTACATTAACACCGATTTCACTGAGACCGATTCCAGTTTAACAATTCAGTTAATTTATCTCGTAAAATTCCAACTTAACTGTTGATCGGTTCATGAAACGTCACTGTATGTTGTGTTTGTGATGTTGCAGTTAATTTAGAGCAATTTATGGGGTCATAACTGTAGGGGCGGGAGTTTGAGGTTCCTCAGCTGCAATGCTGTCAATTGTGGTGATTGGTTCAATGAGCAAGAAATGAGAACCTGACAGGGCGTGATAGCGCAAATACTTAGAGCATATATAAATGACGTATTATTATTAATATGATGAGCACACCAATGGACCATTTTTATCTATTTCTACTTCGTATAATTAGTTTAATGGCAGATTGATGTTTACAGGAAGTATTAGCTGTGACACTTCACAGCAAGTAATGCATTAAAGTTATTTTAAATTAATTCAATAAATTCGATTGGTCTGGTTGATATGAGCTTTTGTCTAAAATCTTCTTGACGTATTTCTTTCGGTGTGTTTTAGAACTGTTAGCTATCATTCATCACAATTTCTATGCATACATTGAAGGGCTGTCTTAGTGTCTATATAACTGAACTGATAAAAACTTAACCACAGACCTCTATGAACAAGATTCAAATCCATGCCTTAAGGGGATTTGAACTCTATTTCACCACAGTAGTAAAGTAGCCATATTAAGTTAACCACTCTAAAATTTTGCCTTTTTAGGCATACAGTTAAATATATAATTAATATTATGGTAATATCACTCGTAACATCTGTTTTTTTTTTACTGCTGTGATTCAGCAATAAAATGAGATACCATTTTATTTATTTAGTATTTGTTAATATTACTTAAAAAGGTAGAATAAATTTTCTAATGCAAACTAATTTCTTGATCGTTTTCTTCTCAAAAACCCCAAATATTTTTGTCTGAAGGTATTATTCAAATGTGATCAACATAAACTAATCCGATTTATTAGATATAAGAAAAATAAGCAAATCTGTACACGAATGAGCTGACAAACTTAGGCAATAATTGATTGTTGATTTTCATTGATAAGAAGACCTTATTCATTTATTGTAATATTTATGATGTTCATGTTATAGTCAAACTAACCCATCACACGTCTAATGACCTTGTAATTGAAAATTTTATGAGACCACAATTTAGCGATTAACACTAAAACCAACTTTCCATCGAGTTTGTTGCTTCTCATTTTAAACTTAAACAGACAAAATTCTTAATAATCTGAAATACAAAGTCACTGAACATCTGAAATGCACTGTTTATAATCATTATTTAAAAATATCACTTACTAAGTTAGTAACAGTTCAGTGATAAAATCTTAATATTGAGTGTCACTCAGAAATATGTTTGATGGTACAACTGTTTTTTTAATCACTTATGGCTAGACATTGACCTGAAAAGAACATCTTAACAAGCTTAACAGTATTATTGCTCAAACAATAATGGCTAATATAATTATTTTCAACATTGTACAACGTAGACAATTCAAATAACTGCCCGAGACTACGCACATCTAGGGTTTTGTTTGTGGCAACTTGAGTGGGAGACTCTGTTTAGTCTTTATATACATGTAGCTTCAAATAAAGTTGACCTTAATTAATATGTTAATATTTCTAACTAATGATAACAACAAAAACAATAGCATTTATTTTATTGGTTATGTTCCTTTTTGAAGACACCGAACTGTTTGCATCATCCAGATATTCATTTATCAATAACATCCCATAAACTGTATATAAATACATCACACGTATGCATGCATCTACATCGAACTAATACCAGCTAAACACACCCATATATACATTATGAGGAGTATAAAACAGCCTTATGTTACATTACATCTGCCAGTTCTCAGGTATTTTTCCTTCAAGTTGTCCTGCAAGATGTTTCATTCGTGAGTAATGTAAAGCGGTTATCTGGTCATCTCCTTTCCTCACATGTCCTGGAAAACCTGGAAAATAACCAATTCATTTATCAGGACTTGGAAATAACCTTGAATTTGATATAATCAGGAAATGTCCCGGAAAAATATTGCCTGTGAAAAAAAACCCACTTAAAACAAAAAGCTGTGAATAAATATTATGCCTGCAGAAGAAAAAAAGTCTATAGTCTTGATATCCCTTATTATTTAAAATTTAAATAAAAGTAGGTGGATCAGCTAGAAGCGATGAGGAGGAGGCTGTTCCATAAAAATATCAACAATCAATCATACATTGAATAAATTTATATGATATGCTTTTTCACACATATCTTGATTTAGATCTTGTATACATTGTCCTGAAAAATGGTAATTTTGTCCTGAAAATGTCCTGGAAAATATTATTTCCTTGCCTGTGGGAACAATGACTAAACATAAGGATGTGCTCAAGTAACTGGTTGATTGGAATAGTGTGTTTCATACCTGTAGCTTGTGTTTTAAATCTGACCCACACTCGTGTTT
The DNA here is from genome assembly GCA_025642065.1 of Paralvinella palmiformis. Taxonomy (NCBI): domain Eukaryota; kingdom Metazoa; phylum Annelida; class Polychaeta; order Terebellida; family Alvinellidae; genus Paralvinella; species Paralvinella palmiformis. The sequence goes on from JAODUP010000366.1 coordinate 623,472, forward strand.
ATGGAATGTTTCTCCAGTGAGTCACCTCTCTCTACCATTTGTCCCAGTTCTGACCAGTGCCACAGCTTAGCAAACCACACACTATTGTTAGAATTTGGTGTCCTAGTCATGACTAAGATGTTATTTAAATAGTTTGAATGCTACTGTAAGTATAATACTGAGTTTGACTAAATTTTTCAGGCCTGCATCAGATATCTGAGAGTCGTGTTGCTGTGCTCTTGCTGGCCGGAGGACAGGGCACCAGACTGGGTGTGAACTACCCAAAAGGAATGTACGATGTCAGTCTGCCGAGCCACAAGACATTGTTCCAGCTTCAAGCTGAGCGGCTCATCAAAGTTCAGGAGCTGGCACACAAGTTGACTGGCAAAGAAGGAATCGTTCCCTGGTGAGGAATTAAAACTTAACTGGATGACAGTATAAAGTGACATCACTTAAAGCCTGTTTAAATTTTCTTCCCTACTACAAAATATACTCTTCCTCATTAAAACCGTAGCTAAGAATATTTCTAACCATTTTAAATGTTAAATTTATTCGAACTATGATTTTATTAAACGCAAAAGACATTACTAGACATGAGAATTTTCATTGCGTCCACACAGAAATTCAGATCTCAAGAAGCAATTTGGTGCCATATAAGGTATCACTATGAATATCTGTCAATTTTCACTTGGAAAGTTTCATGATTATAGTCTGCATTGTGTATTAATTCAGAAAAAAGAACGTGTAGATTCCATAATGCCATGTCTTCTAGGTATATCATGACCAGTGAACATACGCAAGAAGCGACTCGTCAGTTTTTCCAGAAACATGACTATTTTGGCTTAAATCCGGATGACGTGACATTCTTTGAGCAGTTCACACTTCCTTGTATGACCTTTGAGGGGAAGATTATTCTGGAGACACCGTACAAACTGGCTAGAGCACCGGGTGAGTTATGAGACATTGAAACAGCAGACCTTCATTTTACATTGATATTGCTTCCGTGGCAGTAGATAATAATTGTCATTGTATCAACATCCATATGTTAGTGTACTTGTTTTAAATATTCATATTTCCATTATAAACTACCCGTAAGGAAATTCTTTTTAAATTCATTTTATTTGCTCTTCGTTAACTGCTTAACCAACAACAGTCAGTATGATAAATTATCTGAATAGAGGATGCTGATGTTATATTTCCCCAAACTCAACTAGCTATCTGATATCAACAGTCCTCTATGGCCTAGTGCATTACAAAGAGCGTGGAACCTTCCTACTCTCGGTCATGCTGTGCGGGAGGTCGAAGGTTCGAATCCCGACCTTGGCACTGTACAGGCAACTAGCAAAGTTTTCTCCACCGAAACTGAACATCTATTTAGAATTAGTCCCCGTCCCGTGGTGAAGCAGTAAATTACAGACTATATCCCTTATTTGAGGTAGCTAAGCCACGTAAAATAACTGCCATTTTGGCCATTATTATAATTGCAGGACTCGCAGATCTGGTTACCAATTGTATTGGAATAAATCCTCAAACTAATATGAATATTTTTTATATAAAGATAATTTGGAAAAAGTTTAGTTTTTCACTGAAGTGTGTCATCTCATGTGTGGGTTTGCGCTTTCATATAGTCTGGCATATAATCCTGGATGTATTAAGAGGCAGCAAAAAGGGGATGATATTAACAGGTGTTTTTGTCCTGATGTGTTATTAACTCCTATTAGCTCGCTCGGATTGATGTGTTTCCACAACAGTTTGTTAACATATGTGTTTGCCAATCCTTTTTGCCGCAAGACGGCACACATTTCAAGAGAGGTACGGCATGTGATCTACACGGGAACAAAAATAATTCAAAACTGATATGATACATCAAGCGCAAAATGAATTAGTATTAGATAACATGTTGACAGATAAACATATCTTACTTGTATTTTCATGTGGCTTATTCCTCAATGACATCTAGACATCATACGAACAATTAGCCTGAACAAAACCAAAGTGCATGTTGATGTAGACTTAATAACGATTCAGTGATCACATTCATATGAATGATAAGTTTATCTCACCATTATACATTGTCTAGTATGTGTGGTGGATAATGGCATATTGAACATGGCATATGAAAGTGATCCCCCTGAATCTGAACCATAGGAAAATGATGAACGTGGAGGATTAGTCTCCGTTTCTGTTGTCAGTCACCTAGATGGACATCCTAGCTATTTGAGTGCTCTAATAGCACAGTAGTTAGTGCACTGCAATACAAACCTACAGATTATAGGTTTGAATCTGGCTCATACCTGTGATTGTGGGATGTTTCCTATGGGGGAGAGTGTTCCAGGTATGACTGGCACCGAGCCTAAACAATTCAGCTCTCTTACATCCTGGCTATTCAGATGAAGTATCCGTTCTGTTCCCTGTATCATTATGGATGCTGTGACGTTCTTTGTAGGCCGACATCTTACATAATTGCGATGTATACAGATTATGAACATTTAGTGGTATTTGCATATATCAAATATTCTCCTTGACTGTACGATTTAAAATATATACCAGTTCATCAAAACAATCCTTTTACTGGAGTACATTGATGTGAATACTTAACAGATAGTTTCTTGTAGACAGGTAATGTGCATGTGTACAGTTTAGAATGTGCATCTAATAATTTACTGATGGGTTGAAGCACGTATTCCACGCACGCATGCACAGCGTATTCGTTGATGTTAACATCACCGCTATTAGGAGTGGGGAAAATTAACGAGTAACAAACTTTCAAGTAAAAAAGGAGTCACTTGAAATGTTTGAACAAGTAAAATATGTATTAAAAGCCTCACAATACAATAATGATAATAATGGCCGAAGTGACAGTTATTTTACATGACTGGCAACTTCAAATGAGGGAGACACATGTGGTCTGTAATTTATTGCCTCACCACAGGAGCTGATTCTAATTAACTTTTGAATTTACAATATATGGCATATTCGGTGGAGAAATCCTCGCTAGTTGCCTGGTTGGATGACAGACTTCTCCTTACTATAGTAGGACCTACTATAGTGTCACGTCTGGGGTTCGAACCCATGACCTCCCAGCTTGACCATAACCATGAGTAAATAGTCCCACACTACCAATGAGGCCAAACAGACAGTTATACAACACTAATTAAGGCAAAATGTATTATGTTTTTGATGAATATATATATATATATATATAAGTAAATGTTGCTTTGTCATTGGTCATATCCCCTGAGAAATATTAAGAGAGGCAGACTTATCATGGCATTAAACATTGTAAATATTGTACAGATTTGTGAGGTTTAAACTTATGAAATACACGCATAAATATGTAGATTCTTTTTTCTCTCTATAAAGTTTGTGATTTAAATCTAAATGTGATCACCAACATTTCCCCAGGATGACCTTCTGAATTTCCATAATTCTGTCCATCCAAAGTCCTATATTTATGTGTATATTACATGGCGCAGTGAGTGCGCTAAAAGTATTATAATGTTTAACTTTTTTTTATTTAGATACAAGGCCATTTATCACCCTTCTCTGACATCAGAACTCAATATGACATGATATTGTTCATCGATACTTGTTTATATGTTCAATGATGGCTATCATAGTGGTGCATTTTTAGCCATCGATTGTTATTGTAGCCTTTATGACACATGTTGTTATTGAATTCCTGAGAACCAAATACTCCACTGGTATAGGCAAATAAGTGTGTTATTCATTATGGTAACAGGTGTATCTGTTGCCATAGTTCATCAGCCCCCCCCCTCTTTCTCTCTCTCATATATATATATATATATATATATATGTGTGTGTGTGTGTGTGTGTGTGTGTGTGTGTGTGTGTGTGTGTGAACTTTTATGCTGTTTTCTGTATATTCTGTACTCATATTGTACAATTTACAATGTTTTTCAAACAGTGAGAATGTTTTTGTAACATAATGTAATAGTATAGTCACAACTTCAGAACTACCAGTTTAGAAGCTTATTGTAGCTAGCCAATTTTCAGTGGCATATATATATATATATATATATATATATATATATATATACAGTATATGCCTTGTGTTCTGCATTTTCCACTGAATCAATTTAAATGAAATTCTCTCATTACTGTGCCCTGCATTTGATATTACCCTGATTTGTTATGTGTATAAAATACAAGAATATCTCGTGTACTCAATTTTTGCTGTGTCATATGACATTTTTTGTGGCTTACTGTTAGTTATTTCATGTCCATGAATAATAATGAAATGATTAGCTTCGGCAAGTATTTATTCCATAGCAAAACAAGAGGCAGGCTTGTATTATAGACCAGATTGTTATTGTCGATGGTCACAATCAGGTTATGGATTCACTGAATGTCTACTGCTATGGATTTATAATCTTTTTTGGATAAATCTCCCTCAAACAAAGCAATATTTTATTAATATATTCTTTGTAATTAGTTTGTTGTATACGGTTGGCTAGTGTATATTAATAACCAGGGACATGGTTTCCATACTTATTAACAAAAATAAATTAAACAACATTAGCATTTATTTTCTCTGGGCCTAGATGTTCAAAAATTAGTCGTTTCAGTTCACGATGCATGATTACTGCAATCAGTAATAAGAAAATCCACTATCGTAAAGGTGCCCAGCTCTTAAATTGTAAAATGGCTTCAGATAATATGAAACAAATTTGAAAGAAATTAACAAGGCTCCATGGTTCATTGGCTATTTGTTTGCCAAATTACTTATTCCGAGTTTGCAGTCAATCAGAAGAGATATATATAGCCTGTTGGTGGCTGCAAGTTGGACATTCAATTTGAGAATAGGTGAGCTTGACGGCCCACTCAGAAGCACGTCAGGACAGTACCTAACCTCAGTAATGTTGATAATCAGTATATAATTAATAAGATTCTGAACGTTGTTATTAACATAATTATAAAATACTATATCCTTGTTTGACCTAGTCATGGTATAATTCAGTGAAGTAAGTGTATTTATAAATGGTAAGCTTTGAGTTATCTACTTCATGACGTGGAAAGGCACCCACTTATTGACCATGATGGGTAAAACATATGACATTAAGCTAGCATGCACGCCAACACACCATCTGCTGTTGCTGTTTTCCTTCAAAAAGCCTGGGTTTTGACATTTTATTGAATTACAAACTTCCTAACTGTTATTAATGTGCAAGGCTTTTTAGCCAATAATGATACGTTGTTAATGACTGAACATTGATAACTGTGTATGTTTGTAATCAGAGATGGGTCAATTTATTCCTACAAATGTCATAGACTGGGTAGAGTTATGTAACAATAAGGTAACCTTGAGATGAGCTGCTGGGTCCTTTGGTAATACTATCACAACACTGACATCATGAATATGCAAATCACGAGATGGGTTAACTAAGGATTCAGTTGAGTGAATTGTCATACATGTATTTTTGGCGATCTGATCACAAAATATATATATATCATCGAGACTGCTGCTATCTAGTCTTGTTCAGTTTTCTAAAAAGCCAAACTGCAATGTACGGAGAGAAATATTAAACTTGCAGAAAGTAAAGAAATATTTAGTGTGGTTAATTGTGATATCTATAAACCAATGTATGTGCATATAAGATGTGTTAGGGCTGTGTAAGCCAGAAAATGTTTTTATTCTGTTTTCAGCCTAATGCACCATAGAACAATTCAAGTTAATTATGGCACTATATAAGATATTATTACTATTATTGTATTATTATTGTGTTAGTGAGCAAGTTTTTTCTCTTCATTTAGCTATAGGCGCCCTATGTATATGTTCTCTGCATAAACAAGATAATTAAGTTTAAACCTTTAACTAAAAGGTGAGACTCCACGGTCCACAAACAGAAGTGACATTGGGATTCTATCTCACAACCTGAAAGTTTGCAGTGCACAGCCAGCTGTGCTATGGGAGCACACTATTTTATATACAAGAAGTACATTGGATCGACATGGTATAGGACAATAACAGCTGTGCTATGGGAGCACACTATTTTATATACAAGAAGTACATTGGATCGACATGGTATAGGACAATAACAGCTGTGCTATGGGAGCACACTATTTTATATACAAGAAGTACATTGGATCGACATGGTATAGGACAATAACAGCTGTGCTATGGGAGCACACTATTTTATATACAAGAAGTACATTGGATCGACATGGTATAGGACAATAACAGCTGTGCTATGGGAGCACACTATTTTATATACAAGAAGTACATTGGATCGACATGGTATAGGACAATAACAGCTGTGCTATGGGAGCACACTATTTTATATACAAGAAGTACATTGGATCGACATGGTATAGGACAATAACAGCTGTGCTATGGGAGCACACTATTTTATATACAAGAAGTACATTGGATCGACATGGTATAGGACAATAACAGCTGTGCTATGGGAGCACACTATTTTATATACAAGAAGTACATTGGATCGACATGGTATAGGACAATAACAGCTGTGCTATGGGAGCACACTATTTTATATACAAGAAGTACATTGGATCGACATGGTATAGGGCAATAACAGTATACATAAGCACACAAAAAAACGAGTATAACACTTATTCATTATTTTATTTCAGCTTATATGAATATGCCTTATTAACAAATTACTATTAATTTATTCACCCTACAGATGGCAATGGAGGTCTGTATCATGCCATGGAAAGCTCCGGTGTAATGGATGATATGACAAATCGTGGCGTAAAGTACATCCACGTTTACTGCGTTGACAACATTCTCGTAAAAATGGCCGATCCACACTTCATTGGCTTCTGTATTCAGAAAGGTGCCCATTGTGGAGCTAAGGTATGATATGCTTAGAAATCCTACTATTTATGTAACAGCCGTCAAGCAGTAGGAATTAGTGAACATGTCACATCAGTATGCCGACCTGCCTACTACCATCTTAAGAACATCCACTGTTTAAAACCATTCTTGACACAAGAAGCACTTGTAACTGTAATGCATGCCTTGGTTACATTCGCATAGACTATTGTAACTCGTTGTTATACGGCATATCTGATTATAACATCAATGCCTTCAGCAAATTCAGAATAGTGCAGCTAGCATTGTAACAAATACTAGAAAATATGACCGTAGCACCCCAATTCTTCAAAAACTTCATTGGCTACCTGTTAGACAGCATATCCATTTCAAATTGTTTTTGATAACATATAAATCTATTAATGATATGGCAGAATAATATTAATAATAATAATGTATATTTAATAAACCCTACTGCAGGCATAATGCAGGTACAAATAATATGTAATTTAATAATACCCCAAATAATGTCTGTAAAAACCCTGTAATGATTTAAAAGATAATAATTATTTATCTGTGAAAGCGACCTTAAATAGGTGTGTTTTTAGAAGACTTAAAATTTCCAAGAGACGACGAATTTCTAATATTTGCGGCAACTTTATTCCACAAAATGGGGGTGCAACACTAAATGCACAATCACCATATCTTGGACACTGGCACCTGCAATAACTGACTGATACCTGGGGACTTTCAATGAAACCAGTTCACACAGGTATTCTGCCATATCATTAATAGATTTATAAGTTATTAACAAATCTTAAAATGGATAGTGTCTAACAGGTGTGTGTTTTGAAGAATGGGGGTAATATGATCATATTTTCTAGTATTTGTTACAATGCGAGATGCACTATTCTGAATTCGCTGAATACCTGTCTGAAGTGGTGTCTATTAGAAAGTCATCCCAAAAACTCAGGTCATCCAGTCAGATACTAATGCAGGTTCCAGTTTTGACTCAAGTCATATGGTGATTGTGCATTTAGTGTTGCAGCTCCCACTTTGTGGAATAGGTTGCCGGCAGATATTAGAAATGCGTCGTCTCTTGAAAATTTTAAATCTCTTCTAAAAACACACCTATTTAAGGTCACTTTCACAGATAAATAATTATTATCTTTGAAATCTTTACAGAGTTCTTACAGACATATCATTTGGGGTATTGTTAAATTACATATTATTTGTACAGCGCCTTTGAATAGCTCCTGCTAGTAAGGGTGCTTTATTAAATATACATTATTATTATTATTATTATAATACAGCACAAACAAGAAATCGCATCATCATCATCATCGTAATCACCAGTGTCATCTTCATTGTTTGTAAAGAATAATTTCTAGCAGTCCATATTTCTTGTCTTGTGCTGGTGATTAGGTTGTGGAGAAGACTTCCGCCACAGAACCAGTTGGTGTAGTCTGTAAACACGATGGAAAATACAGAGTGGTGGAATACAGTGAAATTACGCTGAAGACCGCTGAAAAGCGAAATCCCGATGGACGGCTGACGTTCAGTGCTGGTGGAATATGCATCCATTTCTTTACAACGGAATTCCTTAGAAAAATAATCAAGTATGTGTGTGTGTGTGTGTGGCAGGGTTCTATCAGCTATGTAGTGGAGTTGATTTTTGTTTCATTTTTATTGTGGTGAGTGAGCAGGCAAGTGGCATAAGTTATGGACATTACTTATTTGTTGATGTCTGTTTGTTCATATGGCAGTTAAGACAGCAAAGATAGGTTAATGTGGATGGGTTCAAAAGATGTCTTATGCATCTTTAAAGCAAATGTTCTCTCTCTGTCTCTCTCGTTGTGTGTGTGTGTGTGAGTGTGTTTATTTCGAGGCAAGGGGCTTTTTGTGCACTCGAGCGCATTTTAACAAAACATTGTACTTTGACAGACACCATCAGCATGAGTTGATTCATCATGTTGCCAAGAAAAAGATACCATACACAGACAGTAAAGGAGAGACAGTAAGGCCAGACCAGCCAAATGGCATCAAAATGGAGAAGTTTATTTTTGATGTATTCCCATTCAGTGACAGGTAAATTTAGATTTTACCCACTGAGGTACAGCAGCTGGACTTTGATTAATTTCAACAAGTCCATACATTTACAGAAAGTCAGGTGTATACAATTTTAATAAGTTCTGTTCGCCCATGTCTGGTATAAAAGTAGTTTATTACGTGTTTCACACGCGTGTGATGACGCCATTCGGTTTGAATATCTATCGAGTATTGTTCACTTCCATTGTAATAAGAAGCTAATGATCTGATGTCTGTGTTCTCCAGCCAGTTCGCCGTCTGGGAGGTGCTCCGAGAGGACGAGTTTGCGCCGCTAAAGAATTCTGACAGTGCTCCAGCAGACAATCCAACGACGTCCCGTCATTCTGTGTTTAACCTTCACATGCGTTTTGTAATCAAAGCTGGTGGCTCATTTGTTGGCGAAGACGGTGCCCCGTTGCCGCATATTCCAAGGTGAGCATGCACTTAACCGAAATGTTCCTTGGCATGTAGTTGTATGCTTATAAACGTGTTTGTTCAAATTTTGTTGTGTATGGTTGAAAACCTTGCATGGCCTCTGTTGTCATTATTATTGTTTTACATACAGTGGAACATGTTACTGAAGAAAAAGTCGATTAATCAGCATTTCCTAACTTACATATTGCAGTTGTTTTGTTAAGTTTGATGTTCGGATAGCACTTGCGTCAAAGGAGTTCTTTTGAGCAATTTATAAAACGCACTAACATTTTTATAATTAAAACATCATGCCTAAAGCAAAAATACACAAAATGTTATCCTAAGAATGCCCTGTTATGCTGTTCATGCTTAGCACTGTATAGAATAGGCCAGACTAAATGCATGTCCGTGTAATGTAATCAACGTGTTATGTCAATATTCGATTCAGCAAGCATCCAGGAAATGGAAGTGTGGGCTTAGAGAAAAATAGGTAGTTTGAATGAGCAGTTTTTCTTTACGCTTCGCTATGTATGGCTTCAGTTCTCTTTATGTGTATGCATAGCATTTTTGTTTTGGCTTCTGAACAAACTCTACAAGACTTTATGTATGGAATATAGTTTATTTTTGTTAGCTTTCACCAGCTTTATGAGAACATTAAAAATAATGCCTATGTTCATTGATAATTATTCATCTGCCTGGCATTATTAGTTCTTATTTACTATTTTGCTTCTGCTGTAGTTGGCATTTCTTTATTGCTTGCTGTGGCTTATATTGACAGCAGCGTCACTCAATCTTACATCTGAAAATGATTATGGTGGTAGATATTATTGCGTACAAATGCATCTCTAGGCACTCAGTCTAACACACACCACACACACACACACACACACACACACACACACACACACACACACACACACACACACACACATTCTCTTATTTCTCTCTCATCACAGCTTATCAACCCAACTTTCACATCTAATCTACTGTTACACAAAAGGAGACTGCTATTTATACACCTTTCAACAGTTAGTTCTTTTGGTGGAAATTCACTGTACTGATTTTTCAGCTTGAAATAAGTTGGTGTAGGTTAGATAGTCTTTAATAGCTAGATGTCTGGTCATTGTTTATGTGAACATTATATGTCACCATTTAATAGATGCCTGTAAGACCTTTTTATTTTGGTTGATGGAAATTTCTATATTAATAACTTTAACATTAAACATATGTCCCCCCCCGCAGTCACCATCATTTAAATTTGATTTGTTAATCTACTTATTGAACAGTTTACTTTTTTTCTTGCTGTTAAGTTACACTGATTGATAATGGATGGGACTGTAGCACAAATGCTGCTAACAAATGGTAGTTTATCCATTGTATGCTTAGAATTAGGTATGGTTTTAAATTGTGCGAAAGTTTTTTGTTTTAAATCTATCAACTTGCTGTATTGTAAATTGTTTTACAACGATGCATTAATCTTGATTACGAAGGCATTGTTTGAATGAGTGATCATCATTAATAATGCTATCAACTTTAATGATCGGCAGCCAAACTAAAGTAGCTGCACTACTGTCCTGATCTCTTCCAATGACGTGTAACATCTGAAATGATGTCTGAATATATATTTGTATACGACCCGTTGCTAAATTGCCTCTGACGGTGCTGCCCCCTAGCGAACAGTTGGGAAAACTACCAAACTGGCAACTGGTTTTATTAATATCTCTCTTTAAGTTGAAATATGGGAATAGTAGACTTCTTTAATTATTTTGTTTCTTTCCATTATGTAAATACATTATGGAAACTCCCTGAAATAAATTTGGATTTTATAACTTTACGGATCCCCATCCCACAACAGGTGCCATGTATTATGACATCATAATGTTGTTACATCAGAATAATAAGGAATTACAGAAACATCTGTTTGCTCTTACAGCTAATGGTGACATTATGTTTTTATTTCATGCTGGTGAGAATAACGAATTATTGTGTACTTCTTTTATATTTGGTAATGTAACACCTGTTTAATTTTTTTTCTCATGAAGGAAATATCATTTCAAAAACAAACATTCAGTATTGCTTTTTGCTTAATTGACATTCAATAACTTGATTAATTTAATTCATACATAAAAAATATTAGTAGTAGGAATAAAGACGATCATAATAATGAAGATAGATTCTATATTTTATATGCTTGATGTCTGAACTATATATATATATATATATATATATATATATATTACTTTTTGTTCAGCCAAAGGGAAGAATACGATGAACCTATTGTATGTGAAATCTCACCATTGATGTCCTATTCCGGAGAGGTATGTCTTTTCCATTGTTATTTTCAACCAGAATAAAATTATCCGCCTTCACTTGTTTCTTATGTTTCACACAATACAATCTTCAATGTGGAATTCTTGTGCTTTCTAGGGCTTGAGCGACCTGGTCCGTGGCAAAACATTCCGATCGCCTCTGGTTCTCAAAGCTTCTGGTGAAAATGGAAAAGAGAGCATGATGTTAGAGCACTGAACAGCACGATGTCATATAGCAGTAGCCACCAATTCTGAAACTGCTGATTTGTCATTAGCACATACAACCCTTCGTTGTATTTCATCAAACTATGTATGGACGAGAGTAGAATTACAACATACCACAGAAGTGCAAATGTATAGAACTGAGTAAAGCGCAGCAATGTAATTGTTTTAGTGAAAAGAGTGCTTTAAACTGTTTTATAATTGTTTGTTGTCACTGCGTTTTGCTGCCTCACTGTTGTTGTTGCATTGCATCATGGATGGTTCACAACAGCAGTCAAAATTTTCTATAACATGGTGTGACCAGGATTTTGCGGCCTAGTGATAGTAGTATTGGGTATGATGCGATCTCTCGTGAATCCATTATATACCACATTTCATGGTAATTATTTAAGACCCATGTTGTTACAGAACTCGTTATTTTGGTGGCATTTCTACTGCCGCCTTTTGTTTATTTTTATCTTAGATAATTTATTAGTGCATTGTTATCAAAATGTTGTTAGCTTTATTGTTAGGAAACTTTATTGTTAGGTAAAATCTATTGACACTTGACTGTGACTTTGTGTATATCATTTAAAACATCATAGCCCCACTTCTAGATAACGTGGTCCACTAAACCTTTGCGTGCTCCGTGTTTTCTTATATAGTGAAGTGTTGCAGTCTGTGGTTTTTGAATTGTATGACATTGTGAAATATGTATGTCAAATCTGGGAGGTTATAAATTACAGTAGCATCTACTGCATGTGCCATACTGAATGGATTTAGTTTACTAGCCATTGTTTAGTAATTACTCGTTATATGCATATAACCATTATAGTGTATATTATACATATACAGTACAACGCCTGTATTACGGTCACCAGTGGGACCAGTGATCTGTGGCTGTAATTGAGGACTGGCCACAATACGACATAACCCAAATTTAGCTTGATTGAGAGGCTTGTTATTGAAATTTGAACCAAGCCGGAATAAACATTAGGTATAGCATCATTGGGCCGCCGACAGGGATATGTTGGCCCCTCAGCTTTAAGAACCGCTGACGCATCAAGTCGTTTATGTCGGTATTGGCCGTGGAGACACATTGTCGTTTACGGCTTGAGCTACCGTTATCCTTAAATCCTTCCATAATTTCATGCTTTCTTTTCAGGATACTTTGTACCCGAATACAACCAATACCGTACGCTGCGGCAAGTCGTCTGCTGCTTTTACCATCACTTTTTTCAACGGGTCTACCGTTTGTTTGAGCGAAAGTTCATTTTGGTTTTCTGCAGCCATTTTCAAATATTTAGTATTTGTGACTGTATTGTGCGTCCACTAAATATCTAAAATGATATGATTCCATTTCATAAATTGTGGTAGCATTTATACAGAAAGTGAGCGGCAAGTTTTTGTGACTACGCATGTAATTAAACAACAGTCAATGTACAGAAATAGTTTATTTTAACTGTTAGGTAGAACTGTCAGAAACACGTGTGATGTCATGGTGAGGCACACTAATGATCAAAAGCAACTTATCTAATTCAACAGTTTGCGTGTTTTCCCTAACTAATTATCATCAGGTATGAATTGCTGCGGTCAGGTAAAATTATGATTGGCCACCGGTATCCATTTTATATGCTGATTGGCCGTTATTGGGGGCCTCGATTGGCATTTGGGACTTCAAGTGTTGGCCGTAATATGCATTAGAGGCGTGGCCGCTATTGGCAACATAATTAGCATTGCGTTAAATGGGCTGATACTTGTGACCATAGAATCTGGCCGCATTGTAGGCTCTGACCATCATTCAGGTGTGGCCGCAACGAAGTGTTGTACTATATATATATATATATATATATATATATAATTTAGTTATGATATATACATGTGTATTCGGTTATATATGTTGCTTAATATTCCAACCAAAATGTGCTTTTTCAAAACATCACTTTATGTATTTATTACTGTTTAGCTGCACTCCTATCCCCACATTTTATCAGAAAACCTTTTAAGTATACCAAGTATAGATACATTTCTGTCATTAAGAGCCGACATTTATCAATATTTCTCTCATAAATATATTTTATTGCATAGCATTCCTTCCTATTTCTGTAACTGTTCCAAGCATTTTACTAATTCGGTGTTTTAGTAATATGTTTTTGTCATAAGCACATGGGTTGACATGTCAAAATCAAATCCTTACCATAGCAGTAAAATATTGAGTGTATATTAAATATGGACAATCCAAAAATTATATTTATAGTGTGTGTGTGTGTGTGTGCACGTGTGCATGTGTGGTGCATTAAACTACTGTCATAGCTTTACTACATTCTCAGCTATAGCAGAACATTAAATTGATGCAATACGTTACTCTCTGCTATTTGTATTAACACAATGTTGGTAGTAATCTGATTGCTTCTTGTCTATTTTCGTATCGTAATCTATTAATATGGTATGTGTTAATTCTCGAAGAGGTATGTAAATAATTAATCTGAATTTATTTTCAAATACTACTTGGATGTTTTAGTGAGGATAAATAGTATTTAAGAACTTGGGGACGTAAGTAGAATAAATTATGCTGATCATATCAGAGAACTTGTATGTGGATATTTATGAACCAGTATTATAACAATGATGACTGTCTGTGAAAATAAGCGGAGAAAGTGTTCATCCTTTTCTAAAGAACTGGTTTAACTAGAACAGTTATTTTATTTAACCAAACGCAGATATGTTGGACAAAAACCGCGATAAAAACTAACACTGTAGGAAAAAGTATCGCCAGTAAACTAAGCCAAACGGTTTTTAGTTCAAGAATGGATGTCTTTTTGCAAAGCTTGCTTGTGTATTAGTGAAGTGTATGACAAGTGTTATTTGTTCGTTTTACCGGTCGTGTTTCCTTGTTAGACCGTGATATAGGTGTACTATATAAAGCATGACCACATCTTTGGATTTCATAAACTGTAGTGATATGCAAGTACCAACTTAAATTAATGTGCTATACTTCGTTAGCTTTTGAGAGCAACTTTGGTGGGCAAATAATCATGTGAGTGTACTAGGTGCACCACTGAGCTCAATTCTTTTAAGGGATATTGGCGCTATAGATGTTCATTATTATTATTAGAAGGATAATTTATCTCACTCGTGGTGCTGCTGCATACTGTACAGAAACAAATTCAAATTTCCTAAAACGTTCTAAAAGATTCTTGAAACCTATTGCCAAATATTTTTGTTTATGTTGTCAAAGAATCTGAAACTTCATCGTGGCATAATTCTTGTTTAATATATAGTGTTTTATGAACTTTTATTTTTAAAAAGAGCAGAGAAGACCTCGGTAGCTGTTTGTCATAAAATTTCCCAAATGCAAATTAGTCTGAATTTATTTTAATTCCCCTAAAAACCTGTAAAAATGACGAGACTTTGTGGTGTTGGTAAATTCAGTTCTGCTTTAAGATAAAATTAGTCTCGCAATAGTTGTCAGATAGACATATGTCTGACTGGTTCTGGCACATGATCCTTGTTTAGAAGGTCTACCATGTATAAGATGAATTGTAATTAAGGACACTTCAAAGGGATTGCATCAAACCTGTGTATAAGATGAGTAGCAAACTGTCATTCAATGGTTTATCACAGAAAAATAACTTGCCGAAATATTTCTGAGCTATTAATGATGTGCCAAAAGAATTATTTGCTATCAAATTAATTCGAATACAATTCCAGTTATATACTGACACAGGTATGTGATCATTTGTTCCTGTGAATCAAGATGACGGAGGCTTATAAAAATGATGTTGATTGCTGTTTTACGGCCACTTTTGTGCACATGGTAGGCTAAATGGGCCGAGCGACCTACAAAGGTAATGAAGCAAAGTCAAAAGATGAAACAACCTTTAGATATGCCCATGGCGAGATTCGAACACGGGTGGTAGTGATCTGTGAAGACGGAGACTTATAATTAGTCGAAACGCTCACACAGATAAAAGTCAACTCGTAAAACCTAGTACCAAAGAGTAGTATGTTCAATTTAGAACCGATGACAATTCATTTTGAGGTTTTTTTAAATTTTATATAGTAATGTAACAACTACATATAGTAGCAAAATACGTAAATATACATTTTTTTAAACCCAGCATAGCACAAAAAAGTTAAAACTTATTACCATTGTGATCTTGAAGAAAAGGTTCCTCGATATTATGTGGTAAACTAGACAAAAATTATATAACAAATTTGTGTAAGGACTAAATAACGTACATGACCAGTAATAAACAAAAAGGATATATATATATATATATATATATATATATGGTCAAGTAAGCGGCAGATGAAGTTTAATGCAGATAAATGCGAAGTCCTGCATCTAGGTCATAGTAACAAGAAGGCTGGTTACGAGATGAGGAGTGTCGCGTTGCAGTCGACTCCAGTAGAAAAAATGATCTAGGAGTGTTTGTTGATGATGCTCTCAAGTTCCGGGATCATGTATCTTACGCTGTAAACAAGGCCAGTAGACTACTGGGGCTCATCAGAACGACTTTCTCTTGTATTGACGAAGATACTGTACCGTGACTATTCACGACTCTTGTCAGACCCCACCTGGAGTATGGGAATATCATATGGCACCTCATATATCGGATTGATAAGATACAAATCGAGAAAATCCAGAGGCGAGCGACTAAGTTAATACCTCTATACATCTATCATATGAGGAAAGGCTACAAGCCCTTAAATTACCAATACTGAATTTTATACGTCGCCGTGGAGATAGGATACAAGTGTTCAAGATCATGAATGGGTTGGATCGGCTTGATCCTGAGATATTTTTTTCTTAGAGCGGAAGGAAGGTATACCAGGGGGACAAGGACAAGTTACTCATGCGTCACAGTAGGCTTGAAATTAGCAAGAACGTGTTCAGCCAAAGAATAGTCCAAGACTGGAATTCACTCTCCGAAGGAACAGTAGCAGCCACTACCCTCAATATGTTTAAATCTAGGCTTGATAAACAGTGGCAGGCACTAAAATATGGGGCACCATAGGCGTGAAGAGCGGAATACCCGACAGGCTCAGCCTTATATTCCGTAGTTTGATATTCCGATATATATATATATATATATATATATATACCAGATCAGGCTATAAACATATAAGAACTCTCTTACTGGTCATTGTGACTGTTAAATAAAAATAGTTTTGACTTTTTAAAAAGCCACTATACATGTATAATTATAAGTAGATATATTATTTCGAAAGAATTTGAATTGAGGTACCTGAAGAAACAATGCACTTTTGTATTAATATTATAATGGGATCTTGTTAATTTGAAAGCTGCATTTAAGTAATTTAGAGCTGTGCCATTTTGAAATATTATCAACTAGACTTCGTTTGAGTTGTTTTGGCGCCGAGTTCCACTGGCCAAAAAGTTCTAAACTCATTTATCCCAATACGTGTCCAAACAAATCGCACACTATTTTCAGGGGGGGGAGGTCCATTGTAGCTTAGCTTTATATTTGTTGGTAAGTCCAGAATACCACAATGAACTGGCACAGTCAAAGTGGTATTGGATTAGTGGTGGTCAGTTTTTTTCCCTTTCTTCTCCTAGATTGACATCCCTGGTCTGCCTCAATAGAAATTTTGAATTTGATTTGTGAATGGTTTTATCTGCAATACAGTCTCCAGCAAGAAATTAGTCTGGTTTGACACCTATATATTTTACCCGTCTCCGATATGACAAGTCGTTGCCTACACATTGGACTTAAATGTAGTTGTTTGTATATAGTTTCCTCTTTGGGACAAAGATAATTGACTCAGTCTTTCCAAGGAGGACGGTCAATTTACTAGCTTTCAGCCGTTCCCTTTATCCTTGATGGGCATCCTTCGTAGGTTGTATTTTGGTTGCCTAGGCAATTGATGCACATTGGCTGCTCTGGATTTTTGCACCATAGCATTTGACCCTTTCTTTCCAAAATGTTATCACCTAAGGACGGGATTTAAATACGTTGATGGTGTGATTGCAGCGATGACATCTGAGGCATTGTGATGGGTCTGATACATATCTTCGAATAAACATGGTTTGGTAAAACGGCACCTTTATCCCCGTCGGTGTAATCTGGGTGCAGGTGAAATAACCCCGGGTCTTTTTTTTCCTCGCCTTTGATTAGTCTCCTGACATCTGTGAAACCATCTGCTTCCTAAAAGTAAAATTTTTGGGTCTCAGAAGGAATATTTGAAATTACGTACCTTAAATTCCGAATATGGTGAGCTTGACTGATTTCTTTTCCAGCTGTTCTATTTTCAGGACCAAGTCCCCCATCGCCATGTTTGTCGTCTTCAGCAGAATGGCCTGATGTTCCTTGCTGAAGCTTAGCAAAATCTCCGACTACGAAGGCACGGATTTTATAACCTGTAGGGTGTGTGATTTGGTCTGTATCAGATCGAGGCTTCTCCATACCTGACGTTAATCCCTAGCTACAGCTCTGACTTCTTTCTCGGGCGACATGTGCGTGTGACGAGGCCGTTTCTTCGACTTTACGGTCTCCCTTTATCCAATGCGTCCTGTTCCGATTCCGATCTCTTTTTTAAGATATACGTTTGCGCATATTTTTATTTTTAATGAGAAACAGGTACAATCGTTCTAATGCATTAGTGAGTAGTACAGCGTAAGAACTGCATCAACCCAATCGACTATGGCGTCAAAGAGTAAGACTAATTGTCTGAGTCTAACCAACGATGAACGAGTGGATTCAGTAATGAGTAACAATATGCTAGAGCGTAAACATTATATCAGCTCAATCGACTTTGTTGCCAAGGCGTCAGACTAATTGCCTGATGCTATCCAATGAAACTCGACTGAATGAAGCTGAATAACTGTGCTCTATTACATAAACAAGTCGCTGACTTGATAGAGCCAACCCACGCCTTGGTTCCGTGACCTCTCTGCTAGACAAACATTTTGTGTCTAATATTTATATTAGAAGATTAATAACTATTCGAATGTCAAAATTACACAGGGGGAGGGCCGGCTAGCCACCATAAAGTGCTGTCACCTGGCGAATGTATTATTTATATAGATACGAAAGAGTATTACACCGCACCGTGTGCTACGGGTCGTTTATTGAATTTCGTAATAAATGTTTGTTTTTAATATTTGTAAATCGATGATTAAAAAGTCACATATTACTGAGAATTTTTCTCGGTGTAATCTTGTTTTTGTCCTTGACTTTTTAAAGAAAATATTATAGCATATCTGAGCATTCACGCAGTTCACTGATCAGGTATATCCGGGGGTGGGGGGGTGGTAGGGCGAGGAGTTGTAGAGGGACGCAGTGATGTACTCAACCTGTCCCATAATCTCGCTCGCAGATTCAGTTTTAACTATGGGAACCCTTACACGGGAATGGCATATTAACGTACAACTTCTAAGCTTACAACTTCATACGTGCAATACGTTGAAAACATATCTATTATATAATTGATTAGCTGTGAATGAAGCACCAGGATTCCTAGAATTCTGAGCATAGACCATGACGTCATACACTTCGCAGAGACTACTGCTTCCTGGTTAAACAAAAAGAACCAGCACTTTCACAATAATAAAACAATTAGACTATATTAAATAAGAAGAATTAGACAGTATTAACTTACCGAACAGCGTAAAATTATAATAACTTTTATAACCTATTAAAAGATAATATACTTCTCCCGAACGCTCACACTGACTGATGGTATCCTGTTGAAAGAGGCGAAAACGTCGCCAGTAGCAAATATTCTGTCTCCGGTCTATAACATCAGTGGTATGCCTTTAATAGGAATATAAATAGCTTAGTTAAATGGAGCTCGGCTTGCTCTTTCTTGCAATAGTCGTCTTTCTATGGTGGTATGATAATTTATATGAGTATGTGTCTACGAAACACACAACAAATCCCATTTTGGCTTGTCCACAGCAAAGGGTAGTATTAAATAAGGATGGTATTCGTAATATTCAGTAACCGTTGGCGGCTTAACTAATTGTTGTAGTTCAAGCTATTATTTTATGATGTTCTCTAAAACATTCGCCTACGTTTTCCTTACCTTACACATGTATATAACGTGTCCACAAAAGAAATGTATTTTACGTTATCAGCATAATTTCTATCATAACTGTGTACCAGCGAAGTGTTACCTGGCTGGAAAATAGGTCTACATAACGCATATATACATTGAGCTGTCACCTAAGATGAAAAGCCATAAGAATTGTAAATTTTTTTGATCGTCAGAAGACATCGAAGTGGCATAAAAACAGCGTCCTCGTTAAGAATGTATTGTACGTTATCCATTTTTATCGTATATATGCTTTTCCCAGTTTACATTCAAGGTATGCTATACGAGGGTACCTTGTTTACTTTGCGATATAACAGTTTTGCCTGATATACAGATCTATTTTAATCACATATGGTTCGAAAATACCATATGGTATATTTTAGGTTTTCCGGTATTCTACGTTATCGCGGGCAAGGAAGCGTTTAACGCGTTCCACGGCGCTGCGACTTCAATAGCAACATTCACAGGAGGAGCCAAGTGATAAGGGAAAGCAGCAGAGCGAAATGCAAGATCAGGATCCGCCGCCGCCGGCGTTAGATTTACTTGAGGTCAACACCCCGTAAGGACACAAAGAACTATTATTTGTCAGATTAATCGTCATTAATTGTATTACCTATACTATTTTGACAACGTGTTTTTGTAATTTGTTAGATGTACGATGAATAAAGGCTACTTATATATTTTATATTAAGAAGAATTATAATATGTTATGTAGAAAATATTGCGTGTCTGTCTGTATGTGCGTCCTTGTGCGAGTGTATGGATGTATGTGAATTATGCCCTTCTATTCAGACGCGTCTTTTTACATTTTGTTCTGGGTAAATTTGATTTCAGGTTGAAAGTTCCCATTTGAAGCAGCCAGAGAGTGATTGCGCAGGAAGAGCCACAAGAGAATACATAGGGCAGTCGCAATCATGAAACCCAAGAATGAAACATTGCGAATTAACGCAAGATGTGGCAGCTACAAAAGAAACAGGCTAAAAGGGCCACACATGACCAACGCAGGCCATCTCTTGAAACGCGTGTTTTAACACCTACCAAGAATGCTGATGTCCTGCTGTGTGACATTGGGATTACACCACGCCAGGCAACACGAGTCCGCAAGACATTTATCCTACACCACACCTTGATGAAGCATCTTAGAGCATCTGGAAAGGTGGCATGTAGGTTCGCTATAAAGTCGGCCAGTAAGACCTGTTCTGTAAGACCTCTGGCTGCCACCCTTAAGATGCAAAAGAAGGTGCCCAAGTCGGTGTACGAAAAGGCAGAGTCGAAGAGGAAAGTAACGGCTGCTATTAATCATAAGTCGATTGGCTTCTTCTTCAAAAAGGATGAAAACGCAACCTGCTTGCTGGCAAACGAGCCACTGTGAAAGTGGATGGTAAGCGGATAAAGAAGTACATTCTCAACCACAGCATAAGGGTACTCCATAAAATTTACAACTTTGAAAACTCCAACCAAAAAGTCAGTTTGACTTTGTTCCAACACTACCGACCGAAGAATGTTCTGCCTGTCTCATACGCATCGCGTAAAGGCTATTTGTACAAAACCCATAAGAATTTTGCCTTACGTCTACGAGTATTGCGTTCTCAGGGTGTTCAACAGTCTCCAGATCATTTAATCAAGAAAGAGACGAGCAAATATATCGCTGTGGAGATAGATGCGTTAAGCAACGACACGGTCACCTTCCAAGTATGGAAACTGTCATACGCCCCTACAAAGATACTACCATCAAGAAAACTACGCTTGTGGAGGAGACAGTTCCGAAATCAAAATTCAAAGATGATTTCCTGGAGAGCTTGGACTCCTTCATATAGCACTCCGAAAGAGTACGCACGCAGTATGAGAATCTGGCCATTCTGAAAGAAACACTCACAAAAACTGGATGCACCGTGCGGTAGATATTTCAGAGAATTACGTTTGCCACTTTCTGGTCTGATCCAATACAAGGGTGTAAACGGAGAACTGAAACACAAAAGGCTCGTGGTGCTTTCAGATGAAATGGCGCATACTCTCGCGACAGAGTTCGCATTCTTAAAAGCCATCGTTGGTTGGATCAAACAGAATCTGGCGCATATCCAACAGATCTATTATCTGTCCGATTCACCGACAAGTCAGTACAGGAACGGTACTATCTTCAACCTAGTGTCATTGCACAAGGCCATGTTCGGCATATCTGCGTCATGGCAGTACTTTGAAAGCGGTCATGGCAAGGGACCATTTGATGGCGTATGAGGCGCTGTTAAACGGGCAGCTGATCAAGACGGCCCAAGATTTCAATGCTTGGGGTACTTCCGAGACACAGTCAGCGGTGACGTATCTATTTGTCAGAAAGGAGGAGGTCAAGAAGGCGTCAACAGAGTTGCCATCCCTCGGAGCTGTTCGAGTTCATGGCACCAAGAAGACACACGCCGTGATGCCAGTGGAAGATCATATCTACATTCGTGAGACATCATGTTTCAGATCATGCTGTTGGTCGCTGGGCAACTTCCACCCCACGTGCCCAGGGTGGATTAAGAGGAAGTCGAGACACGAGTCCGGACACGAAACGCCAAATGAGCAACTGCCAGGTCAATCTACCGCGGAACAAGTAAGTTAAGAAACTCAGGAACCTCCAACTCAACAAACATAAGAACCACAAAGTCAAGTCGAAGAAACAGAAAGTTCAGCTGTTAAAGAAGAGGGAATTCGTGTCGGGACATTTGGTACAGCACGAAAGTCTATGTAGGGAAGATCACCGAAATTGACGAAGAGGAGATCAATGCAACCTTCACGGAGAGGTGTGGACATGTCGAGCAATGTTACCGCTGGCCGACACGTCCCGACGAACTATGGGGAGTTGGCAAGGACATCTTGGCAACGTTGAACCCACCCGCTACAACAGGCATGTCACAGCGAGCATTCAGGCGATGTCCCTTAGATGCTGAGATCATATATATCACTTGTACTGATCGATGGTAGGGAAGCGTTGTATTCTGCGATATTTGTATCCAACGTTATCCAGATTAGTTAAGCTAATTTTGCAAAGCAACGAATGGTCAGGTCATTACCCTTTCTTCTGTTGTATACAAATGCACTGCGTACCTGTAATACCATGACATTCATACCCGTAATTATTGTTAACATTTTGCCAGATAGCACAACGATTGTATTTAACGTTATCGATGAGAGTTATTCGGGACCACGAATATTAATTGTGCTGGAATAATTTGTAATAAGTCGAGTATGCGTTCAGGTAATCTTATGTTTAAAGGCATCCTACAACAAATCAATGATAAGAAATGATTGCTGTTGTGTGTATTCTACGTTATCCGCATGTGGGTGTGTAAACTTAATTTTTTCACGATACATACACTACTTTATCAAGACGTTTCAGTTGTTAGTGTTTTCACAAATGCTCCGGATGTCGTAATAAATGTTAGGTTATATAACACACGGTGTATGTTTTCATTACATAGAACTAGAGGAACACACCGCCACGATTTATTTATATTGTTCCATGCGTTACGCTTTACTTAACATAGGTGTATCAATATGTTTGGCTAAAATCATATCAACGTATCACTTAGTTAACTAGCCACCAAATCCGTTAAAGTCTCTTTCTACTACGTATAGAATATGTGTCTATTTTGTGCATAAACTATACATCTGCAAATCAGAAAAGATTGTATCCTACGTTGTCCATGGACATCACTTGGGGATAGCCATGCCAGCAGCCATATCTTTTGGTGAGATGATTATCATTGTATAATCTTGGCGACAAGATCCCAATGCAAGACGCCATACAAAAACCAATCATGTAGCCTACTTGATTCAAATGCTGTGGCTTTTGGAAAACGGACGACTTTTCAAATTTAAATTGTTCTGCCACTTCAAAACAAGGTCACATTTTTGTTAAAGTATATCCAATTGTATTTATTAAGACAAGGTGGTGGGTAACGTAGGATACATTGGACAAAATGGCGAAAATATCATCACTGTTTGACGAGTTGGTGCAATAAACCATAGATAGCTTGGATGATAAAATCGATTGTTACAAAACGTTGTACGTATGTACTATCGCGTGAAAGTAATTATTTTCAAATACACAAATGTAATATTTTCTCCATTTCTAAACCTGACTGGCGACATTTTCGAGACTTTCAACCATACACTCTTGGAAACAAGGATCCGCTCCTGAATGTTCCTAGCTCCTTCTTCTTCTTCTTCTTCTTATTATTATTATTATTATATTGTCCACACATGCATGGAACTGGGCGCCTCCATGGTCTAGCGGTAGCGTGCTGGACCACAGATAACTGCCACCCGTGTTCGAATCTCGGCGTGGGCAAATCTGAAGGTTGTTTCGTCTTCTCATTATCTGTGGAGGTCGCTCGGCCCATTTAGCCTACCTTTTGCACAAAAGTGGCCGTAAAACATCAATCATCATCATGCATGGGGCTGTTTCATATTTGAAAAGTCCCATTTGGCGGATTATTTAATCTTTGGAATCACATCATGGTATCATTTACGAAACTTGATCAATTCAATTGGAACAAAAACCGAAACATCCAGCATGGTGACCTTCTGTAATGGTGTAGCACCTGATAAACAAATGAAATGTTTGTTTTCACCTTCTTAATTCTTAATTATTACATTCGGCACACTACGAATGTATTTCTATTTCTCGTGTCTTGTAAAACTAACCAGCCACCGTATTTTAATTATCGGAGACCGCCATAAGGAGCCATAATAAATTCAAGGGAAAACAGCTGTATGAAGTCTTGTGTGGTGTTCATGCTTAACACAAATACATTAATAGTTTATGTGTTAAATAAGTAAAACTAAATACGTGTTCAAACGATCATAAGTATTCTTTGAAATCTGAGGTTAAATGTCTCACTTTTGACGGATTAATAGTTTAGTTATCACAACAATTAAAAGCGGAAATTTCATTTTAGCCTGGGGTTTTTTCTCTTCGTGTTTGTCTTGTGTGGTTCTTATCCTTGAATTATTATAATTATGAAAGATTGTTTCCGCGGCCGGTCAATCGGTGGAATTAAGGAAATCTAAATAGTCTATGCCAAATGTAATATGAGCTGTGTACCAGAATAACATAATTAAAACATATTTTAAAGATCAGACCTATATTTAAATCACAGTTAGGTATGCATCAGTTCGTTTCTCTCTCTCTCTCTCTCTCTCTCTCTCTCTGTGTGTGTGTGGGGGGGTGTGTGTGTGTGTGGGGGTGTTGTGTGTGTGTGGGGGGAGGGTTGTGCGTGTGTGTTTTTGTGTGTTTTAGGATACACATAGAGAGGCAACAGGCACAGAGCATCAACATATCTAAACATCCTTTTGAGACCTACCCTCCATAAATATAAATACAACTATACATGCATCAATCCAAATATAAAATGTTACATACCTCCACATACCTATGCATGTATATATATATATATATATATATATATATATATATATATATATATATATATATATATATATATAATAATAAGTACACACACACACACACAGACACACATCAATCATCTATGCTACTCATGAGCGTGTGGTACCAACGAATCCGCTTTTCGCGTGTGATAGAAGTGTCACGCCTACAGGGAAGAGGTTATATGCAGACTACGTACAGATAGGTGAAACACATACAAAATTAACATTTGACATCACAGCTCGCAGTAAACAAAACCTGCGTATGGTTCAATGGTAAGTTAACCCATATACAAGATAACTAGCTTGATACCGTAGTTTACATTCAGCAATCATTTGCTGTGGTTCAAAAGAAATATATACATAAGAACATATCGACACAACAGATGCTGATCTCAGCTTGGTTCTGGATTCGAATAGCTGAACAAATCCTACATACACCAATCATACGGATAGAGGCCCAGCGTGGCATGGTTTTCTCTAAACAGGCTGGAAATTTAGGCGTTATGTAGGCTCTCAGCGTGTCATCCAACAGTTTGTTGAACACGTGACAAAATTGTGTTATATATATATTACCTACATATGGAAGCAGCGAAGTGACTACGCTAAAATGAACGTAACACTACTGCACAGTGGAATATCACTGGACTGGAACGAAATATCGCCTCAGTCCTGGATAATTAATATGATTTATTCAAACTTAACAGATAATCCTCATACACTTCCGTTCATGACTCAGTGAACGTTCATCCACGTTTAATTTAGCGTCCCTTACTTTGTGCGATTACACGTGGTGGGATCTAAATTAAAGCGCCTATCCGCTTGATCTATTTGACCTATAATCGAGAACAGCGGATTTCAGGCAGGTCTCCGATACTGCGAATGACACGTCGGGATTATAACAACTATACATTCAACAATTCTCCCATACGAGTGTAATCTCACAATATGTGAAAAAATCTAACAAACGCCTCCAGGAGTATATTAATAGTAGTAACTAATAGTCTATTTGCCGCGACGAATGTGCCATCTAGCGCAATTTGTTTTGCTGGTAGCATTCTGACTGGCTGGCTATGTGTGTGCTAGATCAGTGTCAGTTGTTGTGTTGAACTATCTTTATCAATTGTAAAATGACAAAAGAAACAAACTCGTTTACATTTGGATAATTTAGATGTCTAGTACATTCCTGAAATTGACCTTTTTTCCTCAGTTGCTATATTTTGTTATTCGTCGGTGTTATTCTCGAGCTGTGATTTATAACTTGGTTTAGTTATCATTCGCATAGTTTAAAGCAATTTAAACAGTCTGTGCCGAATGTAATATGAGCTGTGTACCGGAATAACATAATTAAAAAATACTTAAAGACCTATATTTTAAGTCTCAGTTAGGTATACATCAGTGCTAACCCTTTTACTTAACGATCATAATATACGGACTTTAGTTAAATAACTTCTCAACTTAATATCGTATCACACTTATGCCTGTAGTTTCATATTAAACTATCTTTCAGTTATAATATGCAATATTTAACATCGCGTAGCCCCAATGAATATTTTAAATTTGTCTTTGAGGGGCAGCCGTCGGGCAAATGAATATTCAGTATTCATCTTGACTGGCCTGAAAAACGGTTCTAACCCATGACAATTGGACTAATTTTATGGGAGTAAGAGACCTCTACGGATACTTATATATGCGAGATAATTGTACTTTTGTGATGTTCAGCGTTATATTGTTTGTCATCGGCTATTTAGAATTTGCTTTTGCAATATCTGATATGTAGTCCGGCAGCCATTTCTCCGCGTTTCGGACTGTCTACAGTGATGAAAGATGACAGGATTCGAAGGAATAATCCAATCCATTAGTAAACGATTAACCAGAAGAAGAAAAAACCCAGCATCAGTGGCAACGTATAGATGGGTAGATTTATAATATTTACGGAATATTACCTTTCATTTAGGTATTTACCCAGATCTGCAAATGACTTGTTTTATGTTTATTTGAGCCAACATGGTCTACTTGTTAGTGATAGCCTAGATTCTTCCACCCCACACTTAATATATCGATTTGTGCGCCACTATTCCGTGTTCATGTGATACTGTTTATTGTTATGACTAAACGGCATTTAAGATACAAAACAAACAAACAAACTTTGATACGCCCAGTTTGGAAAAATCCCACAAAATGTCCACTTCAACTTAAAACCTTCTCAGTACCGCCATCCGAAATAATAAAAATCTTCACCAGGTAACAGTATGTTTAAATATGGTGACGTTCATTTACATGAGCGTTGATGTAAATAATAGTCTTCATCACTCTATAGACAATGGGTTATGTTTATATAAATGGCGAATGCCTATAACAAAGACATGTGTTACTTATAACATGCAATCAAAGCTTAGATTACGTTAGCGTTTTCAGAAACAAATTATAACAGCTTGAATCAGATCTGATGAAAAATATTAAGATAACCATAGCCCCACCTTATTATATAGTATAGTACTCCTTCCTGTTAGACAGCGTATCCATTTCAAGATTATGTTAATAACTTATAAATCTATTAATGATATGGCGCCAGAATACCTGTGTGAACTGGTTTCCATTAGAAAGTCATCCCGAAAACTCAGGTCATCCAGTCAGATACTATTGCAGGTGCCAGTGTCTCGGCTCAAGTCATATGGTGATTGTGCATTTAGTGTTGCAGCCCCCACTTTGTGGAATAAGTTGCCGGCAAATATTAGAAATGCGTCGTATCTTGGAAATTTTAAGTCTCTTCTAAAAACACACCTATTTAAGGTCGCTTTCACAGATAAATAATTATTATCTTTGAAATCATTACAGGGTTTTTACAGACATTATTTAGGGGTATTATTATATTACATATTATTTGTACAGCGCCTTTGAATGGCTCCTGCTAGTAAGGGCGCTTTATTAAATATACATTATTATTATTATTATTATTATTATTATATGCATGCCTATGGAAATGCGTGCATCGAATATTATGCCCCATTTGTCACTTACTCACGATTTTCCTGCGTATCTGACAGTTTTTATTGATTGATGAGAACCAAATGTTAAGGTTATAATATTGAGGCTTGTGTGCAAATTTAACAGCTACCGCACTCTACTAGTCGTCTGAGAATATACTGAAACATCACCAAGTATCTTATATAAATAAATCGTACATTGTGTTGACATTTTAACGATATAAAAATTTAACAGAGCATTCAAGATTTCTTGGTGGTTGAAGTCCCCCTTTAGCCTCTCATTTTTCATTAATGACATATTTGTAATCACTATATAATATAAACAAATGAAGAGGCGACAGTGGACTCGCGTATATTTTATGCGTTGGATATATATATATATATATATATATATATATATATATATATATATATATTCTCCATTAAATATATATATATATTATATATATATATATATATATATATATATATATATATATATATATATATATATACAATTTAAATAAATATATATAGCATAGATAGGCAGCATTAATCTATATGCACATGACAGATCGCTCAAGCAATTTAGAAGGATAACATCAATATCGGGAAGATGCTTTCACGAATACGGCATCAGTATTGTCGTAGACTAGTTTTCCTTACCTTGTGGACATACCTGGTCTTCAGGGTCAATAACCAAAACGGTATTGTAAATAAAATTATTGGTTTGTCAGTGATTCACTAAGATACGGTTTTTCCATTGAGCCATAGCAGAGCTGTTTGAATGATAATCTTCTTTTTTTTTGCAGAAAGCCGGATACAGAACGTTGACGATTCCATTGGACGGACTTCGCTGTACGAAGAGGTATGATTACCGCCATATTTTGTTATTATATGTGCCTTTTAACAGCAGTCAGCTTTTTGAAATTCTGGTTTAGTAAGCGCAAAATTAGTTGTTTCAAAGTAAGGCATCCATGTAGAAGATCAGTCTATTAGTAATCTCTCCGACTAACACATTCACACACACACACACGCGCGCGCACACACACACACACACACCCCACACACACACACACACACACACACACACACACACACGCGCGCGCACATATATATATATATATATATATATATATATATAATAGAATTTCAGATTTAATTATGCGCCGCTTGAAGAAAGTAAACAACGATTACTTCTCATAGTGTCCTACCAGAGATGTGGATCTTCGTTTATTGGTGACATCTTCAGTAAACACGATGACGCTATGTATTTCTATGAACCTTTAGATGGTCTCTATACTCAGATGTATGGAACTAAGGAAGGCTGGAATGTACCTTCAGATATAACCAACTACTCAAATGGAAAATACAGGTAAAACACAGATAAAATACAGGTAAATCAATACATGTGTACTGATTTATATTTGCTTGCAAGATGAAGTCAGAATTAAATCTGTTATACCCCCCCCAACACACACAGGCGGAAAGACAGACAAACAGACATATATATATATATATATATATATATATATATATATATAGTAAAAGTTGGCTATAATGAAATTCAAGGGGAATGGAATTCATTTCGTTATAATGGTACAGGTGCCTCCGTGGTCTAGCGGTAGCGTGTTGGACTCACAGATCACCACCACCCGTGTTCGAATCTCGGCGTGGCATATCTGAAGTTTGTTTCATCTTTGACTTCGCTTCATTACCTTTGGACGTCGCTCGGCCCATTTAGCCTACCGTATGCACAAAAGTGGCCGTAAAACATCAATCATTATTATTATTATAATGGTACTTCGAATTATCCCAGTTTTCAAATCTAGGTGAAGTTACTGACGCATGAGCGATAATTCGTGAAAATAACCCTATCTACGTGTATTGCCTAATGTGTTCAGAGTCTCTGATTAGACGATGAAAAATAATTTTATGCGTTATCGTTTGAGACGAGTAATTTTTTCACTACATTGCCAACCATCTTAATTAATGTTTATAAATATTGGGTACAAGAATCCAGCCAAATTTAATTTTTCTTCAAATCCCTAAACATCTATTATATTGTAGACACATTATATCGTATTGTTGTTTTACTTATAATAGGATTCCATCGAATCGTGAAACTGTTGCTGTCACCTGTCTTTTATCCGATCTGTTCGATTGTAATATCGACGCTGTACCTACTCCGGTCCTCTATCATAGATTTTGGAAACTTTTCGCCAAACATCTTTCGTCAGCGGCCAAGTTTACCAGATGTTCCACCCTACATCGTCTGTACAAGACAGATAAGTGTAGACAACAATCCTTGTCTAATATATGTCCGGATCGGTTCAACTCGAGTCATCACTTGTTGGAGAAATGTCGTACGACACTGGAAGAAGTTCGAACTACGAACAAAAGTGGCCAGAACGTCAACTTCGTGAAGTACATCAAATGTCTGGACGATATTCGATCCAGATCCATCAAATGTGACCAAGTACTTACCAATATTTGTCATCGGAGAAAAATGATCGTAATTAAAACGGTCCGCGCTACCATGGCGTCGGTGGAGGATTTATTAAGTCGTCACCGAAATCTCAGGATCATCCACCTAATCAGAGATCCAAGAGCAGTGGTACTCTCTAGAAAACGGTTTGGCGCCAGTTCCTATGGGATATATTCGACGCTTCAAAACAACGAAACGATGGATTTGGTGAAGGAAGCCCAACTATACTGTAACACGCTACTACGTGATATCAATGAAAGGAAACGGCTCCAGAACAAATATCCAGGAGCAGTCATTGAGGTGGTCTACGAGAAGTTCGTTCTGGATCTCGTGAGAAATGCCAAGGAACTTTACAAAATTATCGATGTTCCGTTCACCAAACGCGTACACGAGTGGCTGCTGAATAACGACTACGGAATCAATCGTGAACGGAATACTTCCTTTATCGCCACAAGATGGTGGAAATCGGTCTCATTTGGAAAGGCGAAAGAGATGGCCGAGAAATGCAAGCAGGTTTTTAACCATGTATCTTCAAACTGGCCGTAATAACTATAAATGGGGAGGCTTCTTTTTCCTTGATTATTGATGTTCCCGTGTATTAGCTCTGAACGCAACTCCCTTGGTTAACATATTATATATATAACAAAGCATGCTCAAAGGGCGCCCAAACCTGGTAACCCTGTCCTGAGACGCTGTACAATATTACAATCCCTGACCGAGACCTGTGTCAATCCAGCACACTCCATAACTTCCAAGGGAGCGTACAACGCCTACTGCCATTAAATGCGCAAAGGATCACTTTGACACATGCGGTACGGAAATAATGGCACCGGAAAAATGGCACCAGAAAACAGTGGCGCCGGAAAAATGGCACCTGGAAGAATCTTTCTATCTGATGTGATTCTTTTATGAACGATTACATCGACCAGTATCATATTAGAACGTTTTCTATTACACGGAGACTTTTTATTCAATTCCTACGCATACACAAATCAGCCTACGTACAACAGACCTGATCCCGGTCAGAGTGCATCCGTTTATAAGCCGAATTATGGCAGTTTCCTGGCATCTGTCTTATACCAATTACTAATGTCAATGGATAGTATTTCGATGTCATTTATAGAAAGCTAGGCAGCTTAAAGCATTGACTTCCAGTATAGTAAATGACTATCCTAATATTATTATTATTATTAATTATAGTGCTCAAAGCGTGGGATTTTAGTGGACATAATGCCAACACCCAGTAAAAAATTTATTTTTGGGTCGTGTGTACATTTTCACATCGATTTCTTTTCCCATCGAACTTACTATTACTTAGTGATTATAGCAAACAATAAAACGTACTGAATTATACTTGAAAACAGTTGCTTTTTTGCTATTAAATGGACTACAGTCTGGTGCCAGCTGCGGCAGATCCAGCCGTCATGTTTCGATACCTGGCCGATATATGACAATGTTGACTGGACTAATCCCATGCTAGACCTCGCAAGGAAGCGACAAAATTGATGCAACGTGTTCCGTAGAATTTTGTGGTTATTAAATAATTATTAGCTAAGTTTTAGGAAGATTATAGAGATATTTTAAACTCTGTTCTTTATAATATTGCTCAATATGATGAATAAATAAATCTTCTTGGAAACGTCCTTGGAAATATATTCCCAATGGGTTTCAGTCTAAATCTGACGAAACTCCTACTTGCTTAATATAACAGGTTACAGGTACGCTTTAATAGTTAAAAACAGATTATTAATTAAAGCACAGAAGTTTAATAAAGAAATTAATTTTGAATTTTTTTTTGTAGTGTCCTTTCCAAGTGAATTGGGAGATCAAGGGCGAGCCATTTCATATTGGGGTATTTAAGCTCCTTCGATGAAACGCAAGCAGATTACTGACCAGAAAACAGTTTGTGTTCTCTAAAAACTGATGGTACAATATTTCGCACGTACCCGCGCGCACACTAACATATTTTTGATACGAACTCTACAAAACGGAAACACAATTAATGGACCAGTTGCCTTTAGTGAGCTCCGGTGGCCTAGCGGTTAAGCACCCGGCACTTGGTGCCAACGGTCACAGGTTCGAACCCCGTAAGAGATCGAAACTTTTCTAGAGGTTAATTTCTCGGCTCACAACATCGTGGGTGGCTGACCACGTTAAATCGCGCTGCCGTCTCCACTGAATTATTTAAAATAAAGGGGGACGTTGAAAAAAAACCCTGAGGATGTATTTCGGCTCCATCTTTCCGTACTGCTCCCCTGTGAGTGGTGGGGGAGGAGTCCCCAACCACTCCAACATAGAGGCTGTGCCGAATAAGCGACAGCCTGGGGATACTCCCCGAACAACAAAACAAACATACACCAGTTGCTAGTTTGGTAGTGTTCCCGACTGTTCGGTAGGTGCCGCACCGTTTTCGCAATATCCGGTGAAGGTGGCCAAGAGAATCTGTACATAAATGTATAAATACAGCTACAATTGGAAAACAAATTAGTACATGTTTAAAATACATACAAATTAATACAAAGATGACAACACACACGCCACACACACATATATATGTATGTATGTATTTTAAAATTATTGGAAAAAAGTCTTAGTACACTGTAATAAAATCAAAGTCCATTTAATTTTCCCAGGAGAAGTTGGTAATTGATAATTTATTGGCTCCGTGAACACGAAAGGAAAATATGTTGAAACACTCCTTCAGATCTTGCTGCTTATTATAAGTCATATAAACGGACATTTCACACTGTTAAGCTCAAGCTAGTCATACAGCCAGCAACCATGCTGGCTTCTTTCGAAACTATGTGACCTGTGTTGTTTGATATAAACATGGACGAGCTCAGATGCAACTTGAAAGAGAGTTATATTGGTTGTAGTGTGAATGGCATTATCAGATATCATTTAATGTACGCGTGTACGCGGATGATACCTATATAATGTATTCGAGCTGTGATGGCGCAGTTTTCGTTATAGCGTAGGACTCGTAGCTGAAGGGTCGCGCGTTCGAGGCTCCGGTGGCTGTCATGTGCTGACTGGTTCACTCATCCATAAAAAGAATGAGTACCTGACGGGACGTGATAGCTATGTGTTTGAGTAATGGTTTACCCCTATAATGGCAGCTTGGTTTGTATGATCGATCATTTCTGAGTTGAGATGTGTGCTGGATTGAAACAGATCAGAGTCACGGGGATAATAATACTGTACAGCGACTCAGAACAGGGTTACCTGGTTCTGGCGCTATATAAACATGGATTATTATCGGCGATTACTTTCACGATTACACAAGATTTGCCATGTTATAACATGCCAGAGATATGGTTTGGCACGTAAGGGAAAGGTTAACAATAGAACTGATTAACACATTGACGGACTGCTGTTATAGTTGTACACATGATGATTTGTCAGTTTTTTGGTTCTATGAACATGAAAGGAAAATTTGTTGAAACACTTCTTCAGATGTTGCCCCTATTACAATTCATATAAGGAGGCTTTTCAGATTAACCTTTTTTTAATACGGTTAAGCCCAAGCTAGTTACACAACCAACAATCGTCCATCATTTCTATCTGACACCGTCGTTTTAACTCCAGTTGCAAATGATCCTGATTGGTCAGCAGTCATTTAAATTAACGCATGGTATATCTTGGCCACCGAGAGGCTGTGCTTATCTAGCGACGCCCGGGGGATTCTCCCAAAACATACACAAGCAAGGCCCCCGTTTGTCATACTGGGTGACAAACGTGGGCATTAAACGTAGATCAAAGGTCGAAGTATGGAGTTGGGAGGTGGCCGAGTCATAGAAGAAAAATATAACTTAAACCAGGGCAATAATTTAAGACTGACACGGTGGTCCATTGACAGAGGTGGTCAAGTTACAGAGGGGGTTAGGTTGGGGGTTTTACTATATTCTAATTATCCTATTTATTATATAGACTTTACCTGACTATAATTACATCATACATGATGCATTTCGTTACTAAAAATATATTCAAATAATTCCACTTATATTGTTTGCACTAATCTCAGTTATCTTTATAAATACCTGTACATTCATGGCAAATGAATTACTTGCTCCTTTGCTCTATGGTGAATATTGATCTCAGAAATATTAAAACAAATTAACATTT
Source organism: Paralvinella palmiformis (assembly GCA_025642065.1). Classification (NCBI taxonomy): domain Eukaryota; kingdom Metazoa; phylum Annelida; class Polychaeta; order Terebellida; family Alvinellidae; genus Paralvinella; species Paralvinella palmiformis. Next base: position 658,329 of record JAODUP010000366.1, read on the forward strand.
TACAATGGCTTCAAAGTCTTCAATGACTTCAAGAACACACCAGAAGGTGTGTCTGGTTCTTACAAAACGGCATGTAAACACTGTAGCATGTTTATATCGGTATTATACTTGTAATTGAATAAATATTGAAGAAGAATCGCATTCATATTTGTGTTATATACATTGTAATCATGATTGTAATCATGATTACTTTACAATCTAATCGTATACAGTCGTAATGAATGTAATCTTAATCGTGGTATACTCAAGTAATCGTAATTGTAATCGATTACCCTGGTCCTGTAATCGCCCCAACCCTGATTATTATTATTATATCATAATTCCCCGACCTTCATCTCTCCAGAAACAGCTTGACATTTGTGCTGACTTTGCTGTTTTAAATTTTATTGTTTTTAATGAGAAAACCCCCAAAATGTATCTGTTTCAAACAAAATTCAGTAAATGGTTTATTTGTGCCTAATATCTGCATTAATGGTGTTCGTCTGACTTTCTCGACTAGTAACAAATATTTAGGTGTAATTATACATGACAAACATAAGGACATGTCAAATCAATTTATCTCAATAATAATATTGATTCATTTGGGCTGTCTGTTCACAAAATATTTATAGTTTTAAAACATGTTTAGGTGCTTCTATTAAAATTTGCTAGTACAAGGTATTGTTCCTCGTCTGTTTTACTATCATTTTAGCTCGTGTGCTAGATGGACGAAAATAATCAATTTCTACTTTTTTAAATGTGTATTAGCCACTTCACTGTATCAATGTATATAGAATAATATATTCTGAAATAAATTAATTGAATTGAATGGGTGACTGACCACATTAAATGTCGCTGCCGTCTTCACTGAATGCCCAATAGGCGACAGCCAAAGGTTTCTACCCCAAACTTCAACAAGACAAGAAAGACCTGAATGCTAGCAGTGACCGCTCCCGGGGTATTTCGGCTCAATCTTTCCGTACTTAATTAAATGAATAGCCACTCAATAAATGGCACCGCACTGGAAATAAATATTCACACTTTGGTATGGTACATCCGTTTTTCGTGATCATAGATTATGAAACAAAGTAAAAATCATAACGTAATACAGAAAATGAATCATAACGCTCTATCTATAATAAACGGCTACCTATATTGGATTTATGAACCATATTTTAATTTAAAACTATCATTTTTTAAGTGTTTAAGAGTATTATATAATATGTACATATTGTATTTGATATCACGTCTGGTAATAGTTGTGTAAACGATACTCAGACAGTACGACTGCATTAATAACTTCAGTTTTTATTATAAGTTGATCGTTAACTTAAGATCTATTTTGGTGTTAATTTTTTTATATCCGTATTTTTACAGTGAATTCTGCCAATAGACACATTTATTACTTTATCGGCTACCAGCACATCCATTACGTAACATTTTTTTGCTTAAAACATTATATTGTGGAGTCTACTTCTGAGGCCAACATGTTCTATATTTTGGCCTTTTAATGTGTCACGTGACTTATTCTGACATTATGCCGGAAGTAGATCTAAACCAAACATACACAAACCAAGATGGCTGTTTGGAGGCTAGCAACCCAGGTTATTTGCGTGATAATCTTCCTATTAATAGTGATCGGTAAGTTTTTATTGGATATTACCATACCTTCTAAGTATTGTTTCTACAGGGATCTTCCTATTAATAGTGATCGGTAAGTTTTTATTGGATATTACCATACCTTCTAAGTATTGTTTCTACAGGGATTATCTAAATGTTTCCTGATTGTTTGTTTGATGCTAGATTCGATGCTCTGCTTTGAGTAGATCTATCGCCGTCTGGCTCTAGTATCACTGTGAGTGTGACTGTCACTGTCAGTAGGACACGACGAACGTTTACCCTCTTTATTTATTTTCTAAGACTGAATAAGTAATAGTTTTGATTGATGGACATCTTTCATTTCATGATTTATGTCCATTGCCTTTCCACTACTCTACACTACTACAGGTGGGCATTACAGAAAGATGGAGTTGAAATACTATAAAGCAGTCACTGCCAGAGTGTGTTAACTGTTACATCCTCAAGGGATCTTTAATGTTTCCCCTTTTCTAATTAATTCAGTGAAGACAACAGCAAGATTTTACTAACAACTTTTAAATCTATCACTGATATGGCATCTGACCTGAATACCTGTGTGAACTGGGGTCCATTAGAAAGTCATCCCGAAAACTCAGGCTATCCAGTTAGATACTATTGTAGGTCCCTGTGTCTTGGCTCAAGTCATATGGTGATTTAGTGTTGCAGTCCCCATTTTGTGGAATAGGTTGCCAGCAGATATTAGAAATGCGCTATCAGTCTTTCTAATCTGTTCTAAAAATACACCTGGTCAAGTTGTTGTTGTTTGTTTTTTTGTTGTTCGGGGAGAATCCCCAGGCTGTCGCTTAATCAGCACAGCCTCTATGTTGGAGTGGTTGAGGAAAGCTCCTCCCCCACCACTCACAGGGGAGCAGTACGGAAATATGGAACAGAAATACCCTGAGGGTGGTCACTGCCAGAGTGTTTTACATCCTCCGGGGGTTTTTAACGTCCCCCTTTATTTTAAATAATTTAGTGGAGACGGCAGCGCCATTTAACATGGTCACCCACTCACGATGTAGTGAGCCGAGAAATTAATCCCCGGAAAAGTTTCGACCTCTTATGGGGTTCGAACTTGTGACCGTTAGCACCGAGTGCCGGGTGCTTAACCGCTAGGCCACCGGTGCTCACTGAACCTGGTCAAGTTTGCTTTCACAGATGAATACTGATTATCATTTAAATCTCTTCTTGTGTTTTTACGTATGTATTATATCGGGTATCACTGTACAGCATCTTTGGATGGCTCCTGCTAGTAAAGGAGTTACTATTATGATATGAATGTGCTAGTGCTAATGTTTTGTGAAATAGGATTACAGCCACTGGTGTATTCTAACACAATAATATGCGATACTTATATAGCACCCTATTCAGCTAGATAGCTGCTCTAAGGCGCTTTACAATATTATTATCCCTGACTCAGACCGGTTTCCACCCAGTGCACATCTCAACTCCCAAGGGACCATACAGCGCATGCTGCGATTATAGGCGCGAAGCGTTACTCAAACACATAGCCATCACATCTTGTCAAGTACACATTTTCTAATGGATGAGTGAACCAGTCGCCGCATTGCAGCTCATAGAGACTCGAACCTGTGACCATTTGGATATGAGTTCTGCGCCATCAGTCTATTTGTTTGCTGATAAATTCCATGAGATATTTTTTATTATAAATGTTTCTTATAAATACAAGACAAATTCCCTGTAGTCTATCAGACTTCAGGGCTATATAAGCATGGCTGGGGTTTAACTGTAAAAATTTGTAATAACCATAAAATAATGTAAATTATTGTAAAAACATAAATATATAAAAAAAGTCATTCATTATAACTCATTTGTACTATTCCTAGTATATCTTATTAAACACATTTCTGCAATAGTATCTTTTCTCAAGAGTTCTAAACACATTTCACTGCGCACTTTAGTGTGAATAGATTAAAAAATTTGAAACTATTTCCTCAACTGATACTGATGAAGCTTGGCTTGTGCCTGATAGTTTATCAGCAAGACGATGAAACTAGGGCCTTTCATAGTTATCCATTGGTTGGCAGTGTCTAATTGCTTTGCAGTAAGATTTACACCTTTCTATGAGGGATGGAGCATGTAGTGAAGATGTGTTTATCAGTGAGGGTCAACTTGACTGGTATTCAGTTATCATATTATGTGGATTTAAGTCTCTTAACACAATTGCTGTTTATGTATTACAGTCATGCCGTAGTAAATGTCGTTATCAATATCATTGCACTATTTTATAGCTGTATTTAAAAAAATTGTGTTTTTACAAGTCAACTTGTACAAACCTGTTTTTTACATGACGTTAATAAATGTAAATTAATGGTGTTAATAAGCTCTGTCTAAAAAAACAGGGTTCGCACAGGTCCTTGAAAACCTGGAAAGTCCTGGAATTTGAAAATATGGATTCCAGGCCTGGAAAGTCCTGGAATTTTTGTAGAGGTCCTTGAAAGTCCTGGAATTTGGACATATATATCTGTATTTCTAACCATAAGCATACAGGAATTCAGTCATTACACTTCTTCCGAAATCTGGGTGTATCTTTGGGTGTTAAAAGTTCACGAATTCATTGAAAAGGTCCTTGAATTTGACATTGGAAGGTCCTGGAATCTGAGATGTCAAAATGTGTACGAACCATGAAAAAAGTGCCAACGCTGTATATAATACATTAAGAGCATATTCACTACATGTTACATAGAAGATTCCCTTATAATGTGAACATCAGGCATTACTATTGCTTTCTCATTGTTACATTTCTGTATCAGCTTGAAGTTACTGTTCAGTAGGAATGCACTTCGGAAGTGTTTAATAATAACGTGAATATTTTCCTGATAAGCATAGAACAATTAATGCTGACAGTTTTAATTTAAATCTATCTGTGCCTTTTATGCCCAATTCAGGAACAATGCTCTAATCACTGTTCCACCAGACTGCCCTAAGCTTGGTTTATATACATATCTGCCCAGAGATGTGAAGAATCTGAAACTTATCATATAATCTACAGCACTTTAATATTTGTTTCTTTTTTGCTTAAAATTTAAAAAAAAATCCATTCCTATATGAAATAATACTAGCTAATACATAACATGCAGAGTTCCCGTCATTTGTTGAACATTACTGACTGTTTCAATTCAAAATATTTCATAAGGACAGCTGTGCTGAGCAACATCTGACATAACAAGGTAAGTTACAGGTTTCTTGTATCTATCTTGTTTTGTTGATATCAAATCAGCCCACGGCTTGAGTAATTATTTTGTTTATCATCTGGGATATGTGGCTTATACTTCACAGGAAAATGAGAATCAGGGCGTTTTTATGGAGCATTATGCACAGTTTTCTTATGAATTCATCATTTTACGATCATTGTTTAATGCTTGCAAATATCAATTGTACATTTTTTACTATAAGAGTGATTGTAATTAGTATGCAATCTAAAGTTCACATACAGACCTGAAGTAAATTAAATAATGCTTTTAATTACATAATAAAAATAAATTATTGCATTTTACCTGCCTACTTGTCAGGCCCTGAGTTTGCTTAATGTAATGTGTGGGTTGCTTGACAAACAGAGCGCTATTCATCGCTAATATTTGCATTTGCCATGTGGAGCTAACAGTACGTATTAGTTGAGATGTGTGTTACCTTAGAGCAGATATTGAAAACACCATTTAAGTACACAACAGCAGTTGGCTAAAGATTGTATAGTTTTATATTTGGCCTTGCCTTAGATGTTTGTTTAAGAAGAGCTCAGAGACTTGGTAAAAATAATCTGCAATCAATTTTTGTTAAACGTGCGTATATATATATATATATATAGAGTTCCAAGAGAGATCTGATATTTTCAATAATCTAGTACATTTATGATTTTATATAATGCTAGCAGGTCCATTTCTTGAAGTCTGCTCTACTTTTCCTATAGATTTATGTTCTGACTAGACGACAATAATCAATATTTACAAAGTGGCCTTCACAGTGTGTCATACATTGACACAACAAACTGACGCTGTTACTCTGGGGCTATAGCTTATTGTGGTAATATTTGTTAGCAGATTTGACATCTTTGTGCATTGATGTCATTCGTAAAACTGACTGTGGATTATCGCATGAATACTTATGAAGTCCGTGTCAAGCTGACCTGACTTTGTTTGGTCAGCATGACAGCTATGGGCAAAAACGTGATTTACCTTTATACATACTGGAAATGGTCTATGTACACATTGTCAGTGTATTGAAGTTCAAGTACACATACTGGTACTTATAAATTTGGTAGATAGAATTGTCAGAGTGCGGTTTGGTAAAAGCTGTCATATGTGTGTTTTATTGTGTTGGCAATGGATGCAACAACAAAATTAAGCTTCAATTTTAGATGGTCAATGATTTTGTTTTTGAAAAAAAAAATGCAATAGAAATATGATTGTAGGATGGTGAAAATAACAGGTTACCAATTTGCTTGTTGATACAAATTTCAACAAAAAACATAGAAAAGTAGTTGGGAAAATGAATTGTCAAGTTCAAGCAGTTAGATATATACAAGGGATGCAGTAGTGAGAAAATGGAACTCTCTAGACAATGCAATCAAGTGAGCCACATCCCTGAACTCCTTTAAATGTACTCTAAAGAAATTAATGTTTAAAAACACTGCTGGAAGATATTGCAATAGATTCAAAGGAAAATCTTCTTTAAATCATACACTATTAGACTTGGATTGAGCCCACTGAAACATCAGCTGTACACTCATGGAATTGTGGCTACCCCTCCCTGTCAGTTATGCAATAATGAAGAAGCTGAAACGTGACTGCAGTATTTTCTGGAATGTCCAAAACTGGCGGCCTTAACAGACAAGATCTCCTCTCTGGGCTGCAGCTGACTATGGATTAGGCTCGATGTTGACATCAACGACACACAATCAATCACTGATCTAATAACACTAGGGCATACAGCATTCATCAGTAGATGATAATGTTGCACTGTTTTACATAGTACTAGAATATATAACAGAAACGAAAAGATTCCAGGAAAGCAAATTCTCAATGTATATTACATTAAAACCGTATGTTATAGTCTATATTCAACACAACACAAATTGTACAATTATTAATTTTATTCACGTATGTGCATGTACATAAGTTGTATTCTATGCAAATGAAAGCTTGTTAATTCTGCCGTGCGAACCCCACAATGCTGCGGCGTTGTGGAATGCACAAAAACTATATAAATAAATCAAATCAGATATATATATACAAGTGCTGACAATAGTTGACATGTGGTGTTTGTGTTTCAGTAGTCTATCAAGTAGGCCATGGATCAGTCATTATCATCACATATAAAATGAGTGATTCATCATGAAGACGTATTCAACAGTTAAACAACCCTTCAGCCCAAAATATATAATCATATAATGTATTACCAGTGTCCTCTATTCTTCCTCACTTAGAAAACGCATTATATGATTATTACTAAATGGCTTCATATTTTATAGGACTGTCACTATTTCTATTTGATATGACTGCCAGCTTCTATCAATATATTCCTGGTCTCCAGTATGTTATGAATACCGATAATATCATATTTTTTATCAAGTGACTTATATCATTTCCTAACCATTCACTCTGAAGGCTTGGCTATTTTACCTGCTCTACACAACGTAATGACCTACTTCATGCACCCTAGGTAACGTGCTGTTATTGATTCATTCAGCGCGTCTTGTGACACATAACCTGCCTGTAGTAGTCAATGATGTAGGTTAAGGCTGAGGGTCGTAAATTATTAGTTATCACCAAGTACCTTCCATAAGACTGAAAACACTTTTATGGACCCATCATTATCACAAAGAGTCAGACAAACCAAAATAATTGTAGCCTAGGAAGGATAAATGGCTTTACCTAGTTTATTTAATCAGGACTTAAAGTATCCAATGAATTGTTAAATGGGAGAATGCCTGGGTGAACGGGGATTTGACAGTTATTTGCATGGGGTGCATCTGTCTTTCAAAACTTGATGTCCCAACATTTGGGTTGTTTGTCTGGGATTTTCATCTATGAATTACAATAAGTGTAACTAATTGCTAGAATCAAAATAAGTCGCCGTTTATTCACCGACTAAACAACATACTCACACAAATACTCAAATGTGCAATCACTGTGCTGATTGCTTCTTGTTTGATTAGACTGATTATATCTTTGATCTGAACATTTTGAACCAATCAGCAATCTTGTTGTATAAAAAGCCGACTGCCTAAAACTCCTACCATTTTAAAATTTCGCTTAAAATCTCTTTGCTTGTTTGACACCAATTATTTTGCAAAATGCTACAATGATAAAATCACCAAAAAAGTAAGAAAAGATCGATCTCAAGGCGTCAAAATGCAAACGGAAAACTGTGCCATTTCAGGGTTGTAGTCGATGACAGTGATGAGGTGGTATACTGTAAGGCACGATCAAATGTGGATGTGCCTCTGGATAACAGAATATACATGATAAATACAGGCATTATGTCAATGGATCATCTGTCAGTAGATGACCTTTGTAATTGGACCCTTGAAATGAGTGACAGCCACGATTTATGACATCAAACTGATCTACAGCAATTGGGTTGCCAAACCTGCTGGAACCCCGATAAAATAAGCCATACAGCAACTAAATACAAAATCATCCAAATAAAATCGACTTTTAGAATTAGATTTTGGGGACCTGGAAGAATATTTCCGATTTTTTAAATCAGAAATCATGTTGCATTATTATTGCACTGTAGTTCAGGATAACTGCGTCCTTGGGCTTCACCCGAGACTCACCAAGTTGTTGTAACTTCAGGTAAATCTACCCTTTTTTACAGGAAATTGTTGCTCAAAACACCTTTATTATCAAATATTTTTTCTATTAACTTCAGTTACATCCGATACATGATAATTGGCTCTAAATTAAGGGAATGCTATTTTTATTCCCCAATCACATTTTTCCTTTTTATGAAGTTGCCAGCTCTGATGTCTGGTAAATTGTTTGTGGATTTCCAACACTGGTAATTAGGTTTATTGGTATCCTGTCATACAACAACTTTTTTTTGTAGCAGCGTTTTTCATAACAGCAGAAATATAATTTAATGAGAATAAAACACACACATACACACGCAAAGAGAGAGAGAGAGACTTAAATTTGACACCTAACTTTGAGTATGGTGATTAATAATTAGTGTTACATGGAATAATATTTTAGCAATATCTAGCAGCCATTTAGCAGGAATTTTTGTTACTTGCTCATCTAGATAGAATAAAGGATGGCTAAATTAATCTTTTCCTGTATATAATATTACCACGGTTAAGTAATGAATGTTATTTTACTTTGTATCACAGCATACTTTAAGCGACCAATGCATTTGTGATTAACTCTAATCGTGTAACGTGGACATTTACATATACACAACCAAAACATTTACTAGTGGGACGTTGACTTTTCTAGTTCTTGTAATTATTATGTATAATTTGATCTAAAATAATTTTTAATACCATAATAATTACTAACTGTATCTTTTAACACCATGATAAATAATTGGATTAGAGAAACTTTTCTATAAAAGTTTGGTAGTAAATAATCAAGTAGGAAATGTTATCACCATTTTATTACAAATTGTATTTATTAAGGCACATACGGTTACATGGTATGACGTGAATCAACCATTTTTATTATGTATAAGGAGACACATTTGTTGTGTCAATATGTAGGTATTCAATTAGTTTTACAGAGCCTGGAGCAATGTGTGTGTGTGTGTGTGTGTGTGTGTGCGTGCATGTACAGCGCACACACACTGTTAGAGTCAATGGTGTAACAAACACTAAGATTAGCTCCAATGTTGTGGATTTGGTGAAATGTATTTTAGGTCTAAGCATTTCTCTCATATTCATAGGAAAGATACAAATAATGTTCAATAAATAGCCTCTATGATGAGTGCGGATGTTGAGCTCTGTTGATTTAAGGTGTGTCGTGTTTCGATGTCACGATAGATCGTGATCATAATGTAGTTCTAACGCAGTTTGTCTCGGTAATTTGTAGTATGCCATGAGTGATGTGTTATTTTATTTACATCAGCTGATCATTTAAAATGTTAAAATCATTATCATGATTAAAAAGACATTAAATGCAATCAGTTCATTTAGTGGTATTAAATCACATGAACAGCTGCACAAACACAAATAATAAAATGCACATTATTTCATCAACTGCTGACTGAAAAAATGGTATACACATTGCTAATTGGGTTGATAAGTTGATATGGTCAGTCATCCAGCCTAACCTAGAATAATCAAGTGAATAATATTAGTATTATACCTTCCCATAAAATATATCCCATATTGTAAGTTTTTGACTGCAATAACCTTTTCTATTCTAATAACATCTCAATTTCTCTCTCTCTCTCTATATGTATATAGAAATTATGTGTGTGTGCATGCATGCATGCCTGTGTGTGTCATAAAATGTTTTACAGGTGCCTGTGACATTTGTGATTAGTAAAATTGTCAACAAAATTGTACAAATGTAACATATTTTATTCACCTCCGTTTTGAGAGAATAATTGCAGATAGAAAAGAGTGGTATATTTAACCTTTATTGCCATGAGTGATGTGATATCAATTTGTTTATCAATGAAATTGTTCCCTTTAATTCATAGGAAAGATACAAATAATGTTCAATAAATAGCCTGTATGATGAGTGCGGATGTTGAGCTCTGTTGATTTAAGGTGTGTCGTGTTTTGATGTCACGATAGATCGTGATCATAATGTAGTTCTAACGCAGTTTGTCTCGGTAATTTGTAATATGGCAACAGCACGATTTAGCTGCAGCTAATATTGTGATTAACATTTGCTGAATCCCAAACATTGTGTTGTTTGGGTAACTGAAGCATATACTGATATAGGTCACACAATCAATATAATATATATATAACATTGATACTATGTGGTAATTTGGCATTATCATTAACACAGATATTACTAATGCATCTGTCTGTATCGTTATTGATTAGTCCAGAGTCAGCGACACTTGATAGTACCTGTATATTGCCTGGTAATATATATATAATATACTGCCTCCATGGCCTAGTGGGTAAGGAGCGTGAGACTTTCTTATTCATGGTCATGCGGTGCGGGAGGTCGGCTGTTCATATCCCGCTGTGGCACTATTACAGCTGCAGTTTTTCATCCAACCAGACAACTGGCCAGGTTTTCTCCGCTGAATATGTCATATATTCTAAATTCTAAATTTATTTACAATTAGTCCCTGTGGTGAATCAGTAAATTATAGACCATATACGTCTCCCTCATTTCAGGTAGGTAAGCCACGTAAAATAACTGCCTTTCTGGCTATTATTATTATCATAATAGTTGACTGTATAAAAAACAATATCTATACGGTTTGTGTTTAGCTTAAAAGTGGTGGCATGCAACAGCCATTAATAGTTGATTAATCAGCAATTTGGACTGGATTATTTAATATGTGGGTGATCTTTTTCATGTTTTGACATCGTTTAATGATTTATGATATTTGCGAACATAAATGTATTAGTCGTGAAAATTTTAAATGAAGGAGAACTCTTCCTTTAAGGAGTTTCCTATCCACCATATGTTCTAGGTGTGATCAGTACTGAGACTAAGCCAACCAAACAACAAACCAATGTTACTTGTCATCAACAAATCTAGGGACTATTATATCTGACCAACATGCAACATTCAGTTGTTGATGTTGCTAGTAGATCTCTTTTGGGATAGAAACTGAACATTCTCTTTACAGAGCCAGGATGTACTCGGGTAGAAGTACTGAGTACTTCACATCATGAGTACACATTAACCTAGAATTTGCCACTTTTTCTAAATGTGTTTTTATGTTTATCACGATGCCAGGCACAAATGTCATACTCCCGTCAGAACTGGTGATTTTTTCTGGATCACAGACGTCCATACTGTCGGTGTGGAAACATCCAGACAAATAAACTCCTAACTTTTAGCTGAATAGAACACATGTGTGTAAACTGCCTTTTGAGTTGGATTTTTACAGGTAAATGGCGTTGTATTATACACGTTGTACTTTGTTTAGCACCTCTCACACCTGAAACAAAACATCTTACATGTATGTAAGGTTGATTTGAAGATTTTATTTAATTTAAATCAGCTGATCATTTAAAATGTTAAAATCATTTTCATGATTAAAAAGACATTAAATGCAATCAGTTCATTTAGTGGTATTAAATAACATGAACAGATGCACAAACACAAATAATAAAATGCACATTATTTCATCAACTGCTGACTGAAAAAATGGTATACTCATTGCTAATTGAGTTGATAAGTTGATATGGCCAGCCTAATCTAGAATAATCAAGTGAATAATATTAGTATTATACCTTCCCATAAAATATATCCCATATTATAAGTTTTTGACTGCAATAACCTTTTCTATTCTAATAACATCTCAATTTCTCTCTCTATATATATAGAAAGTATGTGTGTGTGCATGCATGCATGCCTGTGTGTGTCATAAAATGTTTTACAGGTGTAGCCTGTGACACTTGTGATTAGTAAAATTGTCAACAAAATTGTACAAATGTAACACATTTTATTCACCTCCATTTTGAGAGAACAATTGCAGAGATAGAAAAGAGTGGTATATTTAACCTTTATTGCCATGAGTGATGTGATATCAATTTGTTTATCAATGAAACTGTTCCCTTTAACTGACTCCATAGAGTACACTAATGATAATACTCTTTATGTAATGTTTTCCAGATCACTTGGAAGTGGATGCGATAGCCGGTCGTTATGGAGGAGGTCGTTTTGGAGGAGCTCGTTATGGCTCTCGTTATGGATCAAGATATCGCAGTTCAACGCGTGTGCGCTATGGTGGCTCCAGCACACGCGTACGAGTCAGGGTGAGAAATGGTTATGGATACGGCACCAGTATGTGGAACTGGCAGATGGCTGCCACTGCAGGAGCTATCTATGGTTACCATAGTTACTCAATAAGGAGGCATTATTACAGAAATCCCAGCCGAGGTAACAGTCGCTGAATGTTCAGCTATCTTATTATTTACAATAGGCGTGCAGAGTGTGACTTTTGCAGCTTTGGGTGTGTCTAATAATTTCTGAGATTGACTCGTTCTAGTTTTTGCCTTGTTTTGAAAATTTGCCTCCGAGCATAGTAAAACACCAAACCTTTAGTACCTGGATTCAAGCCCTGGACAGACTACACATGAAGGATGTTTAACCTTTCATAATCCGTGGCCAATTTAGCCTACCCCATGCACAAAAGTCACCATGAAACAGCAATATTTAAACACAATAAAAAAACACATACTGTGTCTGTTGAGAATCCTTGTATTCCACACATGTATTTGGTTCCAGATGCAGACACAGCAGCTTTTCTAGGTCCCCAACAAGTTCCCATTATTAACATGACAACAGACATTGACAGTCTGTATTTAACGAACTCTTCCAGTCTATTAGACCTGATAATTTATATGGTTACCATCAGCCAATAAAACAAGGGCGCCTCCATGGTCTCCTTGGTAACGCATTGGAGCACAGATCACAAAAGTGTCCATAAAACATCCAATATTTATTTAACAATATAATCCTCATTTGAACATATGTGCCTCTGACCTCTGTCAGGGCATAGAACGCATACATTGAAGTCCCCAAATATGATGGATGTGATCATTCCTGATGATGACACCACATCAATGTCATACCTTATTAGACTCAGAGGCTAATTGGTAGCGACTGTACTAGTTCACTGCTAAATTAACTAGTTTTTATTTTCATTAATCAGTCATTTCTGATTCCTGATGTATTTAATTCTCTTACGTTTATGTATGATGAACACAGATTAGTGTAATTAATACGAATTGAATATTTAGCTAGCATGACCAATAGTTGCTGCAATAGATATATTATTTCCTGGTACTTTAATGTTTGTGCTAAAGCAATTTTGCTGGCTAGAGATATCGATTGCACCACATATACTTTAAAAAGTAACCGGAAGAAACATCATTAAATATCATCGTAAATGGCTCACCTTTTTTGATTGGATTATTGCTTTGATACTAGCAATGCACACCCAAACGTTTAACCCTGCCAAATATATACATGAATATTTAGGATTAGAGTTGAGTGAAAGAAGGAAACTACTTTTTGAATTTTGCAAATCGGACCTATGGGTGCTGAGAAACCTTCGTTTTAGCTCGCAGTCTCATTGGAAACATGGTAATGGGAAAACTGCTGGGCACAAATTACAGTTTTTGTAACCATTGGTAAGTCCTATTAAGCAATTACATTCATAAAATCAAATTTCTCCATAACCACACAAGCAACATTTATTAAAAATACACACACTTGTAGTATTTGATGTGCGCTGAACATAATTTCCTATGGATAACACTAATCCAAGATGGCCGCCCAGAATTCCACATCACCCAGTCACATTAATCAAACAGACCACAGCATATGTGTAGTAGTTGCTAAATTATCCAGTTGTGCATTCTCAGTCCAGCTATGTTCAATAGAAATCACTGACGTCACTGTATCACATGACCAGATTCCAAATGGCCAGCATTTTTTACACCAGCTTGCGAATCGGCAACATGGGTGAGTAATATATCAAATTAAAGCTCTTTATGGGCTGCATCAAATTTTTAGCAGTGTAGCAAACAGAAAATCCTCTGAAAGACGCAATTTGCCATTATTTAAAACATAAATTTTCTATGGAAATGCAGGGATAATTGTTAAACATGGTGAAATTTGATTGGCTGGCTTGCAGCTACAGACCACTCCTTAGAGGTTGGATTCTGGGATATATTCGCTTTAAATATTTGGAACCACTATGAAGTTCCTTCAACTGGGTGTACTTTTTATAAAAGGTCTTTGTGTCCTTTCCCACAGGTTAAACTTCTGTATCTTCTTTATTTCTACCACCCTTCCTTCTAGACTTGGCTGTATTCTCCTTTCCTGCATCACAATGGTCCTTTGCTGTCCTTTTGCCTTCACACGTTGAAGCTTAGCTGCCTTTTGCTTTCTTAACAATCTGCTTCACCCACTTTCTTTTCTTCGCTGTCTCATCATCTTCCAGCCGCTTTTCCTCGAGATGCTTCTGGACTGCAGTCTATGTCTGCAGCAGTGTTGGCACTCTCTTTGCTGGCATACTTATGTATGTCACGGATGATGAGCTTAGTGATAGGATCAGGGTTGAGCTTCTGCCCAAAACATTTCTTCAGTTCTTGATAAGCCATTCCGAAAAAAGATAAAATTAGTTTTATTCAAGAACCTCCTAAGAAATTCTGACCACCGGATGCAGACCCGCTTACCAGAAGCAACCTACTGATTCCAAATCGTCACTGAATATTAAGTTTGTGGTGGAGTTTAAACTTTTAGTACCAAGTTAAATATATCTTTCCTGGGTTTTTAATGACATGGGTTTGGTTTTAATAGCTCTTTCAGTTGTTGCGCTGTAAACCTTTTAAATTTGTGGGTGTGCTAAATCCGTATTTTCCAACTGAGTTGCGCCTGGGGTGTGCATTGTTACTTTGATGTGATATTTATTTTAGATTGATTTGATTGACAACAGCTGTTATCTTTTCTTTATACTTTGAGCATCACCAGTTCATCACTGCGTTCTGTTGTTTTTCTTCTTCTGTCATTCCATTTTCATCATCTCTGCATCTCTTGTTTGTCCTGCAGAACCCAAGATATGCATCAACGAGTACGACTACTCCATGGGCAATGGTACCAGGTATAGTCTGTTTATATGCCCGTTGAATGACAACCCAGACAGTTATACATACTGCTGTGGTCCAGAGTACAGACAGTACTGCTGTAGCTTCTGGCAAAGGTAATACTAGCTGATAGCAGAATATAATAGTACACTGTTAATTAAGTAATAGTACAGATATTATTATACAGATTGCATTTTGCTTTTTTTTAAATATGGTGGTTATCTATCTCATATGCACACACATGCACACACACACATGCACACACACTGAAAGAGACAGACAGACAGAGATAGAAAGAGAGAACTAGAAAAACAGGTAAATATAAAAATCCACTAGCCCATAAATACTATTGCTAATTTGGAATTTCTAGTGTAATATAAAACCCTCCTATTTGTCTAAATATACTCGTTATCAGCACAGTGTTATCATGGAACTGTAGAAAAAGTGGGAGTCATAACAAAACATATTATATAATAAAATTGTGTATTGATTAAGGAAGTCAGTAGCATATTAATAAACTTAAATCAGGCCAAATAGTCAATTCAAACAAAACTGGAAATCACTTCATTATAACAGCACTTCGTATTGTCCATGTTTCAAGACTGGATCCCTTTTGTCCAATATCTGCAACCACTCTGTTGGCAACGAAGGAAATATACTCTTGCTCTTTAACTGGTGGGGAAAAATTGTATATTTCATTTTTTTACATTCCTACAATATGATAATATTTTATATGCACAAAAATAAGTTTC
Source organism: Paralvinella palmiformis (assembly GCA_025642065.1). Lineage (NCBI taxonomy): Eukaryota > Metazoa > Annelida > Polychaeta > Terebellida > Alvinellidae > Paralvinella > Paralvinella palmiformis. The sequence continues at coordinate 674,454 of JAODUP010000366.1, forward strand.
ATGTGTTGTAAATTCTGATATATGTCCAGTGTGTGACATTAAAGGAAAAGTCCATCCTCAGAAAATCATTTTGAAATATGTATTGTTTAAAACAGTAACCAAAAATTCCACAATAATAATCATGAAATGTACCCAATATCATAGATATAGGGAAATAATCCAAATTACTGGAGGGTCCACCATTACAGAAGCCAGATTCGAAGGCGGTAAGGAGAAAACTGAAATACTCTGATGTCACATGGGCAAAATTGCATTCCGACTCCGACACTTCATTTTGCCAACAGAATGTGACATTTCAATGTAAAATGACCTCGATAATCCGACAACACGAAAATGTTGCCAAATATTTCCACTAGTTCAGTCATGCAAGACACACCGATATGTCAGTAATGGTTAATTAACCTCTCCACAAGCGATAATTGCTATATCGTAACCAATTACCAATTCCCTGACCAAACACACTAACACACCATGCCAATCACAAAATTATTCATGGCTAATTACAAGCACAAATGTGTGATATGTGATATTTCCAATGAGCAGATCATGAGTTAATCTGATGGACTAAGTGACACAAGTGTTTCTTTATAATGTCTGTAATTAACAAACATAAAAAAGATCTGGTCATTCATTGTGTCATAATTCTTGAAAATAAATAAATACCACACGAGATTATAACTGTTATTGTGGTTCCAATTGATGTTGTGTATTATTTTTGTTACATACAACAGCATGTCTTTCTGATCTAAAATATGTGTGACACTAACTACCGGTATGTTACAGACTCGATATTCCGACACTGACGTTTATCCAACATAGTATCATGTGACAAACCTTGTCAGAGTAACAGAATCTCACTATATATATATATATATATATATATATATATATATATACACACACACACACATATACACAAGCAGATATATATCCTTATCTTATTGACAGTCCTGGTAGAGTTGCTGGCCTTGTGATTGGTCTGCTGATATTCGGTGTCATTGTGGGTCTCATTGTCTACTGCTGTTGCTGTAAGACCGTCACCCAGAGAGAACGCTTCAGCATCAGGCGAACAACGAAAAGTAAGCATCTCCTTCATTCAGTTCAGTTTTCCACTAACTATCCTCTTGATGTAAATGCCACCATTCATAGTGTCTTCAGGTCAATATCATATTGTTACAGAGTATTTTTTAATTAATATTTTACTGGATACTACTAGAGATGTTGCAGCTCATTAGCTGGTTTGGCCATGCTGTCATCTATTTAGACCAGTTAACTTTGTCCTGTTTTAATTGTACTATCTACGATTTACCATCAATGTAATATTATTTGTGGATGTTTGCTTTTTTGGTCAGGCAAGTCAAAACCGTATCCAGGGGATAAACAACCATTATCTTGGAAGATAAACCATGGACTTCAGCTGTAAAGTTGATTGTGAATTAGTTTTTTCAGATTTCAGCTCAACGAACAGTTAAATCATGATTGTCTGTGCTGCCATCTGGTGAAACAAAAGGTGACTGCAGCTACTGCTGCATTTCCATTGGAGTTATTGGAATTTGTATATGGGGGAGGGGGTGGGGGTGGGTTATTATGGCTTAGCAGCATGATTGACTGGCTACCATTTTTCTTTTTTCTTGGCAGTTCATTGATTGAGCAGAGGGACAGGATACTGGTGATACACTTCGTTTGCCAACTATCCTGTTTTACGACTAAACCAATATCATAATTGTATAATATTTACTTGGTTACATACATTAGCAAGGTATATTCGATATTAAAAGTCTGATCGGTGAGATAACATCAAACAAAATCTATCTATTTTCCTCTAAACTGCTTATGTAAATATTCTACCAATTCCAAGGAGTTCTGAGTGGCTGTAGAATGATTCCGAATTTAGCGCGTAAAGATGCTCTCGTCCAGATTCTGTGAAGCTCTAAACTCCACTGAAATTTTGTCTTTCAAATTTGATCAGGTGATCGGAGTTTGATCATCTCATCAAAATAGATGATTAATTAAAAGGTCAACTCTGGATTGGCTAATTTTATCCCACGTCCGAGATCTGCCAACTTGGCTATTTGTGTGTTGTGGCCGAAGCAATAAATACCAGAGAGAAAGGGAGAGAGGGATACCCAGTCCTGTGCCTTTTACTAATATTCCACAAACGTTGTTTCGTTCTAGGAACCGTATCAATGTCACGAAGATTTAAATTTCCATTTATCAGGTCAGAAATGTTTTTCAGTGTTTTAACCCATTGTTATTGGTATGTTGTTGACAAATTCTAGGAAGTTACGAACTAACGGATACAAATACATTTGGCGATTTGTCAGCTGTATCCAGAGCTACAGGTAAAAAAATGTCAGGCATACTCTGTGTAATAATCTCCTCCACATCTACAATAATGTTGGTCCTGCTTTGACCTCTACTGTCTTGATTAATCCTAATGATTGTTATTGTTATTTTGTTTGTGTGTGTGTGTGTGTGTGTGTGATGGTACTGTATGTCTGTATATGTGTATGGGTGTTTTTTTAAGGATACACACCGGTCAACTTAGCAGTTTCAGTTGAGCACATGACAAAATTGTGTTGTGTACCCAACTAGCATCACCAAATGTTGACCCGATCAGGCTGAAAATCTGATAGGGTCCCTTTCATGAGCTCTTGAGTTTCAGCTGAACACCTGACAACGTTGTGTCGTGTACACTGTATATACATGTATATATGGAAGTAGCGAAGTGATTATTACTAGACTAGAACCAAATATCACCTAAACACCCATAACAAACAACTCCAGGAGTATAAACCCATTAAGCAGCTTTGCACGATTTAAAAGAAGGTTCTTTCGCAAGACCTCATAAAAGGACAACATAGTAAATTCTACATTATACATAGGAAAGCTGATAAAGTAAAACATGTCATATTAACAACGTAAGTTTCTTACATTGAGGTAATAGGGAATCTGGATTGAAATAGTTCTGATGTCTGGCACCGGGCAATGTGCGATTTAGGATACATAACTATATATATATATATGGTGGCACTGGCTCAGAATGTCACAACCTATACATCCTTTAAAACCTGTACCTCTATTAATCTATACGTAATTAAATCAATATATTGTTGAAGTTAAGCTTACAAAAACGTACACATCTGTATGTACATAGAGCTATATATGAATACTTTGACATCACAGTATACATTCAGCAGTAATTTGCTGTGGCTCAAATATCTATGATGGCACTCTATGTGCTTGTGTGTGTGCGTGTGTGTGTGTTACTGTGTGATTTTAAATAATACAAAAACTGCTTTGTTCTTAAGCTGTCTGTTTAAGTAATATTAAGTTTGGTGTGTACATCTATTTATCACGATCATACGTCATGCTTCTTGCTAATGAGTATAACTATGCTAGGCTTGTAAAGCTTCATGTAACTGGATGTGGGTTGTGTTTATACTGACTGCTATCATAAGTTAATCTGGCCTTTGGTTTGTGGATATAAGAGCACACTGCTTTAATATGTGTGTGTGTGTGTGTGTGCACATGTCTGTCTTTGTCACTGTTTGTGTGTGTGTGTGTGTGTGGTTGTATGTGCCATTTATAAGAAGCCAACAAATGTGAGAAACTGTACCTCAACTTATTATTCCACACTAGTTGTAACCAGACTTGTGAATATTAAAATCATTTGTGTGATTCTTTTTCAATCACTTTGTTACCTCAACGTCATTCATTCATTACCAATTGTAGGATGCTTCCATTCAGCCTTGTTACGCCTCACTTCGAATCTGATTAAAATACTCTTTGCTAATTACTTTTGTCTCCCCCGGTGTAATCGATTAGTGTTTCTCCTGTGGATCCAAGCTTCACACGTGTATTGTTACTTAGAAATGTCCGATAAGATTTTACATTTCAGGTGCAATAGGTCTAGTTTACGTCAACGGCACTTCACATCGTCTAGTTGCCAGCTACAGATTCCACGCTGTAAATATTACACTCTTTGTCACTGTTTCTTTCTCACCTTTTACTTACACTCAGTGGTGCCACCTAGCTCGAGGCCAGCTTACCCAATGAATCCTGTGCCAAAGCAGCCAGGGTATAACCCTGCACCAGCACAGGCTCACCCCGGCTATGGTCCGCAGCCAGATTATCCACCAGGCGGCATCCCTTCACAGCCAATGCCATTTGCAGGTTTCAGTTTATTCACGTATTGAGAATGACGATTAGCATGAGATATTTAGGTTTTTTAATACCCCTCCCCCTGAATTGTGTTTGTTTATGTTTCGTACCCATCGCCATGTGAGCACATGTGATTGTTGATATTGACGTTTGTTATAATTGACTTGTTTATATCGTACTAATCAGTGTTACCTTTTCTATTGTGCATGCTCTTTTCCCATTGTTGTGTGTCCTGATAAGTGTCTCTTTTATTTTGGATTTCACATCACTTTGTTTGTAGTTGAGCATGCATATTATGCGTTTAGAGCATAGATGTCTGTTTTGGCTGAAGTGGCTCGAAAAATCCCCCAAAATATTGTGATTGCCCAAGAAAAACCTCAAAACTTATTTCCATCATTGACTCACAAAAATACTGTTTATTGCTAGGTTTGGATTTATTAGAGGGAGTTCTGATAGGTGAACATTAAAACACCATTGAAAGTTATAGTTTTGGCCCTCTGGTCAGTCATTTATTTTGGTAAATATAAAAAATTTATTTTCCTACCTTTATTTAGCCCAGTTTAGAAAATAAGAGAATTAAATGAGAGAAATGTTAATTTCAGGTAAGGTCCTAATATACCTTGTAAGTGTTAATGGCAGTTCTAATACTGGAGGTTAAGGAATTTACACTAGATTGGTCAACATATATCATATTTTGTATCACTACACTAGTCTAAGTCATCACTTTCGGATGGCTAGATGTACTATACTCATTCGTCTTATTGGTTGGCTCGGGACTTATTTCTGGGATAAATTCAAGCATATGTTCTGGAAGTAGTCCATTTAATATTCTCTTTATATAACATGAAGAATGTCTTAATCAGCGGACGTTGTTTCACCGATTATAGCCGAGTTCGTCGCAATCACGCCACATTCATGCAGCAACCAGAATTCAATTGAAAGGCTGCACCCTACGCAGTGATCCACCCACAATGTCTCCACAATCCTTCTCCTTTATTACTACACGTACTACTAATAATATAATAAAGTGGATTAAATTTCTTGTCTGTTCATATACCATAATTACACATGATTTAACTTAGTTTTAAATACAAGAATCCCCACCCTTTAGCTGATTTGCAGAGATTTATATTCGCGTAGGATCATTTCATGAATTTTGTTTTTAAATTCATATGTTTCATGGTGACATAATAATAATATGCGACATTTATATAGCACCCTATTCAGCTAGATAGCTGCTCTAAGGAGTTTTACAATATTATTATCCCTGACTCAGACCTGTTTCCACCCAGGACATATCTCAACTCCCAAGGGAGCATACAACGCATGCTGCCATTATAGGCACAAAGTGTTACTTAAACACATAGCCATCGCGTCCTGTCAGGTGCTCATTTTTTATGGATGAGTGAACCAGTCGCCACATGACGGCATTGCAGCTCACGGAGCCTCAAACCCGCAACTGTCTGGCTACAAGTCCACGCTCTCACTAATTGCGCAATCACGTCCTCACATGAACATGAAAACTTAATGTATTTAAGCCAACTGCCATCACGAGGGCTGCATTGTTTACGTTGATAACTTGGAATATACAATAATGGTGTTTACTAAATACCACCAATGTATCACTTGTACTTATCGTATATTAATATTAGTGTGGATGACCAACGTCACACCAATGACACAAACTTCGTCGATTTGTGGAATCATTGTGACTGGCATCCGAGACCATACAAAATCAGAATTGTCTGATTCGTGCAAGATTGAATTGCGAGAAAAGATGATCTCAGATGATCTTGTACCATATCGATGAATAATTATAATAAATGACTTCACACACACACACACACACACACACACACACACACACACACACACACACACACACACTGATGATTGTATAAATATTGCTCCTCCATCATTTAAAACCATATACAGGTAGTCATCAACTTACAACATTGATTGGTTATGACCGGTGGGTCATAAGTTGATCTGGTTGTATTTCGGTCTATGTTATAACTACCTTATGTATATCAAACTATGTAATGATATTATAATCATCTTTAAGCCGTACTGCAGGTTGTAAAGTTGCTTAGGTCGAAGACTACCTGTACTCTAAATGGCTAGCCTGTTTCATTGACCCATACAAATGAGACCTATATTCACCTGTTACATTTTTGTGTGTAATTACAGTAGTAGATTTATTAGTAAAAGACGAATGGCCTGTACTGTTGATATTGTGCTCCATTCACCTTGCTCTGCTTTTTCTGTTTAATCAGCTCAGATATGTATTGTTTCACATCAGCGGACAGAGATCTTTATTCGCCATATATTTATATTGCTGTGCTGTCAATGCTGCGTTGCTGATGTCTTTTTTCTCTGCTCTAAGTCATTTGTTTTTAGACTAAACAGTCATGGCCCGAGTTTTCGACACTTTTAAGTGGTCGCCATTTTTATATAATCATTCATTTTATTTTTGCCTCCGCTAGATTAAAATATATAAATAAACAGTTTAATTAGCATACTGTAGCACTGAAATTTATGGTCTGAAAAAAATTTTGCTAGAAAGATATGCCCATAATACACACAATAATTTGAATTTTGTGATGGTAAATCTACCTTTTTAGGATCTCCTGCAATGCTCTGTTTATTTCGCATTTCGGCCTCTGACAATCTGAAACTGAATGTGAAAGCTGTAGTTTCTAACCAATGAGAGCACCGATTACATTTGCTGTAAGATCTGCTAAATGAACTTGGCCAGGTCACAACTTACTGGTTTACAACCAATTTCTTTTTTCTGGCATAAATTCTGGGGACACTTGAAGGCCAGTACATATTTCTGGACTCGCTGTCCTATAATTGTTGGCAACATCTGTTTACGGCTACACCTTGCTTGAGCCGGATCTGTCAATGGGAACGTCGTTCTCCCGAAACAATATGCCACATTAAGCTAGGAGAACGTCAAGGACCAATGTTCCTTCAGTACAGCCTGGTATTTCCATCTCAAACCATCGTGCGATAAACCCTTAAACGGACCTATGACTGGAACCTTGCTGGAACTGAAGCCACGTTGATCAGACCAGATGTCTTTTCTTTTATCATCAACTTCCTAGTCATCCAAGCATTAATCCGATGTAGCCTTTTCACCTCTTCCATTTCTGTCGGTTTCTGTATGTCTTCAGCGCAATTATGCTGCCAGTCTAGGATGGCTTGTCCAACCTATGTCCACCATTTTATTAATAGCTTTCCGTAATAAACAATGATTATGATCGGTATTAAATTATATTTTAATATTCGATTTATGGAAGTTCGAACAGTACTTGGAACTTTTGGCTGTGACTGTATACTGTTGTGTGCAAGTTATTGTTAAATTAAAATGTTGTCTTCAAGCAGTTAATATTCTTGTATCCTTAACAGTTAATCTTTTATCAGTTAGTTTAACATATGACATTGGTGTCTAGTTTCTGTTTATTGCACATGGATGAGTGATTTACTGAGTGTGTCAGTGAGTAAATGAGTGTTGCATGTCTCCAGTTACTGTTCACATATACTTATTATGTGGCTTTGTTGTTAACATTTACAGCATCGTAACTGTATTCAGAATGCTAAAACCAACTGGAAAACCCAGATTCATTATAATAATAAAAACTAATAATATTTTTATAATAGAGTTTATAGAGTTCATTTCCTGTTTTAGTTATTTTGCCTGTTTGGGTAGACATGTATAATCTGACCTTTCCTTAACCTCTGATGCAGCATAGTTCATTCACCAGATATGATCTATTTTATTTTATTTGGATAAGCAGGCCCCGAGCCAACTTATCCACAGGGGGAGCCACCAAGCTATCCAATGCAGCCTCCAGCTCAGCCTCCTATGAATGGTCCACCACCTGGTGGCGCTCCATACCCATATCCACAGAGTAGTGATGCACCCTACCCTGTACATGATGACATCCCACCATACAAGCCTGGTAAGTGAATTAAATTAAAATTCCTCATTTTAGGAAGTGTGTGCCTGTGTTTCTGTGTGTGTTTATGTTTGTGTGTGTGTGTGTACACTTGTATATGGTATAAATTGAGGGCATACAACAGCTGGATACACACTAACAGATCAAGGACACAGTGTAAATCCAGGGTATCCTCATTCGACTGAGGACTTCCTCAACTTGTAATAACTAGCACTCTTGTGTTCCTGTCCATAATTATATTCTAACCTGTGATAATTACCTGGAAATAAAGCCTCCTCAGGTTGATGGCACTATGTGGTCCATGTTTTAGTGTGTGTTGTTTAGCTGACACAAATTGTCAAGAGTTCCGCGATGAAATACAGCTGGGTCACATGGTGTGGTAAAACGTTGATAGTGCTCTCAGTGTATCAGCGGATAAATAACATATCACCTTCCTACAATCACTACATAATTAATGTTACAATTTTATAGATAAATGATGCTATTCACTTAACATAAATTAAATACTTAATTATTTATTGTTATATTGCATCCATCTCAAGCACACTTCCTGTTAATGCAAATGCTATATATTGCATATTGTTTCCCATGAGTTACCCTCAGTTCTTTGTAAACATAATACTTTTTAATAGGCATTGTTGGCCTGATTATGCGTGAGTCACATACATGGTGTGTATCAGTCATTTAAGATGAGATAGATAGATAGATAGATAGATAGATAGATAGATAGATAGATAGATAGATAGATAGATAGATAGATAGATAGATAGATAGATAGATAGATAGATAGATAGATAGATAGATAGATAGATAGATAGATAGATAGATAGATAGATAGATAGATTGATAGATAGATAGATAGATAGATAGATTGATAGGTGATAGGATGATAATAATGTGTGTATCAGTCATTTAAGATGAGATAGATAGATAGATAGATAGATAGATAGATAGATAGATAGATAGATAGATAGATAGATTAGATAGATAGATAGATAGATAGATAGATAGATAGATAGATAATAAACTGTTGAAAACACTCTCTGTAATAACAAAACACCAATAGCTCACATATATATCACATTCAAACTCTCTCACTATGTACACGCACAATTTTCTTCATTACAAAAAGTAAAAGAAAAAGTCAGAAATTATACCTTAAAAAGGCTTCACATATTAGATTTAACCCACTCTGTATTAATTACTGATAATTTAATAATTTATTGTATGTTTGAGGTGTCATTTAAATGACCATGATCCCTTTTGTTGGAAAATCATTATGTTAAGACCCAAAGGTCCTCGGTACTCTGATAAACTTAAATCTGATAAAATTTAGAGGAACGCAGAGTGGACCTGGTGCCATACTTCCTTAATGCTGCACTTTGAAATTTAAAAGCAATTCTGTAAAAAATGAATACACAATAATAATAATAATAAATAATTAATAATTACAAAACTTCTATAGCACCAATATCCTCAAAAAGAATCGAGCTCAGTGGCACACCTAGTTCTGGGGTTGGGCAAACTCATAGTCTGGGTACGAATCAAAGTTCATCAACAAATGATCAGATGGAAAGGAAAGTTAGGAAGAATAAGCAAGTCTGAAAAGGTGAGTTCAAATGGTGACGGAAAGAAACTATGCTATTTGATGACTTAACATGAGTGAGTGAATTCCAAAGAGTAGGGACATTAGAGGAGAAGAGGTGTTTCTATTCCACAAAGATAGAGGAATGCAGTAACGATAAGAAGAAACTCTTCAAATTAGCAAGGAACTTGATGGGAAGTAATTCAGAGGTAAATTTTCCACAGTTTACCTCTTTTGAACTCCTTGCAGAAAGGTTCAACAATATCTGGATGAGTAAAAACTCTAGTTAGGGACAAGGTCATTTCTGATTCCCAAAGCAATACCTACAACATTGCCTCAGATGTTGATATTGTTTTAATGGGAAAATGCTCCAAATATTTCAACCAGCTTCTGTGGTTCGAGTGAAGGGATTCAAGTCTCTAAACAAGTCATATGACTTGGATCCACTGCCTTAAATTGGCTCTTGAAGAAATGTGTGGATCAACTTCTGCCACTGATATTAGCCATTGTAAATTGGTCAGTGGTTGAGTCAGAGATGATGTTGTGTTTGAAACGATTCATTATAACCCGCTGCTCAAAATATCTGATCTGGACAAGGAAGATACAAATAATTTCTCATCCTACATCTTACTTTCCCTTCATAGTAGTAGCGAGGCATATAGAAAAACACTTAGAGCAGAATGACCTTCATGACAAATATCAGTTTGATTATCTTAAAGGTCATTCAATTGAAACTGCTCTCTTGAAACTGCTGAGGCTGCTATTGAAGGATCCATTGCTGCATTAACTAATCTGGATATAACTGCAGCCTTTGATGTGATGCTCTGACTATATTTATTTTATCAGTATCATCATGATCATGCACACATAATCAAATCTGTGTAATATGACAATATTTGCAAGGCAATGCGGTGATGTAAGGTCAGGTCGTGTTTTCTGTGTGGTCAGTTTCCAAAATTCTCAACAAGCCAGGCATAGTCACTAACACATTAAAATGCTTGGGTCAAAAAAAATAACGCAGCATGTGATGTACTAGATGTACATCAAATTACTCCCATCACCACATTTTACAGGATACTACATGAATGAGGATTTTTGAAAACTATTCACACATATGCTTGTGCACACTCACACATACTGTGGTTAGTTATCTTATACTATAGGTATAGCCACGCAGAGTTTACATCTTTCCCGCAGATAAAATCCAAGAGTTAGCAGACTTAGAAATCAAACTTGATGAAAAAGATCATTCATTAAAAGATTAATGTATATAAATTGTGAATATCTTTTCCATTGAGCATTTTTAATAAAGCGAAAATGAATAAGTTTAGTATTCATGGTTTCTGGTGTAATAAGATTGATTTGTGGTGTACACACGTTATGCTAGATCGTAGAGATTCGTTGATTTCTGCATACTTACTGTCTTGCATTCACATATAGAAATGGCATCACGTATCTGTTCCATTAATCAAATGTAAAAAAAGTCCTGGAAAATATTTATTGGATCCTGGAAAAGTAGATATTTTGATAAACAAATGTCCCGGAAACTCTTGTGGAAGTGTATGAACCCTGATATGACATTGTTTAATCAGAAATGTAATTTTTTAAATTATTACTACATATTAACAAAATTCAATTTAAGCAGTTCAGTTTAAGGAGAATAAAGTAGAACTGAGGTTATTAAGCAAAGTTGATTTAGCATTTGACACATTCTAAATAATATTTGCCAAAGTGAACATTGTTAAAAATGGCCCAAAACCCAAATGGGCTGAAATTGTGAGGGGCCAAGATGGTTGGCTTACCTACCCATTAAAGTATCACTATGTATTATGGTATGAATGTTCTCCTTTGGATAATTAACTGACACATATTTGTATACAATTGTGTGTCCTCAGTTTGTAGGTGTGTGTCCTCAGTCTGTGTGTAAAATGTCTAAATCTAAAAAATGGTAATACTTATGTGTATTAGTCTACATTACTGACAGTATAAATGATGTCTTTGGTTTTTGGATTATCTATGTATATCCTCAGTTTGTGTGTGTGTGTGTTTGTGTAAAAAATCACTGGTAAAAAGAATAACAAATCTTGAATACAATAACTGGACTATCCATCTGGTTACTGAATCCTGGTGCACATATGCATGCTTCTTAACTGGCCTTCTCTTGCAGGTGAAGGCCCAGGATATCCCCCAGAACAGCCAGCCTATCCACCACATCCAGGTCAGGCTCCACCATACCCAGTGGATCCTACTCCACCCTACCCAGCCAATCCACAGGCACAGCCATATAATCAACCATACCCTCCACCACATGGCGCACCGGGCTACCCAATGGGACCACCACAGCCAGGATATCCTGATGGTAAATATTTGACACAGGCATACATCATGTGGAATTAAATGACTATATCAGAACTTCTCATTTTCGTTTATGTTTCAGTGTTTCAGAAAATGTGTTTTATGTTCGCAAAATTTATGTCACTATAATGCAATAACCAGATATATGACCAGATGTACTTTGTGAACCCAAGAGCATAATTTTCATGATTTAATCTTAGTATTTCAGCATAATTGACTGAATTCTGATTTGACATATTCCATTGTGACAAGTAATTAGTAACTTTCTTCACAAAGCCATTTTCAATTAAGATGTCTCTGATAGGAATACATTTTTGCTAGTTTTATTCAGGCACCAAATTCAACTTGATCTGCTTAAAGCTATATCGAGTTAATCCGTTATTAGTTTCCATTGTATTATACCAACAGTGGTTTTCAAAGGTGGTACAAAAAAGTTTGAATTTTAACATCTTGGACATTTCAGTTGGTGGTACTCATTTAGAGCAAATTGGTTCTCAATTCCAAGAGAAAACCACCAAATTTCTTGGTGTCTTTCTGGACGAGACTCTTTCATGGAAATATCATTTGATTTACGTGAAAAATAAGGTTTCTCGGGCCTTATGTGGCATAAAACAAGTAAAGAAATTCCTACCAAAAATAGTCTGAAAACTTTATACCTGGCTCTCATACAACCATATATCTCATATGGTATACTAATTTGGGGGAACGCCAAAGAACTATTTGTATTATTAATAATGCGTGTTATAACAATCATACCGATCCCTTATTCAAAAATTGTGAAATCTTAAAATTAAGTGACATGTATCAATACCACGTATGTTTGTTCATGGACGACTTTATTAACAAGAGACTTCCTATATCCTTCGATAGCCTATTCCGTCTAAATTCTGAGGTACAGGAAAATCGCGTGACAAGGCAATCTAGTGATATGCATGTACCTCGATGTAACTCTGCACTATCCAGTAAGTTGCCGTTAGTCAATTTTCCCATTATATGGAACAATTGGAATAGTATCCTTTCCACTTGTAATTCAAGATCAAAAACTAAGAAAACTCTGAAAAGTTACATCTTAGCTACCTACTCAGCATATGTAAAATGCAACAACCCTTATTGTTGTCAATGCACACATGTCTAGGTAATTATATGATTCCTGGTCCATATACTTCCAATACACACACGACCAGACTTGGAAATACACAAACGGCGTTTTATCGAGCTGACTATTATTAGCTATGATTGTTCGGGGCCAATGGGAAGACAGCTTCGGCTACATTAGTCCCCCAATTTCTTTACATGTAATATACTTGTAAAATTGCATTATGTATACGTTATTTGATATTGAAATTGGAAATAAATGCTACTACTACTACTACTACTACCACCAACATGTTTAATGTGTTGTGTTTTTTTGTTTGCAATTCCACAGGTACAAATAACCCAACGTCACCACCACCACCTTATCCAAATTGAGGTCAGAAGTAGGTCTGCATTATGAAGCATGTGGTTGGTGGAGGACATGACGCAGACACAGAGCAGACAGTTTAGCCTGAGCCGACAGTATGCCCAGTCTGCATCAGACTTGCATCAGCCTTCTGATACCATCGCAAGAGCTCGATTGTCTTTCTTCCCAAACGTGGCTCATTTGAAACCTTCAGCATTTCGAATAACGCTCATTAAAGTGATGTCACATTCAGCATTGATAGAAGTCATACTTTGGTCATATATCCTAGGTGTGGCTAAACAAACAAACAAACAAACAAAAAACCTACATTCAGCATTGATTGTCATGTCTCCAGCATTCATGACAATGACCAACATGGCATAAAACGAAGGGTCAGTTGATGACAAGTTCTATGCGTATTGTTATTACTGTTATACTTATAGCTTGCATTATTGTAGTTAGTAGCATTATATTACCACAGCAACATTCATATTTAGATCTGAATCACTGCTACAGTATATAGGTATATTTTACTACAGTTCTGTATATCATGTGTATGTAATCATCTTCACAATTAATGGCCACTTCCGTGGCACAGTTTCTAGTGCACTTTGACACAGACTGTCTGATCCTAGGATTGAATCCTGTTGTTATTCTGGCCTACTTAATGCTTCATTCATCAATAAAACCTTTGGCCATAGCATCCCATTTCTCTCTAGACAATAAGCTCTTGGTCATACGTCTTAGATGTGGCCACTGCCCCCCCCCCCCTCGAAGTAAACAAAACAATCACTCACTCACCAATCTTTGCCATACATAGGTGGCCGGATAATTTGTGCTGAAACTGTTCTCAGCAAAATCATCACCATGTTATTTGATTCTTCTATAGATTAATAGCGTTAGTGTTTATATTTGCATTCAGTGATTGTGATGCAGTAAAATAGCATTGGATTCTGTCATCTGTAAGCGTGTAAATATTCTGTGAATTTTGGTGACTTTCTAAGAAATATTTATGATCATTTAGGCCATATTTGCTACTGAAAACACTCAAATCTTCAGCATTTTCTTACTTTCTGAAGTTGACATCCGCACATCTCTTGGTTATGGTTGGTATTATTTATTTATAAATATTTGTTCTATGCTGTATGCTTGTGTCGGTTTCTGCCAAACGCTGTACCCATATTAAGGTCCAGCTGTACATGGTACTTTCTCTGTGTAATCTGTGTTTCTTTGTGCCATTTGGTTTTATGTGTGACTGTATAATATATGTTATTTTGTACACTATCCAGTATTGGTATATTACACTGCTGTTTTGATGTAAAATCTGCCTTATGCATCCAGCATTATTATTGGTACCATAGCTTCAGTTAAACATTCCCCTCGTGATAAGAAAGGATATATTGCAAAAAACCTTTACCTCATTATGTCATCTTTTTGGCCCCTTTATCACTAAGGGACCATCCCTAATTATCATTTTACAAGTGCACAAAACACACACTTTTTTTCTCCCCCCCATCTCTGTTGAAAGTGTACAGATGTAAGTGTTGAAAAAGTTGATTAAATGTTCCAGAGTTGCTATTTTGCTAAAACAAAAATGACTACTAGCAACAACTGCCAAATACTAATAATAGTATTTGAAAGGTAGCACCACTATGAAGGTGTTTGCCTGTCCCATAGTGTCAGGACGGGTGAGAGAATGACTAATGGGCACTTTATTTTTTCATACTTTTTCAACATTAATAAATTGTATATTGATATTGTTTCCCACCGTCCCCCCAGGTTATTGTTTGTACACTTGTCAAAATGATGATAATTATAGATATTTTTGATAAGAGGTTTGATAAGGAATTCCATCTTAAAGGGTAAAGAGTAGCTTCTGCTTCTTACGTATGTGATTGTTTGTATAAGATAACCTGACCCACATAATTGATATTATTATTATTATTATTATTATTAGCTAAATAAAATTGGGTAGTTTTTATCACTTTTATTGCAGTTGAATATCTGTAACATCTCCTGAGAGGTTTGGTGATGTATATGTATCATGAAATGTTATCACCTCATATACACGTGGGGCCCCTAATAATTGTGTCATGTATATCAAAACATGGTATTTCAGAATTTTTTATTTTCTTTCTTATTTAACTAGTGGTATGCAATGGCTAAATTCGTTGTTATCAGTTTTGATTGCATATTCTAGCAGGCAGACGTTTGTTGAATGAATTTGAATATGTTTTTTTCAAGAGTTGTGTTTGAAGAAGTGAAAAACAATGTGTATATATTTCTATTTAAATAGTTTCATAAACTGTGTGAAAAGTTACTCGCTTTCAATAAGTAATTTTACTTTTGTTCATCAAATTATTACTCTGATGTAACCAACTGAATTATCACAATCTGACCTGATACGTGTCTCCAAACTCTGATTAGGATTATCTGTTCAAACGTAAAACTGAGCAAATCGGTTGTATGCAAATGTTAATGTGGTGTAGTTCCTTGGCTCATAATTTAACCTTGCAGTTGAAGGCCGTTGATTATCAAAAAAGATAACTGGCCTTATAATTCACTACAGAGTGTAGTGTATAGTGGATTATGAAATAATCATGTTAGATTATGTGTGGTTGTCTATTTCATGAAATATGTTATAAATAGTGTGTGTATTTCAAATAAGTGCTTTTATATACCAGGAATGTATTTTATTATATTCTGAAACTGTTTACTCTTCCACTGTTTGTTGTTCACCGACATGGAATCAGTCTGTCAGTCAGTCAGGGAGGGGGAGGGACGAAATTTGTATTAGCAGTGTAATGACACTAAAAGGACATTTAATATCATCTTTTATGACATACTGGCATTTAGAATGAGCCAATTTAAAAGCTTCACCCCACAGGGGCTTCAGCAACCCTTGGAACATCTGCACGTACTGTATATACTCAGTTATAAGTGAAGGAGATAATCTTGAAATAAGTAGGGAAAGGGCTGTTTGCTATTAGTTAATAATTAATGTTTCAGCGTGAAAAGAGACAGTTTGTTTTTCATGACAATTGATGGTTGGCCTCTCGTCTTATACACAGGTTCAATCGAATATCCTTTAAAGTGGCCTAAAAGACGATTCATCTTCTACACGAGTGTATACAATAGCTAATACTAGCGTACAACAGTGGAACCAGTTTAACATCATTGGGGGGGGGGGGGAGTTGTTTATTTGAATATTTTACGTGCATTTAGAAAGTGTTTGAAACCCTTCTCAGTGTATCTGTAGCTGTTAATTTACTCGTATATTTGTATTTGGCTGTAGTAGGAATATTTGTGTCTAGTTACACTTCAGTCTATTTGTTAGTTAACTGGAAACTGTATTGACATTTCTGTAAGCATTAGCACTCTAGCTGTGGTCACAGGACAGACACCACTCGGCTCCTGTAAACGAAATTCATTCCAACGAATCCAGACATGTTGCCTCTATTCTGTTGTGCTTAAACCAGTTGTGTTGTGTTCTATTTTTGTTATCTTAATATTGTGTATCTATCACTCTCTCGGTGTCTGTGTGTTCATGTGCGTGGTTTTCCCTGCCCACCTCGATTGAATGCATGCACGTAAAGTTGTTATTATTTATAAATATGACAGTGCTCGTTGTACTCCGGCATTAGTTAATACCCCTTAGTTCCGTTTGGTGTATTTATTGTTCCAATTTGTTTTTATTGGTATGTTTACTTTTAGCCAGCTTTCAATGAGAACAAAGGTTGTGGATCTTATCGACTATATTTTTTATATACTTGTTACGATATAAATTACATTTATAGCCTAAGTCTGTAACAGAAGCATTGTACCCGGGTAGAAGTTGGACAGCAATAGCCCAAACAGATCTTCTACGGTGCGTTTTTTTCGCTTTGACAAACTCGCTGTCATCCTTGGACATTCCATTTAATATAATGCTGGATAACTCTACGGTACATAAAAATTATTTCTGAAAATATACTATAACCTCTGAAATCCAAAGTTTGGCATTTCTCTGTTAGCCTTTACTACTGTGTCGCCCGAATGGAGATAAACACACACATACACACATGTACTCACATGTGTTTCTGCTAAATGGAAGGAGCATATAAGATAAAGTTTCATATTTGAGCCAGTTGTATCTAGATGGCTGTGTCTATATGTATTTATTATATCACAAATGTACCTCACAGACTTGGAGAATTAGATCTTTATAACTGTAGTCTGTTGTTACTATTCTGTATAAACCACTTTAGCTTGCTCAAGTATGTTCACGCGTTGTCTTGTCATACTCTAGAACTCATTGTTTATGTCGTATGATATGTTTTTGATGTTTAACAGTATTCTGAATTGAATTGAGCATTACCAGACACTAAACACACACACACTACACACACACACACACACACACACACACACACACACAAATATATATTAATTTCTGTGCACTAAACGATATTAAAATACAGTATATTTATAGTATGTATTTTTATGGTATTTGTTAATACGTATTTGCTGTATATACATCGTACTGCTGTATTAACAATTAGCACCAATAGACGTATATAGAGATCGTGTTAAATCCCTCCTTTTTTACTACCCGATGGTGTGTTGGATATAAAATGATAACAAGGCTATAGTCTATGTTTTACTGAAGTGAAAACATTTCTGAACAACGGATACGTGAAGCAGTTATAATGTGGGAAGCCTGTTTATCACCCCCCCCCCCAATTTGAAGTTAGTTTCCAACACTTAAATGGCACTTGGAGTCTACTTCGATCTGTACATTATTTTGCAGTGATCTTTCCTCTCGTAGTTATAGTCGTAGTCATTGTTGATTAAGTTGAGTGGCAGCGATCCTGTTCCCGGTTAAGAGATTGCCAGTAATATTTTTATGTAAACAGAATGTGAACGGTACGTATATTTTCTACAAAATTGACTCTGTTCAGTATTCATTTTCGCGTTAATTATTCTCAGGGAACTGTGGATATAATATTCGTTTAGCTGAATGCTACGAATGTCTTATTTTTGGTCAGAGGTCAATATATGGTTCTAATTAATATGGTAATTTATTATATGTTTCAGAATATTGCACTGTTTGTTTAGTTCAAAGAATTTTATATTTTGTCGGGAAACATCATCATCATGTACTTTCCCCATAGCGCAGTAGTTAGGGCGATGCATCACAAAGCTCCAGGTCAGGGTTCGAATGCCGGTGTTACCTGTGTTTCTAGGGTGTTTTTCTTAGTCTCGATGGTAAACAAAGCACTCGATCACTCACTTGATTTTCTGATGAATGATAGTTTCAGCTAACTCTAGTATATGTATTAATGCTTCTATTATATATGTAAACGGCCTGCTTATAACATTGATGAAATGGTGAGTCGTTAAGTAAATATAGCATTATTATGTGTAAAATGGCACATTATCATGTGTGGTAAAATTGAGCGGTTTCGTTATAGTGTGTGTGTCAGTTTGTGAGTATGTGGTTCTTAAGGCTTTGATCTATGCCTACCAATTAAAGCAATTGATCTTTCTAGTGAACACTCTTCGGTTTGGTGATTTTATTTGTTTTCAGTTTTCCTTTACAAAACTGGACCAGAATTAGTTTTTATCTGTCATTTACCAGTTATTGTGTCTGTAGTTATTAGAACATTTTTTGGCCATTGTCAGTGTCTATCGTTTGTGCACAGATTTCGTAATCGCTTACGGGTGGTTTTGATATCGACTCGTCTAATGCTGTTTTACACTGAAGGTGTGTGTGTGTGTGTGTGTGTGAGTAAAGATGGCGATATTCGAATAAAGTTACTTAATTGTCCTTTAATTGGTGTTTCTGGTTTAGATGTGTGACATAAGAATCAGCTTGCTACTCAAAGCTGGCATCATATCACTGACACCGTAACTATTGACTACTAACTTGTATAGCGTCGGAGATAGATTATTAAATTAAAAATTTATTATTGACGCTAAATCATATATATATATATATATATATATATAGGTCATTCCATATAAAATCAACCAGTGCTAATCCCACCAGATCACTTCATATTGTATTAATATGTTTTATATATCAACTACCATGTAAACTCTATACGATGAGACCTAGCTGGGACAATTTTTAGGTTTCACTAAAAAATATCATATGTTCATAGTTACTGGTATACCACTTTGAAGTGCCAAGGGGTACCTGTATTTATGTTGATGAATAAACCTATAGACTATTAGGCAGGTTAAGTCAAAATGTGGATTTTATCAGTTTAATTTTTTTCCTACCAACTTTCTAAGCCAATATCTTCAGAACCACGATAGCTAGCAATGTTCAAACTATACAATGCATATGTAACCTGTTCCCGGAATTTAACCACAGCAATCTGAAAAAAAATATGTTTGCCTTTTGTTATGGGTTCATATCAGCATGTGTTATAAGTGGTAGGTGAAATAAAATGATGTCTTCTGAACCTTGATACCAGATTCAACGTTTGTCATGTTTCCTTCCACATGGAAATTAATTTTCAAAATGTGCATATTTTCAGACTTGTGACAATTTTGTCTTCATAAAAATTTATAAAACAACTTGTACATATATACATGGTGTAACTGTATTTATTTATTAATAACAAGTGTACTGATTTGACACATCAATATGTTTGCCTTAATAACCAACGACATCAAAATATTTAATTCACAATTTCAAGTAAAGGTACTTAAGGATTTCCCAAAGCAGTTTATAATTTTGTCAAGTTCATTGTCAAACAACTTAAATTAAAGAAAAGACTAATGGGAAAGCAGTCTTTGTGGGTTAGTCTGTCTAGGACAAACTAATTTAATTTTAGGACTGACAAACTTAATTTTTATTTTTGCCTCATGCTCAATGCTAATGTGATCAGCTGCCTGCTAGTTTCAACACTTGCTAATGTCAACAGTTTATGTTACAATATATATATATATATATATATATATATAGAGAGAGAGAGAGAGAGAGAGAACTAGCCTTTTAGATAATAACAGCAGTTACTAAGAGGACATATCAAAATGGATCTTTAACCCTGGATGTTGATCAATTATACAGGGCTGTACAGTTGGTCAATATATACAGAGGATACTTATAATAATATAATAATGCATGTTTATATAGCGCCAGACCCAGGTAACCCTGTTCTTAGGCGCTGTACAGTATTATTATCCCTGACTCAGACCTGTTTCCACCCAGCACACATCTCAACTCCCAAGGGAGCATACAACGCATGCTGCCATTATAGGCGCAAAGCGTTACTCAAACACATAGCCATCGTGTCCTGTCAGGTACTCATTTTTTATGGATGAGTGAATCAGTCGCCACATGACAACATTGTAGTTCCCGGAGATTCGAACCCGCGACCGTTCGGTTATGAGTCCTTCACTCTAACTAACTGCATTATCACATTCCAGAGAAACAAAACTTAAATATTAGTGATATTAATTAAGATCTAAAGAAGCTGATTTCACTCTGTTCTGTGACAGACTTCTCAACAGACAGTGGAGCGTTGACAGTTTGCTCACTGTCATCAACTATATTGATGGTAGTTGTGTGTCCAGTGATGACTACGCTGACTTAATGAACCAGTTGATGATATTTTGGCATTGAACACCAGTGCTACAGCTCTCGGATATCCCCCCACTCAAGTTTAGCGAAGTCAGGCAGAGACACGTGTCATCTTCTGCTAAAAGAAAACGTGGCAGCATTATATAACAATGTCTGGCTCATTGCAAATGTTCTTGAAATTTCAAGTGAAAATGATGACCTTCACCATGACTTCATGAAGCCAAAAGGACCCACAAGATTCTTTACTAAATAGTTTACTTGGTCTAAATGTAAGGATCATTTTGGGGTGCCATTATCGCATATCCTCATAGAAGTCAGCAACATGACCACGAAGCCGCCAGGTAACGAACTTGACCAAATGACCAAAATGCTTTGATAAATTTTTAATTACCTCAACTTGAAAATGCGTATATAGAACATTTAGATATTAATGGCCCTGCAGGCAAACATATTTATGTATGAAATAAGTACTTGCACCATGCATATGCACAAGTTTTAGTACCAATGATTATGTTTGGAGTCTGAAAATATGCATATTTTGGAAATTAATGTTGGGAAGGAAACATGGCTAGAAGTTGAGTATGCTATAAGATTTTAGAGAAAACTGAGCTCTTTCACACGACTTAATTACTTAGATTCCACCTACTTCCTAGTCCACATGCTGATATGAACCCACAAAAACTAAATTTAATTGTTTCATATTTCTGTGGTTAAATTCTAAGAATAGGTTATATGTGCATGCTTGCCATGCACTTTATTGTTACGCTAGACTTCCCATCATGGCTCTGAATATATTGACTTGCGAAGTTGGTAGAAAACAAACTGAACTGGATAAAATCGAGAATTTGGGTTGACCTGCCAACCACAGGTTCATACTGTAGCTTCATTTTATTGCCCGTATGGATCATAAGAACCATGACACAGCTTTTACCCCTGAAAATTGCATGTGTCTGTCCCAATTAATTAAAAGATTCTAAGGTTCTGGGATTTCGAAAGCGGCATAAATAGAAGTACCCCTTGGCTCTTCAAAGTAGTGAAACCTAAAAATTGTCTCTGGCCTCATCATATACATGGTAGTTGATATATACAAATAATTAATACAATCTGAAGTGATCAGGTTGGAACTTTTCAGACTTTGGTTCATGTTTATATGGAATGACCCATATATATATATATATATATATATATATATATATATATATATATATATATATATATATATATATATATATATATATATATAATAATGACTAATCCCCCCAGTATATAAGTCAATAAACTAAAACAGCTCTCAGAAGACTTGAGCTTATCACCATCAGCATGCTTCATTTTATGATATATATTAGCTTTAGCTGGTGCTTGTCATAGGAATATTTGAATACAGGTTTGTTTTATACTATCATTGGTAATGGCCAAAACCACGGGGCGCGTTGCATCGGTTTTCTGGCTCGGTGGTAGGGTTGAATACTTAAGTTTAACATGGGATAAATTAGAGCATTCCTTAGATATGCTTCTGTATAGATAACCGTGCAGGAAAAATATCATATACAAATTGAGTCTTTTATTTTACCTCGACTTATATACGAGTTTCTATTATAAAATATCCGTATACGTGCACGCTTACGTCTAACCGTACTTATTTCTCCCCCTTATAGGCCTATATACCACCACAATAAATGACGTCTTTACAATTACATACTCCATGATAATAGTTAATTGGACCATTAAAGTCCTTGTTGTAGAAGTAGCTTGCTTCTGTCAAAATAATAATAATAATAATAATAATAATAATAATAATGTATATTTAATAAAGCGCCCTTACTAGCAGGAGCCATTCAAAGGCGCTGTACAAATAATATGTAATTTAATAATACCCCAAATAATATGTCTGTAAAAACCCTGTAATGATTTAAAAGATAATAATTATTTATCTGTGAAATAGGTGTGTTTTTAGAAGAGACTTAAAATTTCCAAGAGACGACGAATTTCTAATATTTGCCGGCAACTTATTCCACAAAGTGGGGGCTGCAACACTAAACGCACAATCACCATATGACTTGAGCCGAGACACTGGCACCTGCAATAGTATCTGACTGGATGACCTGAGTTTTCGGGATGACTTTCTAATGGAAACCAGTTCACACAGGTATTCTGGTGCCATATCATTAATAGATTTATAAGTTATTAACAGAATCTTAAAATGGATACGCTGTCTAACAGGTAGCCAATGTAGTTTTTGAAGAATGGGGGTAATATGATCATATTTTCTAGTATTTGTTACAATGCGAGCTGCACTATTCTGAATTCGCTGAAGGCGATTAATGTTATAATCAGATATGCCATATAACAGGGAGTTACAATAGTCTATACGAGATGTAACAAAGGCATGAACTACAGTTAAAAGTGATTCTTGTGTCAAGAATGCTTTTAAGCAGTGGATGTTCTTAAGATGGTAGTAGGCAGCTCGGCATACTGATGTGACATGTTCATGCATGTTAATACATTGGTCAAAAATAACCCCTAGATTTTTTACTGACCCATTAGGGGTAATCGAAGATGTACCCATCTGTAATGCTGGTGTCTTTAGGGATAATAGTTTACACACGCGAGTTTTCAACAAAACTAATAGTCCCAGTGAAACAATACCCGTAATTGGCTGTTCATCAGCCCCTGCAAGACCGTAGCTGTTGAGCCATCTAGCCAATGGGATCGGCAGTTGTTACGTTACTGCATGACCCTTTTCGTCATATCAATAATAAGAGCGAATCTACGCCCATGCACCATCAGATTCTGGCTTATAGATAAATCGGACATTTCTGATGTTCAGGATTTGCATGAGTGTATGTGGAAAGAAGGGTAGGGTAGTGGCGGCAAGTCTGATTGATGTGACATAGAGCCGTATGTCTGTTCGAGCCAGACGTACACGATTCAGAAATCGAAGATGATTCGACTAAATCGCTTGTGACGGCTGATCACCTTTCTTCAAAATCAGTTTATTAGACAGTCCTATATCATGTTGCACTTTGTCGCGATAGTTTCACGGATAAAATAATAATCACTACATGTGTACGATGTGCTGGTAGGATGGCATTTGTCTCGTGTTTATTGGGGTGAAACGAGTTCAAGCCGCTCTCTAGCAGCTTGAATACCGCTCTCTGGTGCCTACTCAGAACAGGGCCATACATTGGCCAGCTGCCCCCAGTCGTTTAGTGGATGGTGGGGGAAATCCATGAACAGAAATCTCACCCTGAAACTCCCACAACGAACTATCTACAAACTACTATATCTGTAAATCTAAATAAACAGGTCGTAGCGCATAAAAACATGACATTGCGCTAATATCGCACTAGGTAACGTTGTAAACAAGACCAATTCTTCAACGAAACAGGCAATGTTGGCGCTTAAGTTAATTATCATGGGGTTATGTGGGCCTAGTGCCAAATATCATTTTCCAAACTAATATTGCCGCATCTGTAGACAACACAGTAGCAAACTATATTTCACAATGATTCTGTAATCTACTGTGCATCAAAATAAACCGGTCGTAACGAAACAGCACGATATTAGCGCTAATATCACACTAGTTATAACGTTGTAACGGCGGATCACGTGATTATGGTTTTCCGCTGTGACGTCACAATCTGCAACGACGGACCCGTTTTCTTGCAATGGGGTCACCTACTTCAGTAAAATACTGCGATGCACTGGGGTCGTCTTCAAGAGAAATTATCGCGGGTATTGTTTAATAATATGAAATGTAAAATTAGTAAAACAATATTCAAATATATTCAAATATCCGAGGTCTTTAAGATCAGCGGAAGAGACTAAAATGGACGTCGATTTGTTTTGCTTGTATATATTCCATTAACAATGAAGTTATAACATTAACACACACACACACACAACGTGATTCTGGTGTACGTTCTCTCTCTCTCTCTCTCTCTCTCTCTGTGTGTGTGTTTTAGCCGTGAATAATAAGGCACAGGCACAGATCATTCGAAGCGTGAAATCAAACACTGGACAATTTTTCATGTCACTGAGTGGCGCCTTTTCATGCTGAGACATGTGTAATGTCTCACCAAATTTCACCTGCATTAGCATGTGGAAAAATTCCCATACCCCAATCGGAAAACAATAACATTTGAACATAAATGTACGTTTGATTAGTTCGGTTAAAGGTGTATAATTATTTAGATTTAAAGGTATTGCTCAACTGGCACAATAAATATGCAAAGCTAATCGTCTAAATAGGTTAAAACCAGTGTCTCCTGTAAATATTGCCTAATGTCGAAATGATTTCTTGTACATCCTGTGGGGATGTTTACGAGTTCAACATGACTGTGATGTTTGTAGATTGTCATCAAGTATATTATTAATAAATCACAGATACAATCTTGACCATCTGGTTTATTCTCTAAACTGTTTCCGGTCCGTTACAATTCTAAATACCAACATTAAGTCCTCGATATAATTAACTGTGGACTGTTATAGAATGACAACATTACACCCCCTACCTTTATTGAAAGTGTATCATTTCATATATGTTTTACTCAAGTTAAACAAGTATTTGTAATAGGTAAATTTCGAACAATCTTAAATTCAAATTTTGAATATCCGACGATAACACTCAATTTTATACCTAGATAATGATTTATCTCAAGTCAATTGATAAGCTATATTATATATATATATATATATATATATATATATATATATATATATATATATATATTTGAAACTAACTCTGATAAAACAAATTATAAAATCTTACAGAACAATGTACTTCATTTTACATCATAATTACATTCACTCCATTCAGCTTCATTCTTACATATATAGTTGTATAAAACTATAGATATATATATATATATATATATATATATATATATATATATATATATCAGTTAGAAATAAAGTCTTTATATCTTGCTGGCATTCTGGTGCGTCGCTTTGGACGACCTGCTGAGACATCTGTCACATTTGAATTATGACTACTGTCTTGATTAAGTTCATCATTGTTCACTGTTATTATTTCTGGCACAGGTGTAACATCATGGTTAGTCACTTTCCTGAAATGTGATGAATTTC